>QEPC01002602.1:587994-664648 GCA_003113815.1 Sphenodon punctatus | reverse complement strand
CCCCCACGCCATAATCAGTTGCATCCCCCTATAATCAATTCATGATGCCCCCCACCCATAACCAGTTCATTTGTGCTCCCAATAATCACCAGCCCCCACCCCATAACCATTGTGGCCCCCCAGTCACATAATTTGTACATGCTGTCCCCCACGCCCGCTCCAACCCCCCAAACTGTGCAGAGCAGCAGTCCCACACATGCCTGCACACGCACACCCCCCACAGCCAGCCACCCGTCAACACGCATGCGCACGCGCAGACCATGAAACAGATATGGGATAGTTTCTATGCTCTTCTGGGGCAGAAATCTGGGCTCTCTGGGGGGCTGCAGAATGCAGAGAAGGAAGAGCAGCCATTGCTGAATGCAGTGGAGTTCAGAGCCCCAGACCCATTCCCGTGGGAACGGGCGCCGCCCAGCAAGCCCTCCCTCCCCTCCCACTTCCCCCTGGGCCCTCACCTACCCGTGATGCGAAGTAGAGGCTGGGGTGGCCAATTTGCTCTCCACCAGCGGCCGCCTAGTATCAGCTGCTTCTGGCTAGAGCCAGAAGCAGTTGATACTAGGGGGCCGCTGAGGCTGAAATTCAAGCCGCAGCGCTGTGGGGGGGAACTGGACTGCAGCAGCAAGACAAGGCTTGCTAAGGCTGCCACCCGCCTGGGGAGAGTAGAGAGCAGCAGGAGTGGACAGCCTGTTGTAAGGAAGAAAAAAAAATGTAACTGGGCTCAGCGGGCCCCTGGAAGCTCTTGACGTAAAGCCGGGATCGCTCAATGAGCGCTACGCCACTGCCTTCAAGTAATGATTCTTGTGTAGCCATCAATTTAGTGAGGAGTCTCCTGGTTGAGGTGTAAAGAGATCTTCTGCTGCATTGCAATCTGGTTCTGTCAGGGAACAGATAGATCTGGAGGGGCCGTAGGTGGATTCATTACCAATTCATTGTGCTTGTAGTACCGTACATGAGCCCATATGGTCCAAACAGCTTACAAGGGTCAGAAGATCCCCTTTTCCACTGGCTATTATGTGGCCGATTGCATTCTTCATCAATTCCTATTCTGGGGAAAGGAAGACTCCGTCTTGACTGGTATCGAGGATCACTCCTAGGTGACAGACGTTGCGCAGGAGTCACCGAGCTCTTGTCCCTGTTTATCACAAAATCGTGGTCCTGAAGGCATGCTACCATCAGCTCAACTGCTCTCTCACACTTGTCCGGTGACTCCGCCTTCACCAGTAAGTCATCCAGATAGGGGAAAACGTAACTTCCTTCTGCCGGTGGGACGCACCAAGGCAACAAGTAGTTTTGTGAAGATCCTCAGAGCTGCTGCCAGACCAAAGGGGAGAGCTTTGTACTGGAAGTGTTTGTCTCAGTACACAAGCCTCAGAAAGCGTCTGTGGCTCTCCCTGATGGGTACGTGCAAGTACATCTCCTTTAGGTCTATAGAAGCTAAGAAGTCATTGTGTTGCAGCGCTTGGAGGAGTGATCAAAGGGCCTCCATTTTTAACTTACTCGGCTTGAGATATTTGTTCAGCCTCTTCAGATCCAGGATAGCCCTGGTGTCTTTGTTCTTTTGGGGAACAGTAAAGACGACTTAGTATATATTGGTAATGATCTATAAGGCCCTTCACAGTCTGGGCCCCTTGTAACTCAGGGATCGCCTCGCCCTCCGCGCCCCAGAGCAGCTCCTTTGGTCCGCCGGGGGTGCCTTCTTGGAGGTCCCCCGTATTAAGCGGGGGGCCACAATGGAGAGGGCATTCTCGGTGGCCAGGCCACGTCTTTGGAACTCCCTCCCCCGGAGGAAGCTCACCTGGCCCCAAGCCTTTTAACATTCCGACAGGCTTGTAAAACCTGGCTGTTCGCCCAGGCCTTTGGGGATGGGAGAAGGGGTTAGGGTTTTTAGCTCTACCCTACCCTTATTTATTTTTTTTAGTTATCCTAACCCTGTTTTAAATTGTTTATATTATTATGATTGTTTTATATTTATATTATTGTATTTTTTTACTCTTTAAAATTGTTAGCCGCCCCAAGCTGTTTTTACAGGAGGGGCGGGGTATAAATTGATAAAAATAAAAATAAATAAATAAAATATACTGCAACGTCTCTCTAGCCCTGGCTCGATGGCCCCGATGGCTATCAGATGGTCGACTGTTTGTAAGGTCCTTTGGTGTCTGGAGGGGTCCCAGGACTTTGGTACTTCAATAAAGAACCCCTGCGGCCAGGACTCAAACGAGTATCCATGAAGAATGATCTCTCGCCCATGGGTTCATGGTAGTTTTAAGGTTTTTTTTAAGTTTAAGTTTATTTGGCACTTGCCATGGCCATAAAATTAGTAAATAAATGAAGTAAACAATTAAAAATTAAACCAAAAACATAATCTTACATAATCAATGAAATAGCGTGCCAGCATATAACAATAAGTAAAATATTAAATTATTGAAAGTAGCAAATGACAAAAATGACAAACCACCATGTGCGCTCCTAAATGGGGAATTAATGTAAACAAAGCCAAACCCTTAAATATAAGGATTCAAAGTTCCTTGCTCCTAAACTGAGCGATGGTTCAGAAAACCACACCCCTGTATCTTTACTTTTATAAAGCAGGTCTCACCACAAACCACACACAAATAAAGCAACAAACATGTCAAATACAAAAGTCCAGAGGGTTTCGTAGCTCCAAATACTTAACATAGCAAATACTTAACATAGCAAACGATAACAAACAATAAACATGGGACTACTTCAAAAACACAATTGGGTTCCAATATCGGGGGTCCAATTGGAACCACAATTGGGGTCCAATAGCTGCTACCCTGCCTGCAAAAGCTGCTAAACTGGTAATGACATCTCTGTCCGTATTTTGGCACAACCAAATCAGCTTCTCTTTCTTCCAAAAGGACGGCACTTTCAGCAAAACTGGGGCCAAAAACCACTTCTAATTTCAGTGTATTAGCAGCACTCCAATAATGGATCGTATCCTCAATCATTTCCATTCCATAAGTACAAATTCTACTCTCCCTGATGCCCATTCTATGACCGTTACAGCAGACGACATTTGTTCTAATCGCAGTCTAGTTAAGTGAACACGATGAGCGTGTTTTAAGTTTAATGGTAAGTACTTTGCCATGCCTGTATCGGATTTCCAATGTATATAAAGAGGAGCTATCCTGAAAACCCATAGCACGGCACAATCCTCCTGTCTGGCTAGATCAGTAAGTCTTTGATACACTGAATCCCTCTCTAAACCGGAGAAGTACCTATCATCTTTGTTAGCTGTGTAGCAAAACCCAGTTTTACTGAGAGTATTAACAACGTTAATCTGGGGGACCGCGCTAAGGGTGGTCACATCAGGTTCTCCAGATAATACATTTTATGGTAGTGTTCTGCCACTTGTCTGAAAAGCCCCACAGATGTCCCCCTATGGTGGGCGTAGTGGGTCTGAGAATGGGTGGGGAAATCCCGAAGTCAGGTGCTGATATAGGGGTAGTCTTGTCAAACTTGTTCTGACGTCTGGGGGACGACCTCCTCTCTGCCATCTTTGTCTGTTGGCACTGGTCCCTCCTCTCTGGAAGGACAAACAAAAATGAAGGAACTGTCTAGGCTAGGACAAGCTCCTCCTGTGTTTTCTGGATGGGTTGACAGGGAGGCTCATTTGTCATTGCATTTTCCATTGGCTCCCTAAAGAGCTTACCTCTCCGAAAGAGAGCTGATGCAAGGTCCATTTTTGCTTGCAGGTCCACCTTCCAAGGTCTGGCTGCCACGCCGTTAGCCATGGATTGCACTGCAAACTGTGCTGAAATCAGAACTGCATCTCCTGCAAAGACTACTGAGAGTTTCTTCAGTTAAATTTCAACTCCTTTGAAGGGGCGATGGCTGTCGTATCTTTATTCCAGAGCACCATGGCCCATGTAAAGGTGAAGGCTGCAGCTGCTGCTCTGTATGCCATGGAGTCTGCCTCCAAGTCCCTGCGTAAGGCTTCCTCCTTCCCATCTAGAGGGTCTTTGGGGGTACCCTCACCATCCATAGAGAGCACAGATGCTTTCACCAAGTCGGAGGCCCCTGTGTCCACTTTGGGAAGGACAAACATCCCGACTGTCTCAGGCAAAGAATAATGTCTCGCGAGAGTGCATGCCCTTGGCCTTTTCTAGCTGTTGCCGCTCTTTATTCAGAAGGTTTTACAGAGATGGGAGAGGCAGAAGGGATGTGTGTTGGGCCTCCCTAGGAAGTATCAGGGAGGCATCTTCCGCTAGGTGTTCCTCCACTGGTGGAGGCAGAGGGAGTGAGAGGCCTATCCTGGCAGCCACCTTAGCTACTATTTTCGCGTATAAATTGGCCTGGAAAATCCTAGCCCAGGCCTTTGAGACTGGGTCCTGGCCCTCCTTGTCTGAGAGCTCCCCATCTTCCTTTTCATTTCCCCGAGGTACTGTGACTGGCTCTTGGGGACCTCCCAGGGAGTCCCCTTTGCTGCCGAGGGGCGCCCTAGGGTCTGACGAGGCAGATCTGTGAGACATGGAGAAGGCTTCTGTAAGTGGTGCTTCTTCCCCTGCCCCTACAAGGGAGGCATTGGAACTGGCATTGGCCTCTGATAGATATGATCAGCAGCTGTTCCACACCCCACATCCCTCTGATAACCAGTTGGTGGTGCCCCGGCCACTGCAAAACTGCAAGGGGGGGCCTGTTCTGAGTCCCCCACGGCAAGGAATCCCCATGACGGAGGAGGGGCCTTGTGCCTCTGCAGGAATCCCCAAGATCTGGGCCTCCAAGGCCTACCCCTCATGTCCCGATATGGGCTGTATCTGGGGGAGTGGTAGTCGGAACCTCTCTGGCTCCACTTATGGCGCTGCCTGCAATAATGGACCCAAAGGGAGTAAGAGCTTCACCACGACGACGAGCGGTGCCAACGGCTGTGGCAGGCCCTGTGCCTGCGACTCCTCAAGCGGAAACAGTGCATCTGACCACTTCTCCGGGGACTGTGGTACCTCCTCCCCCTTCTGCTGCTGCCCTCGCCCAAGGATGAACTGGTTGACTGGGACTTAGTCCGGGACCTGAAGCATCAGCTGGGACTCCTACGGGGGTGGGGGGCATCCCTCCGGCAGTTACTCACTGAGTGAGAGCACCCTGAGGGGATCCAAGATGGCAGCCATTCTCCTCAAGCGCAGGAACAGACCATAGTGCTAGAGGCCCTGTAGGCTCCTCTGAGGGCTACGGGTGGGATCCCAGCCCTTGGGACGAGAGGCACTGGCTCTCTCATTGCACCATTGCTGTTTGGCAAGCAGTGGTTGGGATTCCTTGGTGAGACCCCCCCACCCCCTGTGTTCCTCCCATGAGAATCCTTATGAGGGGGGAATTCCCAGCACCTGTTGGGCCCATCCTGTAAGCTCCGTGCTGCCCTCCCTGAAGAGGGGGGAGTTCTGGGGCAAGGGGACCTGCTCATCAGGCCACCGAGTGTCCACCTAAGGAAGGAGTGATGGGTCGCTTGACTAAAAGAAAAAATAAAAGAATGCCTATTTCTCCTTCAGCAGAGGAGAAACCCTATCCTGCTGCTCTCTATCCGGAGGCAGGAACAGATCTGTGGCCAAAGCAGTGGATAGCTCCTCCCCTAGTCTTTGGCCATCAATCAAAGCCTTGATCCTGCCTCTGATTGGACAGAAGGAGCTAAACCCAACTATGACTGCCTGCCTCCACAGGGGCGGGGGAAGAGGAGGAGAGGGAGAATGTATTATAAAATACATGTTAATATAGAGAGATGTTTTACTGTCTCCCACTCACTTTTCTTAGATTATAAATTCTTCAGGAGCGTCTCGCAAGAGGCCACCAGTCCTAACCAGACACCCCTGCATTAATTCCATATTTATCTAAAAACCTAAATCAGGGATGAGAATCCCCCACCCTTTTTGCAGGCTTCTTTTCAATTCGTTAAATGCCTGTGGGGATGCATCAGGGCTGAGGGAGCTTGTTAGGTGTCAAAGGACGGAAGAAGTGTGTTCTCACATTAAATATGGGATTAAATAAGAACACCATCTAAACAGTTCTCACTTCAGATGCACCTAATGCAGATAATACTCCGACTGATCTTTGTCAGAAGTCCCAGGAGCCCCTCCCTCTGTTGTGGGCTCCTGGAATTTCCGACGATTATTCTGAGAACTCCGAGTCCCATGCCTAATTCAAGGCAGAATTCTGGAAGCTACGTATAGTTCGCATTTTCAATTTGCTTTGTCACCTGAATTCGCCAACTCCCACCCGGATGATGTTGACCTGGTCCAAGCAGATGAAAAGACCTGGCTAGATGATTATACGTGAAATGTGCTGGACCTTCCTCTCCCCCTCCGGTTCTCGATTTCAGGCTGGGTTTGCTGGAGCATTTTGGGCAGTAGCAACCACAATTGACCTCCTGGCTGACAACCTTTAAAGTGTATAGCAACACTGGCTTAAAGAGCCAAGAATGGTCCAACAACCAACAAACCATATATCGCATATGAATTGTATTTAAGTGACAGCCTTTTGGAATATCCAATTTTTTCAGATTTTTTTACTGCATAACCCCTCCCCCCCTTCCTATAATAGCAGTCAGTTTTCTAAAATTACATTTGGGCATGATGTGGATACGTTTGCAATTGCAAGTGTCATACACGTCTCTGAAAATTGAAACCTACATTACCTAGAATGATATTATTTCATTTGTTATCCCGCTCCTCTCACCTCTATGCCACAATGTAAGAGAGTCTCTCCTTTTCTGGTAATAGCAACTTTTGACAGTAATTCTGATTTTTGGTTTCTTTGTTTTATAGGACAAAGTAACAGCATCCACTAGAAAATCCCACTACTACCCCATGAGTTGCATACAAAGGAATCGAAATCCAGAATAGTGGGATCTTGGGGCAAAAATGGGAATAAATAGTTATTGCTTCAGTTAAAGAGTTAAGTGTTTTGAAAGAGCTCCTTACCAGCAAAAATGTTTCCGCAGTCAATGAATTCATTGTTTTCTATGATCCAGCATGCGCACACTGGCAAGGGCTGAACCCCTAACGTAGAGCGACAGCAGCAGCTACTGAGGCAACTAGTATCATTCTAGTAGTAGAAATAGAGACCCCTAACCACTGCAGGTTAAACTGCTTTTGCATGCTAGAGCAAAATGCAACTCCAAGGAAATTATTGTTCAGCTTTCAACATATTCAGGCACGCTGAATAAAAAGGCACTGCTGCTCGAGCAACACAACCTTTTTGTGTGTGCGCGTCTTCGAACACTAAAAACGGTGATGGTTTACAACAAGTGGCCACTGTTTTCCTAAAGAGAGCTTCTTTGTTAACTCATGGTAATTTAAATCCTTTTGATAAAAAAAAACTTGTTCGATGTAGAAACCGGCTGCTTTTATCTGTATACTTGTGTCTGGATTCTCACCTAAACGTCAGGCTCTAAAAGTAAATTTGTAACTCTATATGAGCTATAAATTAATACAGATCATTTACAGACATATCTTAATATCTAACTGCTAGAAATTAGTAGTCTGAAAAAGTACAAAATGAAGACATGAACACACTTAATATCTACTCCAAAAAAAGTAGCAACAAAAACTTAAAAGTAAGGCAACACCATAAAAAATGTAGCCTGCAACATTTCTCAGTAAGACAGATCTTGGGAGGAGGTCAGTAAAGGGGACAGCAACTAAAATCAGAATAATCCCATGCACAATAGTAACAGCTTCAATTTATTATCTTTCCCACAGTACAAATTTTCACAAACCAAAACATCCTTTGTCTGTCAAAGTCTGTAAACAAGTGCCCATATTCCCCCATCCCACCCACCCACCGAATGTTTTAAGTCCTTCATCAGTCAAGTTTCACCTCCATTACTTGCATAAGAAACCAAGAGCCTCTTCTCTTGTTAAATTATCTCTATATTTTATCATACAGCCTGAAATGCAGTAAAATCACAGTGAAAGCCCTGGGAAAACAACATCTTTACAGCAGGACTTGAACCGTTAGAATAATAAACGCATCTAAAGAAGCTTCCCATAATAAAATTTTGGGTTTCCATTTCCAGAAATCAAGTCAATTTAGAAATCCTAGGTTCTACTTAAAAAACCAAAAAGATCTAAAAATGAACACAGACCCATCTCTCCTCAGTCATTTTACAAATCCTACAATTTCACTTGCAGAGATAGATACTTTTCCAGTCTGGAAAACAGTAGTTCAATTTAATTAGTTTGACTTTTTTTTTTTTTTTTTTTAAACTTACTTAATACAGTACATAAATGTCATAGCTGTGTGGAAAGATAAGAAGATGCTCTGGTAAACAAGAAACTTTGGCAAGCCCATGCAGGCTTACTAGTCCATTAAAGCTTGTAAGTCCAAAGTGGCTTTTTAAAAAAAGTTTATATACATACACATATATAAACTAAAAACAAAAGCATAAATAAATAGACAGACATTACTGTAAACTGTCTGATATTTTTCATAATTTCTCACTGACAGCTGACATGACCTTTGACTTGAGAGTCATTTAAATAGCAGAGAGTTGACCTAAAGGGCATCTCACCATGGCCTCCAGCCTGGGAAAACCCAATTGGAACTACATTTCTAAAGTCTGTAGAAAATATAGTCTAACGATGCCACTATTATGGGTTTCTTCTGGCCACCTCACTTAGACTTCTTCTTAAAGAGGCTTTTTATTTTAGATGGCTTTTTGTTTCTTTCCCCATTCTGACACAGGTCCTGTGGGGTGCTACTTATCCTGGGGACTGCGGAGGCGTCATGAACTTGTTTGCTCTCGCTACTGGCTGATGTGCAGGAAGTGTGGCGAGGCTTGGGGACTGGGATCCCGCTAGAGATCTGGCTCATGCTGCAGGATTTCTCCAAGATGCCATTGTAGACTTTGCTTGCCGGACTAAAGATCATACTCTTAGTTTCCGTCAGGCCTACGCAGTCAGGGGAACCCCTGGAGAGATCTGCAGTTAGAGAGGAGGAGTCTCCCGTGGAGGATTCTTCTAATGAGAGCTCCTCCCGTGACACCTTCTGAAGAGAGAGTGGCTGGTAGATCTCAAGGCTTGAAGGAGGAGATTGCTTCCTTCCAGTGGAGGAATTTAAGGAGTCACATTCTGAACCTGTATCCTGTGCTTCCCTACAAGACGAGAAGAAATAAGAGGAAAGTTCTCATTACAATTTAAAAGAAGCAGCACAACGCTGTCCATAGCCAAATGCTGTTTCAGCTACACCATTTGATCTGACAGCATCTGCCCAGAACACCAATTTCACCAGGACTGAAAAGTACATAATCAACTTGTGTGTTAACTAAGCAGCTGAAGTGTGTCATTTAGAAGAGTGTACCCAAAGGGGCACAATTTATTTCAGGAGTGACTGTTAAGAATTCTCTTCAGACACAGGAAGTGGCAATTTATCTAAATATCTTACATGTGTCATACTACTAACAGAAGGGAATGGCAGCAGGCGCAGTGCTGGGTCCTCCATTGCGGCTTGCTGGGGAACCAGTAAGCCACCTGCTACTTCTATAACAGACACTGGCTAGCCATGAGTTGCGTGTAAACACTGGTGCAGATCCCGCTACGTGGTGAGGATGGTCTGTGTGGACAACACGTGACTTATAACTAGCGTAATGTTTGTTTCCACCCACTAACATCAAATTGCCACTATCAACCGTCTAGCTCACGCGACAGTAAGATAGCTGGATTAGTTCAGCATATCCAGGAGCACAGCAACAAGGAATTCTACCCTTTTAGAAGCTAGCTGCATTTATTGCTTCCTCCTCACCTTAGGCAAATAGCTGCCCATCATTCCCACATGAGGAACCTAGTAGTTTTGCTGATAACATCCTGGTGGCTACACAATTGTTCCTCTCAGTTCCGTTCCTACCTCCCATGGAGAGGGAGGTTACTTAGAACTATTCTACCAGAGTTCTAGTAATGCTTTATTACCACGGTTTGTCAGCAGTGAAGTAAATAGCCTCTTCCTCCTCTTCAGTACGATAAAGAGCAGGGCAGCTGGACACCGAGAGGATGTCAGGATCAGGGGAGGGCAAAGCATGCTGTGTATGTTGTGTGTGCTGCGTATTCTGCGTGGGCTGGGTTTGTGGAGATGATGGCACAATGTTGCGTCTTGAGCGACACAAGCTACTGCTTCGCACCAATGTGCTGGGAGGCTTTACAATGGACCCTAGGAAAACAAAAGGAAATGGTGGTTATTTCAAACTTTTTCACAAAACACGTCATGCTTCCCAAACTCATGCACAAATTCTCTCCTGAAGTCCCAGTTTGGTCACTTGGGTTTGGTCCTTAACATGCTCTATGCTAGAGAAGATTTAGCAAAGATGGCACGAGAGCTGGTTTTGCTGCAGGGAATTGTCAGGGAGCCATTTGCCTGCCCTTTGTATTGCCTGAGCAGCACTGAAGAGCTTAGATCTCTTTACAAAGCCTGAACGTATGAAGTTCCTGCTTAACGGACATACACCAGTTGTTTTATCTGTTCTACTAATATTTTAAGAGAAACTTTCTAAATAATTTTGGGGGTGGGGGAGGATGTGGGAGAGGAGTAGAAGCTAATTTAACTGCAAAGGGAAAATGGGAGTGGATTAATATGGTGCTTAATATATTAGTTACAAATTGCAATTTTCATCATTGAATTGCACATTACTATCATCCCCACCTTTCTCCACAACAAATCCCATCCAAGCTGAAAAGTTATTTTTCAAAATGTTCCTCCTGTCAGACTTTAAAAACTCATAATGGGACATTTTCTTAGCTCACAGTTTAAGTTTCTGAGATTTGCTGTGCCAGACTAGACACGTGACACTTCCTCCTGCCAAGAGGTGGAGACAGCTGAAGCTTGAGCATATTATACAGAAGTTTGACAGGAAGTCATAGGGAAAACCATTTCTGGAACGCCTTCAAATCTCTTTTCCATTTGGAAAGCAAGGTCGACAGCAGAATAGACTTCAAGTTTAGTACACATTTCTATACCCAAACTATAGCTGGTCTTGAATTAAACTCAACTTCATGTATCTTTCCCCACAAGATGCTGCTTTAACCTTAAATAAACTATATTCTCTTACTATGTATCAACTGAGTAGAAATCTATATATAAATATGTAAGCAAACAAGACAGGCAAGTGCAAGGCAGATGTTGCACTGATCTCGACTTGCTGGAATCTCACAGTAGGTTTAGTTACCCTCTTACTCTCTCAATGGAGAAGGTCACTAGGGAAGTCACAACTTATGACGCAAGTAGCAACACCTGACCTAGATTCTTTAGACCTCTGTCTCCCCTAATTGAACAAAGTACGCCGAGTAGGAGAGAATGGATTTCTACACACACCTGTTGTACGGAGGCTTACAATCCGAGGTTTGCTCAAAATCAGAGGGGGTAAAAAGTAACAAGAGGCAATTTTTAAACTGGAAATATGTTGTTGAAACCGGCTGATAACCAGGAACTGGAGCCAAATAAAATGTGCAAGCGGAATCTGCAGCTAATGTGGCGTAGGTGGTAGGGTTCTTTAAAGTTTAAAAGGAAGCATAAAAACAGACCAGCAATTGTCCGAATTTTATGGCAATACGTTTTGGTATCCGAGACTATGGTCGATTAGTCTGCTTGGAGGGAGAGTGCTGGTTGATGGCTCCCCTTCTGGACATTTTAGAGAGAAATATAAGAGCACCTTTGTGACTACCAGGACCTTAAGGTCCACACACACATGGGGATCTTGTAGCATTCAGCAAGAACACTTTCTTTTACTTTTGCAATCTTGCTAGTACATCTAGGCAATGAATGGTTCAGAGAGGATATCAGGCCATTGCTACTGGATCAACTGAACCCCAAGCAACCTAGGGATGCATGATTTATAATGTCCTGCTATTTCTCCCATTCTGTTCATTCTAGCTTTCCCATTGCGCACCCACTCAATTGCATCCATTTCCCCTTTTCTCCTCTATTTGGTCAGTTTCCAGACATAGGAACGATCACTGTGACAGACTAAGGCACAGTAAAAATTCTTGCTGCAACCTGAAGGGAGACTGTGGGAACATGTTATCCAAAAACAGAGGAACAAGCACGGTGTAGAGGGTTAAAACACACTAGGGTCATTGCATTGGCCTGTCTGTGTAACTGTGCCCTGCCTGAAGGCACCAGGAATGAAGAACACCTCAGTGAGAATCACTTTTCCTTTCTTATTCTTTGTCCTCTCTTGCATTTGTCATTTTAGACTAAAGGGCTGGAACCATCTTGCTAGCTATTACTAAGTCCCAAGTCCCACTGTGGATTGACTCTGTCCTCTCAAGAAGGATTTCTAAAGTGTCTGTTCCTCCTTCGACAGAAAAAGATTTGGGAAGGATTTCCAAAATTATTAAATTATTTAACAGGAATTTACTAACCTCAAATGAAAACAGAGGGTGCTTTACCAAAATGAAATGTCCTACTTTTAAGGTTTCTGTGCTGCATGTGTGTGTGTTAAGGTGCACTCCCTTCCCCCCTGCAATCTTACTACTTTGTGCCTTAACCTAAGTTTCTTTCGCTTCATCCCATAACGATGCATTCACACAATTGCAAACTCTGCACCCCGTTCCCTAATTTGCTGTGCTATTTCCCACAACACAAAAGCCCCTGAGGTATGCACATGTGATATTCTAGCATGCCATGTCCTGGAAGTAGCAAGGAACAGAGGAGGGAGTCCCTGGGTGTTTTTAAATGAGATTCCAGTAAGCATGGCCACCCATCCGAACATCTCCTTAAAGGTGATGCACACTCCCATGAGCCAGGTAGAACCCACTCATGGCCACTCATGGAGCACTGTGAAAAAAATCCAAGGTGCCCCATGTGGGGCACGTCAAAAAAGTGCGTAGCAACAGGTGCCCGCACATCCCCAGCCTGTACGAACTGGGGCAGCCACCCACACCAGCAGACAGGTCAGTGGCCCAGTCAACACCCTGGTCCAGCCCACAGCTTGCCTGGAGCTCTTAAAGGACAGGCATGCAAAATACAACATCATGTTGGCTCAAAATACAACAACTCCCCTCACGATGCATGAGAGAAGAGTCAGTGCCATGGACAGCAGCTTCTGGCATATCCCGCTCATTATGCACTTCCATTGTTGTCCAGGACTGCCAGCAGCTGCAACAGCTCCCAGGGTCATGGGCAGGAAGGGGTTACTGGCTGCTGCAGAGATGTATGCAGGGCCAGCCCATGGTGGTGGGAGTGCATGGAGGCTGCCTGCGTGGCCGCGGTGGCCACCCTGGGAGCGGCCCATTAGAATCCCTCCTCACGCACTCCAGCTGAGACGCTGCTCCGTCTATGGAGCAGCGTCTATATGCCACTGCCACTATAATGTCTATATGCCACTCAGCGGCCATGGAACCGCCCCTTCACGCCATAAGCCTTACTCCTTTAAAAAAACACACCCCTTGTTCCAACATCTCTATGGTCGCTCAAAGGTTTAGAGTGACAAAAAAAATATTATATATACCAGGATTGAATCCTGCTCCAGATTAATCAAGCCACAGAACACCAATGCTACTGGGCAAAGTCAGATCCATGCCAAAAAAAAAAAAGCCTCTGGCATCAGGAGCAGAGAACAGTAGATCATTATAGAGTCCAGAAGTGTGAAATCCTTACCACGTAACACTCCATATGTCGGCCTGTGCCACGCTGTACAAATGAGACCCTTAATGTTTGAAACGACTTCTATGTCGCGGCTGCCAAGGTCAAAGCAGAACTGAATTCTTGTCTAAAACCCCACAAACCTATGATTAATTGCTGAAATTCTGCAGCAGTAAAATAAACGCTCATGCAACCCCAACCCTCAGTTTTTGAAGACAAGACACTTTGGGATCAATAAGGTATTTGACAGTTAAACTGACTAAAATTTGGCAGGAGATTTGAAACTGCATTTACACAAGTATGGATAATTATAGTAAAGTTTCAACAAGCTAATGTTGCAAATCGTAACATCCTCTTAATCCTAGTTCCTCAGTCCTAATTGCCACGAAGGCCTCCAGCTGCACTTCCCAGACACTTTCATTCAGATGTTAACACGGGGTAAAAAGTTCACATTTTAAAGACCAAAGTGATTTTTTTGTATAATAAAATTTCTTTGTAAAGTCTCCTAAATCTAATTAGTAACACACTTAACATCATCTACAACAGGGTATATGAAAGGATGACATTTTAAAAACGGAATGTCAGTATCCAGATTCTGTATTTTTTTTCTTGCAGAGAAAAGCCTGCAATACTGCAGTGTGGTAAATGTGCACACCGACAGCACCGAATCACTCTAGAATTGGGTGTGTTCAAAGCATCTTAAAAAAATATGCAAGTGCTTAAGTTCCATTTATCGTCAATGGGAGTTAGATACCTAATTCCCTTAGGTTCCTCTGCAACTCCCAACTAAATATTTCAAAAAGAAATGAGCAGTAGTAAGAAACTGCTCATCCAAGGTCCACGTGTGTTCCTCGGGCACGTATGCAGACCAAAACTGGAATTGCATGTGTACACCCAGTGTGCACGCACAAAGGGACCAAGGGAAAGCTCCCCACCACCACCTCCTCACCCAGAGAGAGAGAAGCAGGGCTGCAGTGGTGGTGGGGTCAGGAGGGAGGGAACTTTCCCTGTCCCCCCATGTTCACAGATTGTGTGCAATTCCAGTTTTGGTCTGCACACCCACACGGACCTGGGATCAGGCTAAAGTGACAGCCACTTTCCTTCCCTTTTTAATTCTGCTTAAGAGCATCCTCCATCACCAATGATATTCCATTCCAGTCATAAAAGGATGCTTACAGGCTACACACATGTAATGGACATAAACCCTGACCTCCCAAAACTATAAAAGTATTGAGCTAAAAGTTATATTACAAAATTATTATGAGTCCTAAAAAAAAAAAAAAAATGTAATCCAACCAATCATGGAGACAAAACTTTTATTTATTTATTTTTAAAGGGGAGGATATTCTCTTTAGAATGAAAAATGAGTTGAAATAGCCTACTGCTTCATGTTACTTTGACTCCCAAATCCTAAACCATTGATTGTGTTTTCCATCTCATTTCTGTAGGTTCCGAAGATACTACTCTTGGACTAAATTCTCTACATTATTTTTTATTCCACTTGTATGTCTACCTTCTGTTGTCCTCCTACTGGGTCTCTTTGTTCTTAATGTTTTGGATTTATCTTCCACCTTGTTCTGCCCATGTCTCCTTTCCTATTTATTGCCTCCTTCCCACCTCTGGCCTCCCTCCTTGACCCACATCTCTTATGAGTATACACCACATACCATGAAACTGTGAAACTATTGGAGGGGTGTCTTCATCTAAGTCATCAACTCCTCCAGCAATAGGGTATGGTGGAATGGAGACCCGGGGCATTACCACCCAACTGTGATCAGAGTAGAGAGAGGAGGTCAGGCTTGGTAATCCTGAGTTGTGTGCTATTTGAAAGCCGCAAATCTTCTCAATCTGCTGCCATCGGTAAAGACGCTCTCTCAGGCAGGTCGTCAACTCAGAGAGTGATTTCCTAGAAAATAAACATAGCACTGAATTGACTTGCTACTTCATTAGAAATCTGAAAGCTGGATACAGTACGAACACCTTAATATAATTTGGAAAACAATCATCAACTCTTGGGAGTGCACAGAACTCACATTACATTGTCTTTAAACAGTAATTCAACAGAAGGTTGTACCTAAACAATGGAACTCAAGTGCTGAATTCCTTTCTGTGCACAAGTGAATTCCATTGTATATCAACTACCCACAACTGAAGGAACATAATGTGTAGGTAAGGCTCTTACTTTGCTTCAAGGATTTTGTGGTCCACCTCATCTAGGGAAGAGCTGTGTGCAACATGTAATGTCCCAAAAACAGTGTTTCTCTTCTTCTTTATCTTTTCTGCCTAAAAACGTAGGGTAAACATGAAATCCAAACCTGCTTAAACAATATGATGATGAACAACAATAATTTATACTGGTCTCCCCTGCTATGACCGTGTCCCTTTCACTTCTGTTCAACACTCCGTTGTCAAGGTCATCCACTTCAGCCAAGGTTTTGACCATGTTCAGTCCCTCCTCTGCTCCCTCTACCTGAACACATTCACCACAAGCTCCGTGTCTTAACTCTGAAGGCTCTTCATGGCCTTGCTCCCACCCCCAATGCCACCATCTCTCCATGCTTATTTTCCACCACACTCCCAGATTTGCTCCTTTTCTACCACCTCCATCACCTGCTCATGGGTCCTTGAAATGTATTCACCCACTCATACTTGCTGCTGCCACCCATGCCTAGAACTTCCTAGCTGAATGCATTCACTCTACTGTTCCCTCCTAATCTACCTCTTTTGTCAGGCTTTCCTTAGCTCCTTTCCCCCCACCCCATCACTCATCACTGATGCCTCCTCTTCCATCCTTCATTCAGGGTCTCCCTCTTCCCTGCAATTAAGTTAAGCACATGCACCTGTAACTTCTCAACTTCATGAATGCACCCCGGTCTATACCTTTGCTCCATTCTCCCTTGTCTTTCCTAGATCGTAAGCCCCTTGGAATAGAGACCTCAAATTAATGATCGATCCATGCCAGATGCATCGCTAGCTCTTTAATAATAATAATAATAATAATAATAAAAACAAACATCTACAGCATTAAGTTCTGGATGGAAGGACAGAAAATTCAAACTGAATCAAAATATTATCTTCCTCTCCTGGCCACGGAGCACACAATTACCAGATTATTTTGCATATTCTAGTACATTTGTCAAACAAAATGAACAGATCTATCAAGTCTTAAAACAGATTAAATTGCTGTATGACTCAAGAATAGACCATATTACCTCATCTTTAGCAATTGTTAAGTGCATTTCAGCATTCTGTCTTTTGACATTGTAGTACTGTACTTCGACCTCATGGGTTAACTGGAGCCATTTCTGGAGTGCGTCAGGAACGGACCAGTTACTTCTCATCTCAAACTCTTTTTCAGCCTTCTTTAAGGCCATGCGAACCTATTCATGAAAGGAAATGCAAAATCTCAGAGGCAGTTCTACTAAGACTGACGGTTTAAAGAAAACGTCATTGGCTGTTTTTACACGGATGCCTGTCCCCCGGCTGGGTGTGTGGGTGGGTGTGCAGTGGGGGGAGGGGGTCCGTGTAAACACCATGGTGGTGGGATGGGTTGTGCCTGTGGGAACACCACCAGCGGTAGGTGGGGGATGTGTGTGCGCTCCCACGCAACACCAATCTCCACCTATCACCCACCCACAAAGCCATCCGGAAAACTGGCGGCGGTTCCGTGGGTGGAGGTGAGAGTGCGCCCATCAGAATGGGGGGCACACCCACCTCCACCACACGCCCATTCCCCCCACCCATGCGGTCCGTTTAAAAATGGCCATTGTTCCGGCCATAAACAGACTCACTCCACGAATTATTCTTCATGCATAGAAACCCCTGGGTCATACAACTTGTGCACCAAGCACTGGCAGTGCTTGAATCAATACTGCCCTGGCCTCAAAGTTCCAGCTTCACTGGAAGGAACAGATATTTGAACACTTACCGGGACGCCACAACTAAAGGCCACTAATATTAGAAACAACGATAAAATATAATGAAGCGACAACAGACAACCCCGCTCTTCCACTGTTCCTTACCGAGAAGCCCATCATCTTTTCTTGCCCCCTTCATAGATATAAGTTCAGCACACCATATGCAAAAGGCTTTGCATACCAAGACATTTTTTTAACACACATTTCAGTTGTACTACACTAGTGTTTTTTCTATTATTATTGTTGTTGTTATTATTATTATTGCTTACTTTTACCAAAATAAAACTAGTAGTGCATCTTTTTTTGTTCTACTATAAAAAACTAAATATTAAAAAAACCTGTTCTCTCAAGTTCAATAAGCTTAATAGTAAAGAGCAACTACTACATTTTAATAGCCAGTCATCCACAAAGTTCACTCATCACAAACTCCACAGAAAGGCCAATATAAACACTAGGCAGTTCACACATACCTGTACAAGCTCCTCTTCTGCGTATTTGCGTCGGCTCAATTCACATTCAGCTCCTTCCCTCAGCTCTCTCAGTCGACAAGCTTCCCGTTTTGCATCACTAATTTCATCCATCATTTTGCGCTCCAGGTTTTGCTTCTCTACAGCAACAGTTCTATTCTCTTCCTGTGCTTTCTCAAGCCTTTAGAGGTAGAACACAGAGAAGGGCACTTATTCAATTCAATTAATAGGGATCATTAGCGCCATACTTTGAAAGGGTATTCCGAGGATAAATACATTGAATTACACTGCCAAGTGCTTTGAGATCTGTAGTTAAAAAAAATACTCAGAAGAATAAAAAAAAAAAGATCAACCTGCTAAACGATAATGTAATAAAGCTGTGGAAAACGTTTTTTAAAATGAATTAGCACTACATACTATTATTCAACAACAGTATATGGGTGGGAAAAAAATTAACAGATTCAGTTTGCTACTGTTTATTTTCATGGATCTGGAGTGGATTAAGTTGGAGAATCAACGCTTCATCTAACCTTTCAACTTTAAGTCAAACTACCAGACCAGCAAGTACCTTTCATGAAGGCTGTCCTGTATCTTTTCAACATGAAGAAGGGCCTAAGACATTACATTAACATCTTCTACATAAAGTGTAAGGAACCTTTTGTTAAAGTGAAGTTCTAATCTACTATTCCAGAGGTTCCTAAACTAGGCAATGCCACAAGTTATCTTTATTGATACTTGACATGTTCTGCATGACTTTGAGGCTAGGCAATGGGAAAACGAGCCCTGAAAAGTTGTGGTCTCATCTTCTGGAGACTCTTAAGAGGTAGTTGGATAAACATCGGTCAGGGATGGGTTAGGTACATTCCATTCTGCTGCAGTACACTTCTTGTCCCTCAGGTTCTCTCTCTCCACGTTTCTACATTCTCTTGCTCAAATAGCTTAGAACAGTTTAGATCATCAAGGGGATATTTCAGCATTAAGACTGTGACTGGATTGTACACTAATTGAAGAATCCAATAGTGGTGACGAACACACTGTTAAGGTTTTGAATACCATTACTAATACTAGGGGATCTATTACTAATACTAGGGGTTTTGAATACTATTACTAATACTACGGGATCCTGCTGGTGCACCCCAATGCCCGGCAGCTATAGCAGCCCTGGTTTCAGAGTTGGTCTTGCAGTCCCCAAAGCTTATGGTCTTAGGGGATTTCAACATTCACGTTGATTCTGGGTTGCATGGTATGGAGCTGGAGTTCATAGGCACCATGGCAACCATGGGCCTGTCCCAGGTTGTGGTGGGCCTGACGCATGAGGGGTAATACTCTGGACCTGTTATTCTGCAAAACCTTGAGGCAGGGAGTCCGATGATTAGGAGTGTTCTTGGTTCACCCTTGTCATGGCTGGACCATGACCTCATGTAGGCTCTCATCCCGGCACGTCTGCCTGATCGGAGGGATGTAGAACAATTAGGATGGTCTGCCCTTGGAGGCTGATGGAACCCTCGGGGTTCTAGGCTGCTCTGGGGGGGATTTACTCACAGACCCTTGTGGCCTTTTGGGTGGCTCTTTGGCATCCGCTCTCTGCATTTCGGCACCACAGGTCTCCGTGGTTTACGGAGAATCTGGGGCTGCTGAAGCGCGAGAGGAGATGGTTAGAGCGACGGTGGTACCATACTTGTGATGAAGATGACCGATTGTGGCATAGACGGTTTTTGAAAAGCTATGCTGTGGGTGTGCAGGCAGCAAAGGAGGAGTTCTTTGTTACACTTATAGTGTCTGCAAAGTTGTGTCCAGAGGAGTTTTTCCAAGTGGTGAGGGGTCTGGTTATTCCAGCCTGTCTCCACCTGGACTCGGGTTTTCTACGGCCTGCAGAGACATGCTTATGGCATACTTTGCAGAGAAGATTGTTCACACTAAACATGACTTTGACTCCGCCCTTTCAAAGGCAGTGGCAGAGACAGAGGTTAGAAATGCCCTGTCTGGTCAGTGTTTATGGGATCAATTCCAATTAGTGACGTCGGCTGAGGCGGCGGATGTGCTTTGATCTGTTCGAGCCACAACATTCGAACTGGAGCCTTGTCTATCCTGGTTGGTTAAGGCCAGCAGGGAGACGGTGGGGCCGTTGCTGGCAGAGGTGATTAACGCTTCCTCCAGGGAGGGGATGTTGACGGAGTCCCTTAAGGGGACTGTGTTCTAGCCCCTTCTCAAGAAACCATCTTTGGACATCGACTCCCCTCCCCAGTTAGCTATCGGATTTTCTCTAACCTCCCGTTTTTAGAGAAGGTTACTGAATGGGTGGTGGCTCGTCAGTCACAGGCACATCTGGACCCTATCAGTTTTCTAGATCCTTTGCAGTCCGGTTTTCGTCTGGGTTATGGCACTGAGATAACGCTTGTGGCCTTGGTCAATGACCTCTGAGTGGAACTGGATAAAGGTCATTCAACCTTGTTGGTTCTGCTCCATCTCTCAGCAGCATTTGACACAGTGAATCATAAGGTATTGGTGATCCACCTGCGGGAGCTTGCTGGGGTGGATGGATCAATTTTGTGGTGGTTCCATTCTTTCCTAGCAGATAGATTTCAGCGGGTAGTCGTGGGAAATTGTATGTCTTTTCCAAGGGGCCTCTCACGTGGGGTCCCACAGGGATCTATTCTGTCCCCCTGAATGTGTATTCAATTGTGTCTGGAGATCTGGGGGGTGGGGAGGGGGGGGAGGGTTACCGGTCATTGATGGGGACCTCAGGCTTGGAGCCTGGGAGTGCTCTTGGATCCTCAGCTGCATCTGGATCTCCAGGTGTCAGCTGTGGTCTGGAGTGCTATCCACCAGTTACATCTAATGAGGCGGCTCCGCCCTTATATCTTAGACTTCGACCTGGCCACTGTCATCCACGTATTTGTCACTTTGAGGCTAGACTACTGTAATGCGTTCTACGTGGGGCTACCCATGGTGACAGTCCAGAAGCTGCAGCTGGTGCAGGACGTTGCAGCGCATCCGCTTACTGGGATGGGCGACAGGGAGCACATTATGCCAGTGCTCTGCACTGACTGCCTATAGTCTTCCAGGCCCAATTCAAGGTGCTGGTGTTGTCCATAAAGCCCTTAAACGGCCTGGGCCCTAGCTATCTGAGGGACCACCTCACTTCCTGGACCCCTGTGGTTGCTGGGGGGTGCCCTCCTGGAGGTTCCCCGCTATAGACGTGTGGGGCCTGACAGGAGGGCATTCTCAGCAGCCACTCCAGCACTGTGGAACTTGCTCCACATGGGGGTTCACCTCAGCCTCAGTCCAAGCCTCACTGTGTTTCACCGTCACTGTAAGACCTGGCTCTTCCACCAGGCATTTGGGGGAGGGGGGGAATGGGACGGACGGTTAAGGGTTGGTTCTGGATGGGAGGGTTTTTTCTGGCTGCACACTATTTGCCCATTTTAAAAATGTTTTTATGTTATTTATATTGTTTGCCTGTACTTTTTATATATTTTTGAACTTTGTATTTGTATGGCTTTTTGTTGTGAGCCACCCTGAGCTGCCTGAGGCAGGAGGTGTGGGGGGAAAATTTATAAAATAAATAAAATAAATCAATATGTATTAACAGTATTGCCCTCCAAATATAAACCAAACCCACAGTGTAAACCTTTTAAATTCACATACCTCGCTTGCAACTCAAAGAGACTCTGCTCTGCTGTCTGGAGGCTTTCCAAGTCTTTCATCATCTTGGTGACGTGCTCTTTTGAGGTCTTGCTCTGAGTATATGCAAACCAGCAGCCTCCAACACCTATCACTATAGAAATTGTTAGGATGAAGTCTTTCATCCAGTTGTGGGGTGGACCTGAAAATAAGTTTAACATTATGTTTTAATAGCGAGTATGCAAAAAGAAATCTCTTATCCTGAACCAAAATGAGTCCAAAGTTAACCCAAGCTTTTCTAAACTGAAACTTCTCATGTATTCTCTTTCAGTTCCTTTTTGGGAGTATTCCCATGCATAAAGAAAGCTCTCTGCACAATATCTAAGAACACAAGAAATACTATATCAGGTCAGACCAGCAGTCTCTATGGTCTCCAATAGTGGCCTTCTCCGGTAGCTCAAAAGTAGTACATGTACTGGTCTTGGAGGTGTGACATCTCCTGCTAACTACTAGAATTACTGGTAGCCAGAGGATTAAGCCCCAATTAGTAGGTGTTTATGGCTTTATCCTCTAAGAATGTATCTAATTTCCATTTTAAGCTAGTTATGCTGCTGGCTTTCACAGCCTCCTCTGGCAATAAGTTCCACAAATATATTGTCTGCTGCGTGAAGTACTTCCTTTTGTTCGTTTTAAATCTGCTGTCATTTAACTTCAGAGAATGTCCCCTTGTTCTCTTATTTCAATAAGGAGAAGTTGAAATTCCTGAAGGTTCTGTGTACCACTGACCACAATTTTTAAACAAGAGATCAGTGGCACCCCCCACAGCTTTTTGGGGAGACTATACATTTAGCTGTGCATAACAGGAAGGTTATGAGGACCATCCACCTTCACAACTGCAGTAAAATCCTTTAATAATCCTAAGGCCTTAGTATTAGGTTCAGAATCTGTATGGAAATGACATAAAATAGAAATGTACTATATTTAAAATAGAAATGTACTATATAGTCTGGTGGACTATAGTCCACCAGACACCTTGGACTAAATCAAGATTGTAGAGAGGTGGGGTTCGTGTCAAAGATTAGATTTTTCTGTACAAGTAATTCCTCCCTCCCCTAGAAGTCATTTATCTATATACATTTCTAATGTGTGCCACTGCAGGATCTAAGGTCAACTGATGTATATCTATTAGGCATTCAAGAACTTGAGCAATCTCAGAACCAAATGGCTGATGAAGTTCTTGACTAAACAGGGAGTCCTGTATAAGCCCTGTTTCTTCTCAATCAGAGATGGTCTGATGCTAAATGCTTTGATGCTAAGCAGAACACCATAATTTTATACAGTCGTAACAAAAATATATTTGATAATAGTATATTTGATGCTGAGGTCCATTACTGCCGAGGTCCTTTACCAGTTCAGGGGACTGGTTGGTTCAGAGACTGCTTGGTGGGAACATGATTATAAGCTAAACTGGCAGCTAACTTCAGAGCTGGCTTTAGGGGTGGGTAAATAAGAGTCCCTTTTGAGTGGCTTAATGGGGATCCAGTTTTGGAGAGTGTTAGGAGAGTTTCTTACCTTCTATTTTAGTACAATATTTTACTTTGTTTGTTTTGAATTTATTTGTGTAAGTTATATCAATTTTGTATATATTTGTATGTTGTATCGGCCAATGGGTTGTATCAATAAAGATTATTTACTACTAGTATATTTGATCATATAACAGTAATATTTAGTACTCCTTATCCTCACCTAAGTCTAGAGTATTTAATACCCCTTAGATAATGTAGTGGGTTGGTTTTTTGTTTTGTTTTTAAAGAAATACAGTGTATTATAAACAACACAAAAACTAGAGTTGGTAAGTGCAAACTTGTTAAAGGGTGCAGCAGTTTAAACAAGAGTAATATCAAAGTTTGGGGGCTCAACCACATATTTTGTACAGTAAAAGGAATTCACCTTCTCAACCCTGGAGTTTCAGGTTATGCCTGGCGGTCAACTGAATAAATAAGTAAAGCTTATTTTTGGAATCTGTTAGTATTCTCAAGTGTTTAGGTTGACTAGGAAAAGTAGAGAAGTTCATAAGGATATTAGCTCATCTGATCTAAACGAGTGCTGAAACTCAGTCCTCTGAAAACTTTAGAATTCACCAGGGATTCCCATTTCCCGGTTCTGAATTTCCGAGTTCTGAAGTACAGAGGCCATCTCTGGAAAACTTCAGAAAACTTCGAATCCTCGATCAAGTGCTAGCACCACTGCACGCATGGTTGGAGTGACCCAGGCGGTTGACCCTAGCTTCTCCAAGGCAAGAAATGTAACTTAGTGCCATATTTGTTAGGAGGGGGGTATGGGAGGGAACAGTTAAGTAATGGGCAAGCCACAGGACAGGTTTTGATTGGCTGGTAGGGGCAAAATAAAAGTGGTTGTACACTGCTGATCTGTAAGTAATTAGATTTGGGGGGTGTGCCAGGCCTGGCATGGCCTGTCAATAGGGACAATGCTGTGGGACAGGGGTTATTTGTTTCCATCCATGCCATAATTTTTTTAAAAAAATTAGTTGGTGCCACACTGCTGCTGCCTGGCACCATGGAGGCTAGAAGAATCTCTGCCTTGCTCCTCAGTGCCAGGTCAATGTCATGCCTTTTTAAAAAAAAAGTAAGTGGGTGCCACTCCTGCCTGCTGCTTGCACTGCTTGGCACCATGGTGGCCAGAAGGATCTGCCTAGCTCCACTTCCCCTGGCCTGGGCTGTCCATAAATTAGGGGCAATGCCGGGGGTTGCCACCAGTGCCCAATATACTTAAAGTGGGTGCTGCTGGCACTGCTTACTGGCAAGTGTGCACCATAGAGGAATCACTTTAGTTTTGCTGTGATTTTTGTGGGCACTGTGACTGTACTTTGTCCATAGTTTCAACGTTGCTAAGATATGACTGACCACTGAGAAGGGGCACAGGGGAGATATACTTTCTTTCTGGTTAAAATAATATTGTGTGTGAGGAGGGGACTTGCCTTGCACAGGTGGGCACTGGGCAAGCACAATGAAGGCTTTTATGTGTGGGAGGGTGAATCTCTGGTTTCTTGTGGGTCTTATAATTATGTCTGCTGGGCTGGCTTTTTTTGGCTTTGTGCACGCAATTGTTGCACTTCTGTGGGTTTGTCGTCTTATCTTGAGCGACTGTCCCACTCTTGCTAGCCTGCTTTTTTGGGCACTGCTTGCATAATGATTTACGGGTGCGCTGCTGATGATGGGCCATGCTGTGGGTATACTACTGCTGGCTTCTTTTGGATTTCTGCATGCAGTTGCACTTTTGTGGGTTTGTCTTTTTGAGTGATTGTCCCAAGCAAGGTTCCAAGTTCCAGGAATTTCCGAAGTCCAGAGTTCTAAATCCTTGAAAAAACTTCAGAGTTTTGGCCCACCGGAATTTCAGAACTCGATCAGAGTTCTCGGATAGCCTATTCAGTGCAGCCCTAATCTAAACCTGTTCTAAACTCATTTTCCCCTCCTATAAATGTATGGCAACAACTTTAGCTCTGTTTTAACTCAATTGGCTACACAGTGGAGCAAAGGGTAGTGTCTAAAAAACCTGCCTCCCTTCAACTCCAAATATTTACAAACAAGCTGGACCCGGACAGAAGCAAATAGATTCTCAGGCTGTTGTATGCTGTACTGCCATACAAAAGGCCATTTTCTATTACAGTTTTCCAATGTTATAGACTACCATCTTCTGGGTCCCACAATGAGGCATTCACTAAATGATGAAAGCTGTCCTATTTACAGTGTAGTCTTAGCAATTATAAGATTTTAGCAAAACAATGATTTGTAAAAAATAAATAAAATGATTTTAAACTAAGTAGGAAAAAAAGTCTAGGCTACTAACGTGTGAGGGGTCCAAATAAAACAACATCCAGGGCCTTCAGCTGAAGTTTCTGTCTGTGGCTCCGATCAATGATTTTCAGATGAGAGATCATAAATGCAGGTTCATTTACAGCTATCCTGTTCATGATAAAGAAAACTTATTACTGAAGTTTACATTTGTGCTACACTCATAATTATGTCGGAAAGAAGTTAACATCAGTCTTCTTACTGTTACATGAATTATAATACACTGTTATAAACATGATTGCACATATGTTTAATCATAAAATCCTCTGTGATGGATAAAGTAATTTCAGTTTGTTGCTTATTTCCTATCCACTTGGTTAGACACCACTAATTAAAACCATTAAGCCGTGTTATTTGCAATAGTTAAATAGTCTTGAGGTACGCTGGAAATATTTCTGCTAAGAGGAATAAACAAATGATTGTGTCAAGGCAGTCAGCCACCACGCAGAATTAAACAACCACTACTGGAAAAGTTCAGTAGTAAAACAATGGGGAAAGAAATGTAATCGATATAGAGGACCTATGATACAGGCAGGTGAAATACTAAAGCGTATATTCAGACTGTACCCAAATAAAAGTTTTGATTACATGGTCCTCTAGAAACAGAATGAGCATCTGTTTTTTGTACTCTCCAAGAACAGTCTGTCAGCATTAAACCTGTGCACACACAGACAGGAATCTGCATGTACAGAATAAAAGCAGCAATATATGACAGCTACAAACAGTGTGGAATAAAATAGGAGGGTACTTAAAATTATGTGGGAGGAAAGCTAGAGGTTTAAAATGAGCAAGATTTATCTTTCTGAATAAATGAACAAAAGAAATGCAGCATGTCTATGAAATAATCTAGAAGTAAGAAGTCACCTAGGAAGCGTTGTTCCCTTGACATTACTGTCTCTAAAGTTCTTCACATACTGGGGAAGTTCAACAAATTCTATCAGCCACTGAAGAGTCTCTTCTTGAGTCCAGTTGTGAACTGCAAGACAAAAGGTAACTCCCATTAGACAGATAAAACTATCAGAAAATAAAATCATTAGCGCAACAGTAAAAAAAATGAATAAAAGCATCTTAAAAATATACGATGGGCAGGCTTGCCTTTCATTTGTGTGTTGATAAAAACAAAGCTTGAACAAAAAAGCAAGATGTTTAAAAAGAAAAATATTTCTTTATTAAGAATTCTGGAGCATAATTTAGGATTTTATATCAAGACAAGATCTTGTGACCAGTCAATCTTGTTCTCCAAAACTGAGCAGATGCCAGCAGGTGCTGTAACCATGTAAGGTAATGACTTGAGAACTTAGCCCACAGCTTAGAAACGAATACATTTTCTTTGGCATGCTTACACAGGTTTATGCCATTTTGACGTGAAATTGTGCGACTGTGTTGAGGAGAGAACAAGAACGGCGAGATATATAAAAGTATTTGAATATGTGAAATTTTTCAAACTATTACTGTTGATCTTATTACGTGCCATACTCATCTCGGTAAATATATATGTGTATATAAATTGCAGTGAAACTGGCTGACCGAAGTAAAATGCAAGTGACTTCATACATTAATGAAGCCATTACTGCAGAAGATATTGGCCAAAAGGGCACAGGATCCTCAATTACTTCAACTTCAGCCCATGGCATCAGGAATTATAGGAGACTGTCGCTTTTGCAATTTGTTGAACATACCTTCACTCCAGCATACGTGCAAAATGTTAAGACCCTCTGTATTACAGGAATTACTCGCACATCAAGTAGCATATCCCGCTTTACACATACAAACTTTACTTCACAAATATTTGCCCAGTTTTCAAACTCCTACGCATGGAGATGAAGACCACCCCCTGTAGGTGCACGGGTTTGCCCACGCAGTTGCATGAGTTAAAGCGGAGGCTGGTAGAGACCCGTTACAGGGTGAGCTGGTTTTTTAAAGCTGCTATGCCCCACTCTGGCAACCGGTTCCCAGGGTGCAACTGAAAGCTGGTTAGCTCAGGGGATCCACTGAACAAGCTAGGGAAGACAGAGCTTTCACATACAAGTAGGCAGCTTGTTAGCTCAGCCTTTAGCCAAGTCAAAGAAGGTGAAGGTAGCTAATTAGCTACACTGACATTGTTCAGGTTGGGCCTCCATAAGCAGTGAGATGAAAGCAAAATCAGAAAAGGTTAAGCTGGAGAGGATGCTCTCCTGTCTTCTCAAGCTTTTGGAAGCCAATTCTAGGAGTGAAGACACATGAAGATTCTCTTGGCTTCCTTGCTCTTCTGACTCCTCTTCAGTGTTCCTTCTGTTCTCTCTCACAGAGAAAGAATATCACCACACAAGCTGCGGGGGGACTGCTGAAGAAGTAGATGCCTACAATTTGTGAGAATACTAAGAAAAAGTATACTAGGCACAAGGCCCGAGTGGGCCCCTGCTGGAAAAACAAAGCATTGGGGATAATGGTGGATGCACAAAGCTTGAGTAGATGTTGCTGGAGAAGACAGATTCCCAGAGTCTGTGAAAAATCTGGGACCAAGAAAAAAATGACAGCATATACAAGGCCTGGGTGAAACAGGCTGCAGAACAGCTTGGAACTGGGGTAAGTGCTGGTGGATCCCAGTAGGGCAGACTGATTTGTTTCTAAACAAAAAAGCAACTGGGTAACTTTGGTTTATATAGTTTTACATTTGAATTTTCCTCCTCCCAGTACCTCCACATGTGAGGGAATCAAATACAACTTGGGTGTTGGTGTATGTTTCCAAAAGAAAGAATGGGACACTGTATGGGAAAGCCACCAACAAAAAGACAGTAGGATCTCTGTAACAGACCCTTTTGAAAATATGGCACCAATAGCATACAAATGTTCCCCCTTGCTGGTTCTCAGCAGTTTTTGACAGGGGAAAAAGGTTTAGGAAAAAAAGCTGAAAGACTGAAAATGCTTCCCACTTGTAGACTGCAGACAGGAGAACATCATTACTCACTTCAGACTGTTTAGCATAGTATGATTAAAACACGTGCTAAAGATTCAAAGAGTTTTCAGGTAAATTATTCCCATTCAGTGCATAACACACTCAACTCATTTCTGAGCAATCAAATACTTTCAGAGATGTTTTCACACAATTTTGTTTTCATCTCCACTGTTTCCAACACAAATAGCTTTAAAGTCAATCACATTTAAATTCTAATTGCGCTGCTTTGCTCTGTATACAGTCTTTTCTTTTTGCAACCTTGCTCCTGCTCAGGCCTGTAGATTGTAACCCTCCATTGTTTGGGAGCGAACTAGCCTTGTGTGAACTCTCCTGTACTAACGGATACTGTGTATTCTACCAACATTGTCCTTTTTCTCTATCTCTAAGGAAATTTCCATTTAATATCCATTTATACCAGATATTCTCAAAGACACGTTATAATGGGCGTTTTCAGACAAGACGGCAGCATGGTATAACCACTTTAGTGTGGTTTAAAACAGGTGCCACCGTCACGTCAAAATGCACCCGCCACAGGATTCCCCGGGCTGGATCCCGACCATGGTGGGGGACGGCCTGGGATGTGTCTCAGGGAAATCCCCAAGTCACAGCACGGGCTAGCTCCACACCATGGTCTTCGACTGCCAGACCTGGAATAAAGCAGGCTTTAATCCTGCTTTACTTGGACCTGGTCCAGAGTGGCAAGGAGGCTGGGAGTCATGGTGGCTATCATTGGACGTCATAGCTGCCGGTCAGTCGGGGGCACCGCATGCAGCACAAGTTTCTCCCAACCCTCTCCCCAACCCAGCCACCGTCCCATTAGTTTGGCAGCTGGGTCGGATCTCAACAGGAGTGATTGCTACCAATACCATCCAGGTAAGTCCATGCCGGTGGTGAGTGCCATCACGTGTGAAAACACCCAATGAAACAACACAAGGCTTTTTCATTTCATTCTAAAAAGGATTTAAATGTATTGCTTGTTAGAATGCAGACACACTATTTTATTAGAGAAATGTGTTGTTCCCAACCCCAAAAGTCCTCATGCATCAAAATCTTCATGGTGCCAAGAGCCACAAGACACATGTGTGCGCATGCACTTCTCCTGTTTTGTGACTGGCTGACAAATCCAGTTCTCTGTAGTTCTGTCTGCTGAGAAGCAGCTGCTGAGACTCGGGTGCAACGAAGACCAACACAGGACCATTAAGGTAGTGCTGGGTCCAAAATGTGTCCTGGCCAAGAGTCGCATTTGAACTAGCCACCTGCACACAGGAAAAGAGTACTTAAACACCTCAAATATTCAAGTCTGTAAAATTTATAGAAATAATTCACTAGCCAGGCACAAAAGGCTACTGGTCAATCTGGGACTTGTATTGGGGAGGATTAGCCCAAGCTGGTGAAAATCTACTCACCAGGCTCAGAAAGTATCCTCACTAGAGGTGGGTGGAATTTTTAAAAATTAATTTATTCATTGGCATTTGTTTATTTTTACACAACCCTGATAAAATATTCCATTCCGACCCTTTCTGCCCACTCTTTTCCGACCAGGCTGCCCATCGCTGCTGATCCCCGGTTGGTGGGGTGACACTGGGACCCCGTAACTGATTCCACCAAGACCCCCCAGGTTTTACGCTTCGCCGCGAACTCCATGATCGGCATTGGATACAGCTGCTTGGAGGGAGGAGCTACCTCGCCCGGGAGCTTCAAATTCTCCTGTGCCGACCGGCGGCGCTGAACCCTTTCCGCCCACTCTTTTCCGACCAGGCTGCCCATCGCTGCTGATCCCCGGTTGGGGGGGGTGACACTGGGACCCCATACCTGATTCCACCGAGACCCCCCAGGTTTTACGCTTCGCCGCAAGCTCCTTGATCAGCATTGGATACAATTGCTTACAGGAAGGAGCTACCTCGCCCGGGAGCTTCAAATCCTCCTGCGCCGACCAGCAGTGCCGGAAGCACGCACCTGAGCAGCACGCCTAAGGGCTGCGCACGCAAGGGCGTGCCCTTGTGCGCGCGGCCTTAGGCGCCGGACTGGTGAGGGCTGCCAATGCGACATTGATCTAGGAGGGGGCCTGTGATTAGTTCTGGGGGTGGGACTGGAGAGTTGTCTGTGAGATTTACCTTTGTTTTGGTATTTAGCCAAGCAACTTATCTCCCTTGGAATAATGCCTAAGAAAGGCAAGAAGCTGGGGGCAATAACGAGGAAAAGAGCCAGACAACTCCAGCTGTCAGAATGCCTCGCTCCGGCGGTAGTTTCCACAGGGCCCAAGCAGGATGGGTCCTTGAAACAATCTGTGTGTCCATTTACGAAGGATTTTGCTGAAGGAGGGGGCCCCGTGCTAGTTGGGAGGAGTCCCCCTGTACCTGCCATGCTACAGGGTCCCGGGACATTGGCGGCTGGGTCCTTCCGCGATGGCCTGGGGCTTATGCTATCTAGGTCGGCCTTTTCGGATCCCTCCTTGATTGTGTGTGCTAGAGCTTTCAAACACCAAGGAGAGTGCTGCCTCACCATGGCTGCTAAATCTTGGGAGCACTCGGGGGCTCCTCAGGGACCCCGGGTATTTTCCCCAGAGCAGAGAAATGGATCTGCCTGGGACTTAGCAGGAGGGATTGAGGCCCGGTCTTTAGCCTCTATGGTTATGGATGGGGGCAATCTACAGCTATCTTGTTGCCCATATGTAGCATTAGAAGCTGAATTGCCCCATTCAGTGGTCCGGGGGGGGAGCTGCGGGGGGCTCTCAATATACCTACGCAGGCTAACTTAGGAGAGGGGGGATCGCTAGAGGAGTCTGATGGTTTGTTATCTTCGCCCGGAGTTATTGGGTTGGGACTCCCTGAGGAAAAGGTTTTTTGTTGTCCTCAAGTGGATGAATTAAATCTATTCTTAAGTGGACCCTCAGGGAGGGAGGGAGCTCTGACTGCTCCATTGGGCAACACTCGGGACCCAGGGGTTATTACCCCTGTGATTCCAAACACCCGGGTGCAGCCCTGCTGTTGTTCTTTGCAGGTTGAAGCCAGTAGGTCTCTTATGGCAAGAATTGAGTTGATTGACCTCAAACTCCACCACTTCCAGCAACAGCTGAGTGGGATTCTGGAGCGCTTGAGTGATCTGAGAAGGAATAAGCCTGCATTGGCCCCGCACAGAACGGGGCCGATGGCCCACATACATCCCTTGTATGGCTTTGGCCCCCCCTAGGGCCCCACTCAAGATGGATGCGGATCAATGGGCTGTTACTCCTATAGTTGAAGCCCTGTCTTTATTGTCTTCCCATTACCATCTGGAGTATACCCATCCTGGGATTCAAAATTGTCCATTGCACATCACATCTCCGCAATCCTGGGCTGTTATTTTTTGGGATCGTACATAACTCGTTTTTTTCATTTGCCAGCTAGGGGGAGTCCTTTAAGGATAGTCATTTATTTTTCCACCTCTGGGATAGCTGATTGGCATCTTTTTAATGCTTACTTCCTTAGTTTATCGGGGGTTTATGTGGCAAAAGTATACGGTAAAAAGGGAATAGGCTCGTTGTTGCCCCATGGCCGGCCTAATATTTCAGTCCCCAGGGAGGGAAATTCTAATCGGACCCAACCAGGTAGGGAGGAGCCTAGTGTAACCCTGGATATTGGCAAGGCCTGTGGGGTTAAAAATTCAATTGAAACAGAAGCTTTGTCTGCTTCCTTTACTCAAGCCCCGATTTGTGGGTCTCCCATTAGTGTGGCTATGGCGGAAACTAAGCCGGACCACTTTTCCTCTAGGGCCTCTGCCTCGGCTGGTCCCCAGGTGCCCTTTTCTGGGGGTTCAGTCGGCCGGACTTTGTCAGGGACTCAAGCAGATATTGTATCTGCAGGTCAGGTGTCTGTAGCTTACTCAGGTCCTAATGTACTTTCATCATTAACCCAGGTTGCAGAGTTACCATGCCCGATAATCCTGAGCCCAGGTTTGAACAACTACGGGACGGTTAGAACCAAGGTGGGTTTTCCTAGTAGAGGGGCTTCAATTTTTGACGAGTTGTTGGCTGTGGATCAGTCTTGTAGATTTACTGTATGTGGCTCTACGGGTCATTGTAGCTAACCGAATATAGCAATTTTAGAGTGCAAGGAATGTGCCTTGGGAAAATTTTTAACATGTTTATAGGGTTGCTATAAGTAGGGCCAGAGGTGGAAGTTTCCCATGGTCCTAGGTCTTGGTTTATGTAATTTGTATCTGTTTGTATTGTGTGTGTTTTGTCTAAGCAATGGCCTATGGCTACGCTATAAATAAATACTACTACTACTATATTCCATTCCAGCCCAAAGACAAAATTGCAAAAATCTTTTTTTATGTTATGACTAACAAGAAGGTATCAGACCATAATCACAGTAATTAAAAAAAATACTTTAAACACCTATCAAACACTGAATAAAAACAATGACGAATCTAGGAGCAGTTTCCTGTGAGACCGCTTGGTGGACTATGGAAACTTACTAATTATTTTAATCTGTGATTCTCATCTGAACTCTCAGCTTTAAAGTATCATTTTAGTTTCTTTTGGATGAACAATGTCTGAAGATCAAGGTCAAGAAAATTATTTTGTTAAGACATGGGGAAAATAATGAGTTGGTGTTCTCTAGTCCTTGAGAAATCAACCAGAGCTGAAACCACATTGTCAGTAAACTCTGACAGCTTTGCATGCTATTTCAGATTCCTAAAGTTTAGTCATTTATTCACATTTCAGTAGATTTTGGAATGGCATGAAATAGTCTATAAAACATGCCGCAACATATCTAAATCTAAATTATTATTCAACAGAACGGCTCTCGTTGAGTGTTCTTGCTAAACGTCACGCTCCCCTCCCCCAAAGTCTAGTCGCCACGGCAGTATTTGCCCTTTTGCACCTAATAATAGTTGGCCATTAAATGGCCAACGTTTCAGATCATATTCTATGTGTAACTTCTATTCACAGCATGTTTCAGATACTAAAAGCCGGATACCGCTGATTAAATGAAACTTAACTAGGATTGTCTTATGAAAGATGGAAGCTGGAATCAGCTAGGTAAAATGCAAATCAAGACACACGATGGACACCAGTGAATAACCCACAAAAAGCCATGTTCCAAGCCTGCTATCACTTGTCTAGAATTCAGGATGAAATAAAATGTAGTTTGGGCATCTCCATTTGCATGGTGAGGACAATTCACAGTAGACAGACACCCGGAAGATATTTTCCAACAATCTCTAGGGGAAAGATAAATAATAGTTCAGAAGTTGACATGTTTGTACTTCTATTATTCTTATTTTTATTATTAACATTTATATAGCGCCAGTTGTGTGACCTGGTGCTGTACAGAACATAGAATTAGACTCGGTCCCTGCCGGTGGCTTACAATCTAGACAAACGAAAGCGGAAATTATCCTGAAAACAGGACTCCCCTACACAGAGTGGTAACCTAACATACTGATTTACGAGAAAAGGACCTTCCTTAGGCCTTGTATCCACAAACTTGAAGTAAAGCCACCCCCCACCTCCATGTAGTTAAAAGGCTCCTGTGTGCGTGCACATGTTTTCATAGAAACACCTCAGTCACACAGTAATTTTGGGGTCACCGTTGCTTCAAGTTAGGTGCACAGTTGTTGCTTGCGTATATGCCTGGCTAGAGCTCAGTCTGCATTCACCTCAGTCCGCCTTCTCAGATGCTCCTTTGGCAGAGGAAGTAAACTCCACACGACTGAATGGAGGAAATTGTTTACTACTCAGTATATATAAAGAACAGCAGCGAGTAACTTCACTAAATGCCACCACAGCAAATTACTCTGCAGAAAAATGTTCAAGTATAAGCAGCTTTAGAGACAAACCATGAGAACTACTTTGTTTCCAAGTATGAGTCTCCTGTCTTTTCATTCTTACCGCTAAGATGGAAAACAGTCATTGGTAGAAATATTAAGCTTAAACTTCTGGGGGCTGGGGGGAGGGAAGGCGCAGAAGAGTTCAGTGTAAAATGCCCTTGGAAAACAAATTGCCATGCCTATTTCAGAAAAGGGACACCCAGTTACCAGCCCAAACCTAGAATCTAGGGTTAATTAAACCATTTCCCCAATCCGAGGTCTGTCTCGGTGTTCAGGGAGGGAACTGCGTAACAAAGCAGCGGGGAGGAGGATGAGAAGGGGTTGAAGTAAGAGCTTTTTACTTGACTTGTTTCGAAGAGGGAGAGAGAGACAGCTAGAAAACATCCATTTTTTTACCCTAGGGCCACTTTCACATGTGAATTAGCGCCTGTGGAAATGCACTATTCCACTTTTATCCCCTGAGAACACTTGCGTGCGACTCCCAATGTAGCTTTTACAGTGGTGGGTATTCCCATGGGATAAAAGCCGAATAGTGCATTCCACGTGAGTTAATTCCCATGAGAATAGAGCTGCGATTGCATTCACGGAGGTTCTCCTGCCTTCTAGGGTAACATGTGAAATTGGCCTAGGTAAAAACAAATTCACCATCCATTACTGTAACGACCACGGTCATTACGTTTTGCTGACTTTCCTAAAACTGGTGAGCAATTATTCCTATTTCAAAAGGCAATCTTGTCCTAGGGTCAGCACCAGGTCCTACTTGTAATAGGAAGCTATTAAATGCTCAATGCCACTTCATACAAGGAAGCCTACTAGATCAAGCAGCACTTTTCTACACCTTAAAGTAAACTTGCAGCTAGTGCAGCATATCTGTTCTTATACTGCATGTTATTAGTAATTTGCCCACTTTATATTTCATAAAGCCATAAAACTATTAGTTTTGTCTCAAATATTTCAGAAAATGCTTCCCTGGCATATATAATCACAAAACCAAAAGATAAAACAGCCCCTATGATGCAGCAGAGAAGATGCATATAATCAAGTTATGTTCTATATTGTTCTATATGCAGAATGGCTTGCCTCTAAATGTGCAGTGGTATACCCTTCAACCTTTCATGAAGGGAAATAGGTACACTTCATGTCAACTCCAATTTGCACAAAAATCGCATTTATTATTATTACTATTAAATATTTATATGAAAATTTGTAAATCACTCACTGACTAAAGCCCCTGTTCAAGAAACGATCTCTTGATGATGACTCCCCTGCCAGCTATTGCCCCAAATCTAACCTTCTGTTTTTAGGGAAGGTTACTAAAGAGGTGGTTGCCTCGCAGCTTCTGGCACATATCTCAATGCTACTGGATTCCTGGATCCACATCAGTTGGGTTTTCATTCTGGGCAAGGCACCGAGACTGCGTTTGTGGCCTTGGTTGATGATCTCTGCTTGGATGATCTCTCTGTTTGGAAACAGACAGGAGAAATTGTACCCCGCTGATTTCGTTAGATCTGTCGGCAGCCTTTGATACTGTCGATCATGGGGTATTCTTGAAAAGGCTGCAGGACCTAGTCGGTATGCACGGGACCGCTCAAGAGGTTCCACTCATTCCTGACTGGGAACCCAGAGGGTGGTGATGTGTGGTGACTTGTCATCCTCTCGGGTGCTCCTCTGTGGGGTCCCGCAGCGTTCCATCTAGTCTCCACTCCTGTTCAATGTGTATGCAAGGTCCCTTGGCGAGATCATTCGGAATGAGGTGTCATCAATATGCTGACGACACTCTGCTCTCTCTCTCCTTTCCATCTGACCCTGGTCCTTCAGTCTCGGTGCTTACCCAGTGCCTGGTTGCTATTGGGGACTGGATGCAGGCGAGCCATTTGAAGCTGAATCCAGAACAAGACTGAGGTGATGATGCTTGGGCGGCCGTGTGACCTGGGAGACGTAGGGACCCCTGATACTGATGGGGTCCTGCCTCCTTTGGTCACTCAAGTTTGCAGTCTTGTGGTGCTCTAGGATCCAATGCTGCGTCTGGACTCTCAGGCTGCAGCTGTGGTCAGGAGTGCCTTTCACCAATTCCATCAGTTGGGAAGGCTGCAACTATTTTTAATCAGATTCGGCCACCATCCTCCATGCCTTATTAACCTTAAGGCTCAACTACTGCAATGTGCTCTATGTGGGGCTGCCCTCCAAGACCGTTCTGCAGCTGGTGCAAAACACGGTGGCTTGTCTTCTTTTGGAGGTGGGTCACCGGGAGCACATTNGGAGCACATTACTCAGTGCTCCAGATTCTGCACTGGCTCCCTACAGCTTTCTGGGCACAATTCAAGGTGCTGGTTTTAACCTATAAAGCCCTAAATGGCTTGGGCCCCAGGTATCTGAAAGTCTGCATCTTCCCTTATGTCCCCTTGCGGCCCCCAAGGTCAGCTGGTGACACCCTCTTGCAGGTGCCATCTCCCCATGATTTTTTACAACTAGGGTGTGCACGGAGGCGTTGTCACGGGAGGGAGACGAACTCGCAAGGGTCTGAGGGAGCACCACTCCTCTTTCTTCTGCAGAGCCACCCTTCGTGGGTAATGGTCCCTCAGGATCTTATAAGGCTTTCCTCCTATAAGGAGGCAATCCGGATCATGGGGAGGAAGAGGGGGGTACCCTGACCGAACCAGGGCACACATTCTGCTCCACATATACACACGCACTGGAAGAAAGGGGAAAAGGAACACTCATTCACACCAATAGCCACCAGTGAGGGAAAGGCAGGGGGCCCAGGGAATCATACAAGGGTAGCACACGAGTCACACAGGGAATCCCTACTAGGTGCTGGAGGGGAGAGGTGTTAGTACAGGTTCAACCCGTCCCTTAAGAATACACCCATATGCACTCCCATGGCCACCCAGTCACTCACACTCCCCATGTCCACCAGTCACTCAATCACTCAGTCACTCACACTCACCCAGTCACTCATTTTTTGTACTTCATTTTCAGGGTGCTTACGTCTGAATCACACAAAGGGGCCAGTCTCTCCCAAGATCATCAGCAGGGCTTTGCCAGCCTGCCGGCAGTATTTGTACCTAAGGCCTAAGGGTCCCACCCTAGAATGTTCCTCCTGGAGCTGGGGCTCCGCCTGCACACGCTGACACACTTCCGGTTGCTCCGACATCACAGCAACACCTCCTTCCCTCCTGAGGCTCGGAGGGTGTCCTGCCATGTATTGCCGGAACCGGCAGTAGGTCTTCTCAGTAGCTGCTGCACAATTATGCAACTCCCTCCCCTTGGAGGTCCACCTAAGTCCAAGCCTGCTCATCTTCTGTAAACGATGGAATACATTTTTATTTAGCCAGGCATTTGGCAGGCAGGGATAGTGGGAGGTGTAGGGTATTAAGGTTTTTTTAAAATTGATTTTAATGGCATTTTTATGCAGTTTTTATGTTTGTAAGCCACCTTGAGGCTCTGCAGGAAGGCCGGCATAGAAATATTAAGGAATAAAACTTAGCAATTGAGTTGGAAAAAAGGATGTCTGCTTGAGAGACTCTAAACATGTTTGTATGCACAGGACTGATGATTCAAGTTAAAATTCTTGTCTATTAAAAAGTCAAAAATCTCATGGTGCACAGATTTTGGCTCTAATCTTTTAATTTTAGACACCTCTCCAGCTGGAAGCAGCAACCATCTCTTTCAGCAGCTAAAGAACCATCTCTCACAAACATCTTCCTGTCTAAGTTTTCAGTCCCCTCCTGCCTAAGCGTTACCTTCCTTTGTTCTTCCTGCTTATCCCAAGCTTTTTAAAATGAAAAAATGTGCCCCACCTTCATCAATGAACGATTTAGGGCCTCCAGTCTCAATATCATTCCCTTTCCCCTCAGCTAGCTGGGTCAACACTGAGGTGTTAATGACCCCCCCCCATTGTGAAACATGTACAAACCAAACAGTATTGCTAGTTATGAGACAGGATGGTTACAGATGTGCTTGCAGTACCTGTAGTGCTGGTACATCTGAACCACTGGTAGAAAAATGGGTATTTTCACACCATCACCTTGGGCTCCAAGAGTCACCCAGGGTAATTTTCCATCTGTCTTCTTACCCATCATCATTAGCAACAGAGGTCCTATCTGATAGATCAACTCTCTCACAGTGAGATACTAATACAAGTAGGCAAAACCCAACCCAGTTCTTTTCTCAAGGCCATATACATTTTCGAATTCACTCTTTTTGCTTTGAACTTGCTTATTATCAGGAAGCAGGGACACATTGTAGGTACAGCTGCCCTTGAGGATATCTGAGACAGAGAGACATACAGAACATTTGGGAAGAGTGCTGTATTTTCCACAACAATTTTCTGGCTGGTTTATTTTGTCAGAGGGAAAATTACCTACTGTATTTATAGCTGTTCCACGGCTTGTTCTTTTAATATTCGTGAAACTCACCAATACCTTTCATAAACCCATTAATTCATAAACCAATCTTCCCTATGTCCCAACCAAGGCCTCTCCACTCTAATAAAGGATCCTGTTTCTTTTGATGATGTATCCATCACTAACTTCTTATTTCACAAGACAGATTATCAAATAGCGATAGTAGCACAATGGTATGATTTGTTGAGCATGCCAAAAACTACTTTTAAGCCAACATACAAAAACTGTCCCTTCATTTCCACAGATTTTGTGCGGTGAGTGCAGGTTTGCCTTTTGAATAAACATGCATACTATACAATAGGTAAAACTGGCAAGGGAAAAAATATTGGAACGCATGCAAATTCATCTCTCTGACTTTGGTCTAGGACGAACTTCACAGTTGCTTGGTTTTATGATTTCAGTACTAAGATGTTTAACCTGTGTATGGGCAAAGTTCCAATGAAGCCGTTTAAAAACAGGCATCTAAAACAAGCTAACATGCAAATTCAACCTTTTCCTTTTATTACGTAGGTCAAAAGCCTCTGGCATCTTATATTATCTGTCTGAATGAGCCAACACATGGACCCAAAATAAAAAAATTAATTAAAATGAGGTTGTTTCCCTCTATGTCTTTTAGAGGGCTGTGAAAGGCCTGCTGTACTCCACCTTGGAGCTGAAATAGTCAGCGTTTGCATCTTTAAAGCTCTGGTCAAGTTGCAGATATTTTAACTCAATCCGATGTGTAACAACATCTTAGGCCCTTTTTAAATGGGCCACGATGCGGGTGGGGATGGGTGTGCAAGGCAACAATACACAGGCGCACACCCATCTCCACGTAGGGAGCGATCGCCATTCTGACCAATTGCCAGCAGGTGGGGTATTTTTCAGTTAGTTTTAAATGAAAACATTTGATATCCTGCCCCTCCTGTCAAAGGCAGCTCAGGGCGGCTTACAATATATAAAAGTATACAAACACACATAAAAATACACAAACACCAACATAAAACATCTAAAATAGGGGGAAGAGGGGGAAAAGGAGGAGGATCCCCTTCTTGTAAAAATGGTCTTAACCTACTAATATGCCACTGCAATAAACTGAAACTACTCTGTTACTGGTGGGAGGTTTCCCACCTCTGCAAATCAAGGAATTGTAGGAATGAGTTTATTTAGATTTACAAAAAAGGGCAATTGGTTCACTTACCGGTGAATTGCACTTCTGGTGGGGTGTGCAGAACAGAAACTTGTAGGGATGATCCCAGCCTATACCAGTAGTAGGCCAAATCTAAGGAATTCAACTGGTCATGCACAGAGGGGGTCCAGCCCTCCCATTTACCAGTTGTCTAACAGTTGTAACAATAATTTCTCAATGAAAATTACATAATAAAAAAGACAAAACTCTTATTTCTGTCAGTGATATATTTCTATAATCCTCTCTTTTTTTAAAAAGTAACCTGAGCTATTAACAGTTGTAAACTATCTGTGCTGAAGTTTTAAGAGATGGAAGTGAATTTCAGAGTATGCTTCCATTGTTTTTTGGTCCAGTTCATCCCACACCGTTGATGATAGTCAGTACTTTATCACTCCATCCAGAACAGAACCAGAGGGACGGCCGAGTTCCTGTTCTGCACAACTCACCAGAGGGGAAATTCACAGGTAAGTGAACTAATTGCCCCTTCTCCTAGGATGTTCAGAACAGGAACTTGTCGGGATTTCCCCAAGATCCCGAAGTGGGTGGGAGAAAAACTGGACCAATACAAGAGTGAGTCATATCCACTACTCTAACACTCCCTGAAGAACCCTATGGCCAAAGGCTGCATCTGCAGAGTCAAGGATATCAATTTTATAATGTCTAGTGAAGGCATGTAAACTGGACCAAGTAAGTGCCCTACAAATTTCAGCATAAGAGGCCCGGACTGTAAAGGCCCAGGATGCTGCTGCTGCACCTCTTGTAGAATGGGGAACCACTCCCTGAGGGGGAACCAAATCAGAGGCTTTGTAAGCTTCAGCAATACATGCTGAGATCCATCGGCCGATGGAGGCCTTAAGTCCTCTCTTTCTCAGGGAAATCACCACCAGGAGGGCAGAGGATTTCCTATAACTAGCTGACCAATGCAGAAATTTTTGTAGAGCTCTCCTCACGTCTAGTGTATGCCAGCACTTCTCCAGGGGATGAGAAGAATGTGGGCAAAGAGAGGGGAGCACAATCTCCTCTTGCCTGTGAAAAACTGAATTGACGTTAGGCATAAAGGAAGGATCCAATCTAAGTACTACAGTGTCTTTTTTAAAGATACATAAGGATGGATCCATTGAGAGTACTCCCATCTCAGAGATTCTCCTGGCAGAGGTAATTGCTATGAGAAGAGACCTTAATGGTCAAGAAAAAAAAAAAGAGAGAGACACCTCTCTAAGGGACTCAGATGGTGGTTCAGTGAGGGCTTTAAGGACCAAATTCAGTTTCCAAGTGGGAAACCTATCGATAAGTGGGAGTGAGACAGCTTTAGCTGCCTTCAAAATCTCTTCACCAGAGGATGTCTGGATATACTCCTACCCTTAACAACCCTTAAGAGATCATGCTGTTAAGGGCCACTACCTGTCTCACTAAGGTACTAGCCCTCAAGCCCTTTTCTAACCATAGCTGTAAGAAAAGCAAAGTATCTGCTATCTTGGGACTTTGGGGAGAGATTTGTCTGGTAGACACCATTCAGCAAACACCTGCCAGGTGCCTTGGTATATTCGCCTAGTTGAGAGGTGTCTGGATGCTATTAGAGTCTGTAAGACGTCATCGGAGTAACCCATGGACCTCAATGCTGCACATACAAGTACCATGCCATCCGTCTGAGGAATTCCATGTTCCTGTATAGCAGGGGGCCTTGCGACAGCAGATCCGGCTTTGGGGGGCAGGCGTAGCGACTCTTGGGTTGCTCGATTTATCACGTTGACAAACCAGGGACGTCTGGGCCAATAGGGTGCTACCAGAACCATCAACCCTCCTTCTTTCTTGAACTTACTGAGAGTTCTCCCTATCAGAGGAAACTGAAGGACGGTGTACCTCAGGACCCTGGGCCAAGATTGTTGTAGGGCATCCAGTGCTGTTGACCATGGATGTTGAGTTCTTGAGTAGAAAACACTTTGTGTTCTCTGATGATGCAAAAAAAATCTAGGTTGGGAACACCGAACCTCCGCTCTATTAAAACTAAGGTTTCTTGGGATAGGGACCATTCTCCCGGATCAAGATCCCATTGGGTGAGCCAGTCTGCTGTTTGGTTCTTGACTCCCTTGATGTGAAGGGCTGAAAGGGAGAGACGGTTTTGTTCCACCCACAAGAGCATGTATCTGGCCTCCCTGTTGAGGGCTGGAGACTTGGAGCCTCCCTGATTCCCACACATACCAGTGCCATGGAATTGTCCATGTAAATAAGTACATGGGACCTGGATATTAGAGGGACAAAGTGGCTGTGTACTGCCCTGAGTTCCAGACAATGTATACTGTGCTCTTTTTCTTTTTGCTGACCAGGTGCCCTGAGCATACTGATCTTTCATATGGGCTCCCCATCCGTAGAGGCTGGCATCTGTGGTGATCACCAGCTTCGGGGGTTCTGAAAGAGGGACCCCTGATTTGAAACTGTGAGGATTCATCCACCATTTGAGAGATTGCTTGACTTTGGGGTCCAGGGAGAGGACTACCTGGGTCTTCTCCATTATTTGGAATTGCCAGGGAAGCAGTGCCTGCTGTAATGGGCAGAGATAAGAGTTGTGCCCATGCTAGGTGTTGTATACAGGAGACCATAAAACCCTGTAGCCTGACAAGCGTGTGAAGTGGAATGCTCTGAGGAGACAGAATCTTGGCAATTAAGTTCCTGATTTTGGATTGGCATTTGGTGGGGGGAAAAATCCGGGCCGATTCCGTGTCTATCAAGAAGATGTTCTATAATCTGGGAAGCGGAGAGCCGACTTGTCTGGGTTCACTACAAACCTGAAGTGTTGTAGGGTCTGTAGTGTCCGTTCTACTGTTATGGTGGCGGCTAGTCTGGATGGGGCTCTGATAAGCATATCGACCAGGTAGGGATGTATGAGGGTTCCCTGAAGACGTAGATGGGCGACAATGGGTACCAGGACTTTGGTAAAGGTTCGGGGTGCCGTTGCTAGGCTGAATGGGAGGGCCAGCAACGCAGCCAGCAATGGTGGGCAGGGCGAATGGGGATGTGGAGGTAAGCGTCCCGCAAGTCGAGGGAGTCTAGCCACTTGTGTTTTTCTATGGCTTGACAAATTGAGGCCAGGGTTTCCATTCTGAACTTCTGGATTTTTATGAATTTGTTTAGAGTTTTTAAATCTAATACAGCTCTCCATTTCCCGTTTATCTTTGGCACCAAAAATAAAATGAAATAGAGACCCTAGCCCTACCCCTCCTCCTGCACCACCTCGATGGGCCCCATTGCTGCCAGTCTTTTTATTTTGGCTCACATGGCTAGATGTTTTTGTTTGTTGCGAGATGTGGGGGAGACACAATAGAACCCTCGAGGAGGTTTGGAGAACTCTAATGCGCATCCGCTGGTCACTGTCTCCAGGACCTACGCATCTGTCATCATGTGCGGCCACAGATGCGCAAAAAGGGAAAGTCGTCTCCTCACTTTGCCTGTTACCTCCAATGGCAGGCATGATAGTCAGGCATCCTGCTTTCCTTGTTGGGTAGCGGAACCTGTTTTTCCTGGTCTGGATTCTGAATTTTATCTGTTTGATCTGGATCCTCTTCCTCAGTACCCTCTTCCCCTGAATGGAAAGGATGAAGATTGCTTTCTCGAGAATGTGTTAAACAAAAAAGGTTTGTTAGAGGAGCGAAAAGATCTGGATGGACTGAACTGGTGTAAGGAAACTTTCCCATCCTTGTCTCCAGCATCTTTAAAGATTTTATCTAGTGCCACCCCAAATAACATCTCTCACTGATATGGGCCAGCAACTAGAAGGTTATTAGCATGGGGGTCTGCCCGCCATCACATTAACCAAAGTCAGCAACACGAGGACACGTTCGCTGCTAGCGCCCTCGCTGCCCATGCTACTGCATCTGTAGCGGACGTAGTTATAAATGAAGTTGCCATGGTAATATTAGCTGACAACTTTGGAGTTACTTTCTCTGATGCTTCAGGGCTTTTTCCCAACTTAAACAATTTACGTATCGCCTGGCACAATAGGAAGAGGCTAAGGACATTCGAAACACTGCTGACACAGCTTCGTAATTCCTTCTTAACCCAGATTCTACGCCCCTATCTGTGGGGTCTGTCAGGTAAACGCCACCCTCAGAGGGGAAGATTGACTTTCTTGCCAGAGAGGAAGCAGCAGCATCAATGTTTGGGGTGGCAAAGACTGACGCCTTGGATTTAGAGAAGGCGAATAAAGATTCTTGAGTTTTGTTCAGTCTTAGTGCTTTGGCAAGTTGATGCCATTCAGCCTTAATGATTTTCTCAAAAGCTTTCTCAAGCAGGATGCCCTTTTCTTTATATGAGGACTTCCAGATATATTCCCGATCAGAATCATCATCCGAGGATTCTTTTTGTCTCTTTTCCATCACACTAAGGACTCTATGTACTCGCTTAAACAGCTTAGGTTTGAAACCCGCCAGGCCCTTTTCACTAGGGCCTGGAGTGGGGATGGCCAGCTCCTGGGCCTCATCCTCGGGGATTTCACCAGACTCCACAGTCTCCATTCCCCTCTGATTCCTGGTCAGAGTTATCCTGGTTTACGGTCCTTGGAGGGAAGGAGGATGCAGCTGCCTCCAGGGGATTAGATTCCCCCTCCTCAAGTTCTGTGTCTTCGTTGTCCCTGTGGGGACAGCGTCTGAGACGAGGGGTAGTAGGAAGGGTCTCCTGGTCCAAAGAAGAGCCAACCTGGTCCCATTGGGTCCGAGCGGCCGAGTGCGGCTTTTTTGAGGCAGGGTGCTTTCCTTTTCCAGCTGCCTTAGATTTCCCTTTCCCTTCCTGGGGGTGGGGTGGGTGGGGGTGCAGGGGTGCTTAGGGGCTCGGCGTTCTTCCCTGTCTTGCCTCTAGTTGTAAAATTCTACTTCCGAGAGATCTGAGGTACTTACTGTCTCCACCAGCTGCTCCATGGTCTCGTAGCAGCAAAATGGCGCTATTTCCTGGCACTGAGACTGAGCTGCACTACTATGGCAGCCCACCAGGGGGAGGCTGCCAGCAATCAAGCTGTCTGAGTCCTAGCTGCAGAGGTGGGTTTCACTTCGGGTGGTCATGGTGGCCTGGTAAAGTTAGAGGTGGAATGAACCCGACAGCAACAAATGATAATGCTGGAAGTGCCTGAAGGGACTTCCCCACACTTGTCCTTCCCGGAGCTACGCAGCAAGCTGGGACGGGCCTCTGGGGACGGCTACAGTCTCAGCCTTCTGGCTCCCACTTTTTTGGGGGGTGGGGGTGTTGGGGAGCGAGCCTAGGAGCCGTAGGTAAAATTTATGAGGAAGAAGTTCCTTCTGAGCAAGGAAAAAGGCGTCCAAAATGGAGAACTGCCTAGGTGGGCAGAGCTCACAGAATCCCCTCCCATCTAGTGAGAGGCAGAATTCCAACTGGTAAATGGGAGGGATGGACCACCACTGTGCATGACCAGTTGAATTCCTGAGATTCTGCCTCCTACTGGTGTATAGGTGGGGATCATCCCTGTGAGTTCCTGTTCTGCACACCCTAGGAGAATGTACCATTCTAATGTTCAGGGTACAATGTACATCACAAACAGGTTTTAGAAATAAAACAATGCACCACAGCACACATCCAACGCACGCTCTCAAAAGGCTAAGAACACATCTTAAACCTGAAGATCAGAGAAAGACTTTGTCCAGTAAAGAAGGGGATCAATTTTCATTGTTATGGACCTAAATGAAAACACTCCACCTGAATCACTTTTGCAATTAAACCTGAAAATCCGTGCTCAGTCTGACTCCTTAGGGAGATTTCTAGTATCTTTTTGTCAGCTGACCGGTCTCCTAAATGAATTAGTTTTTGTAGTCAAACAGTTCCAAGCCCACTTAGCAAAGGCAATGGCATCACCATGGCCTTAAAAACTACCATTGCAATAGAGATCTGCAGGTATGAAAGAAAAAACTTGCTACACACACGCTATTCCACCATATTTGATTCTCCTGATTTGCAAGATGCTAACTTTGAATTCAGAGTCCTGAGCATAGTAGTCCACTCATTTATACTGTCCCAGCCATTGCTAGGTACAGGCCCCGGGTCCAAAGAACCAAAAATTTGATGCAAGATCCAGAAATGATCAGCAAAGAGAACTCTCCCTAACTGAAATTTGTTTTCCTCTACATCATGTAGAGCAAGCAACGCAGAAACCTAGATCGGTTGAACTCTTTTGTGCCCCAACTCTCAGATCCGCAGTGTATGTAACTACTACTGTTTCACAGATTTGGTTTTGTTACTCCTAAGTAATGGGTGGAAATAAGCAAGCTTTCGGGCCACACATGACCCTTCCTCAGACAGGGCTGGCCCCAGGCATGTGCAACACGTGCGGCCACACATGGCCCCGCGGCTAGCTGGGGCTCACACTTGCATGGCTGGGCAGCAGGCTGTAGTCAGCTTCTCCCGCAATAAGTTCTTCTGCCACCCCTCCCTGGCTACAGTCTCCATCCCTCACCTGCCTCAGCCTCCTAGTAGTGCTCCAGCAGCACTATTCCTTCCCATGTGCTGATCAGAAGGTTATTACCTTGTAAAGAAGGTTCTTCGAAATGGCGTCTAACATTTTCACAACTGGGTTGTGCATGCTCACCCTATTCAAAAAATAGACCACAAGATGGTCTCGAGCTTCTCTAGTATAAAAAGCACTCTCCTCCTCAGAATGACAGTTCTTTCCAATCCTTTCTAGAAATAGAAGAAAAAAATTCCATGCGGGGCTGGAAGGGTGGGTGTTGTGAGACTGTTCAGAGCCATGTCAAAGAACTTTATTTACAAGGTAGCAACCTTCTGTTCTTCTTCGAGTGGCTCCTCACACGCTATTTTTACATGGCTCCGCTGGGTGGGGGGCCATGGGCACACCAGTGCATGGACGAAGCATGCACATGGCTGCACACGCATCCCCACTCACCCCCCACTCATCCACACACACCGAGTAACCGCCGCCATGCATGGGGACGAGCGGGGAGGTAAGTGGTGATGCGGGTTAGGCGGGCACGCATGCACCCCCACTCACCATGGGCGCGTGCACCGCATCGTTCACACAAGGCTCCCCCACCCAGAAATCTGCGTGTTCATGGGTGGGAGAGGCCCGTGTAAAAAGTGCCACACTCTCACAACTGTCTTACTTATGCTATCTTAGGTAGGAATTTGGGATGTAAAGCAATATCTATTCTATCTTTGAAAATAAATCTGCAGATATGGCTCAGATTATTATGGCTGCTATTTCACTAACTTTTCTTAATGAAGTTATTGCTAACAGGAATACTGTCTTTAAACCCACACCCCATAACCAGTTCATTTGCACCCCCATATAATCAATTCACAGTGCCCAGGGAGCACAAATTAAATGGTTATGGGTGGGGGGCAGTGTCAATTGATTATATGGGGGCAGGGGCACAAATGAACTGGTTTTGGGGTAGGGATAACACGAACTGATTATGGGGGCACAACTGAACTGGATATACACACATATATATATATACACACACACATATACACACACACATTCACACCGCATTTTAGCCAGTTGCTGCAATTACTGGCTGAAATCATGCCCAACCTGAGCAATCGCGGTAGCACGACAAACACAGGTTCCCGATGATGGCCTTACCTACGCAAGTGTTTGAAAACGGGCAAAGTTCTTACTGGTAACACCATCTACTGTGGGCAAAAGTTTAGTAACAAACGCCTTTGCTGCAAGATATGTATCCACGCTAAAATGTTGTCCCAGTACAACTCTCTTAACGTAGCAGAACAGAGCCCCAACTGGATGAGTTCCAACTCTGTAAAAACTGTAGATAGTGGCTAGGAGCATTTTAAAAGATTAGCAGCACATTTTAGATGCTATTTAAAAAGGTGACAGCATCTAGAGAAAAAAATGTTACTGCTTTATCGATGGATTAGGTCAAGTGCATGTTGGGTAGATCAGTGGTTCCAAAATCATGGTCCATGGAACCATAAACCAACAGTAAAAATTGTGATTCACCAGGGGGATTAAAGAAGTTGTAAAATCGACCCCCTCCTCGCAATAGAGCTCCCAGACATCTCTGTGGAAAGGGGATGTCAGAAGATGACCATGACTCACATAAAAGTTACCAAGAATGAAGGGCTGACATTATCTACCAATAAAAAAAACTACAAGAACCACTGAAGACAACTACCATCTCTTTTAATCAGTACATGGAGCAGTGCTGCTCGGGCAGGAATATGTAGTAGACATGTAGTGACCCAAGCCACTTACTCCAGAGTAACTCTATCGAAGCCCATGGAGCAACTGGTTTGTAGATTACAGCCTAAAGCAGACAAATAGCTCTCTCTCTCGCCTCACAGCATCTCATGTTCTGAAACAGGAAAATTTCTTCTGACTAGACCCTCAGAAACCATGGGCAAAAAATTGATTTTACTCAGATTAACCCCATGTCGTCTTGGGTAAACGAAGAAAATAAAATCCTAACAATAAAATAGAAAGCCTTAAAGTAGCATAGAACCTTGCATTCACATCTGCTATTTATAAAGGGTCACAGAGTTTCTTTCGGTCACCTGATTAAAGACTAATTACTTCCACAACCTTGAGAATTCTGGACCAGGCATGAAACAAAGCAGGAACTGCAACAACAAAACAGCTCAAATCACAGCCATAGTGACATCGATCATGCTAGGCATTTTAAGACAAGTCACAAAATAAGTTGCACAACAGGAGTTCATTATTCAGTGAAACAGTGAGGGCTCTATTTACTAAAAATTAATTTTCTGTGGAATCTGCTGGAGACTTTACAGGGATTACCCATTTTGGCACAGATGAAATCTAATCCTGCTTCAGCAGAATTCCGAAGTCTGGCTGGACAGAACGGAATTTCAGCTGGGAGAACACCCCCTTCCTTCAAGAACTTCAAGCTATGCCTCTAAACTTGACATGCAGATTGTGGCCCACACAAGTCAGAAGATCAGACTCCTATAGCCAGGGACCTATGTTCACTGTGAGTTCCACCCTGATGCTAATAGGGAAAGCACAGTGAACTTGGGTTTCTGCTATAAACCCACCTTTATGTTCACTGTGATTTCCACCCTGATAGGGAAAGCACAGTGAACGTGGGTTTGCGCTATAAACATTAGATAATAGAGAATGCTACTCAACTCCACTGAAGCAAGTTAAACCGTAGCACTTTGTATGGCACTATAAACATTTTCTTCAGAGAACCAAAGCACACAGGGCATGAGGTAAAAGACAAATGAGTACAGAGCTTATCCCATTCAGTACTACAAACCAAGAAACATATGACTGATGAAGACATTTATTACCAGAGTGGCTACTATTGAAGTATCAGCACTCCTGGCTAGTTATCAACCCAGAGAATTAGATGATACAGTTTAGGGAATTAGTGTCTCAGATGAGGGAGTGTGCTTCTTTCTTTTCAAACAGTTGGTAAGTTATAATATTTTCAATGGCAGTTACTATAAACAACTAGGTAAGTGATAAAGACATTCACAGAGCTGAACAAATTAATCCTCCCATCCTGTGAAACATTACACTCATTTCAGAGGTGGCAACAGGCAATGATAGAAAGGTACGTAGTTGGGTGTTTACGGAGCAATGGCTACAAGGCCACAATGCACCAAACACACGGTAAAAGTATTAGAAGAAAGATTACATGATTTGCCCAAGGCTTTAAAATAGAATCACTAAGAGCCATGATTAGTGTTTATGTATTCTCTATCTCCAACATATGGTCACTACTCTAGAGCGGACTGCCTCTCTGTTCTGAATTCTAACTTGCTTAATATCTAGAATGTCAAGATGTCTGAAGGGTGGCCTACTGTTCAGAGTAACCATGTGAAAGGGCAACAGAATGAGCAACCTGTCTCTTATGAGTCAACAAAGCATGTGGCTTTATGTAATGTACCAACACATCTGATAATGCAGAAAATTACATTTGGAAAACGCATTAGCATTTTGCTTTCTCCAGCTTTTTCTGCTGCTTCATGTAGTTGCGCTCATACTGGCTTACTGTTGCATGGCACTTTCCCCAGCAGATTGCGGGTGCTATCAGAGCTTCAAGACTGACCATTCACATTTTCTTTGGCATGACTCAAAGCTGGATGGCGACAGTAGATGGCAAGAGGAGAACAGTACTAGAACTCTTGGCCAGTAGCCCTACAACTGCCCACACACTCAAAAACTAAAGTAACAAACTCTGCCAAATGAACTCCATGTGCTATTGCCATTTAAAAACTAACTTGTTCTCCCCCAAAACACAGAGCTGTCAACTAAGCATGTATTTAACTGAAGCGACTATTAGCTATGAAGTACTAATCATCAAGCCTACTCTTCATTTATCTCGCTTTCAGTTTCAACCTTTGTTCTTACTTGAGGAAAAATTCTGGGCATCTTGAAAGCACGCATGCACCCACCAACAGAGCTTGGTCCAATAAAGACATCTCTTAACTAGTTTCTCTCCTGTCGGTCTCATACTTGGGACCAACATAACAAACACACTCTCTTGACCAGCAGTGAGAAGACTTATACTTACTAGGGAAGACATGCATTTTTTAAAACATTATTTTACAAGCCCAGCAGACTGGAGGGAGAGGACCCAATAGAGCACTCTGCTCCACAACATGCCAAGGAGAGCAACTCTACGCACTCCCTCTGCAGTCAAGGCAAATAAAAAGCAAGGTGGTCCACATCAATGGGGAAAGAGGGAAGCCATAATAAGCCACATGGAAAGTGGGTCTAGGCTGTAAAAGGACCGCGGGCTGGAGACACCCCGGTCCTGCTCTAGAATTACGGGGCCATCTACATAATGTTTCACTGGAATTTAAAGAGGAAGTTTTTCTTCAACAGCTCCAAGTACAGTGACATTGCTATATCTCCAACTACTGAAAACAAGGAACTGGACAAAGGTTTAAGTAAGCTGAACAAAGTAACAGCGTACTTTAGACAAACCTACTTTATACATTCGATAGCTTAGTATTAAATATGACAGCTTTGCTTTTCCAGGCCATGGGGCTTGCAATACTGTCTTCGTCGTGTCTGAAATGGAATTCAGTGTTATGTAATGCATCCTTAGCAATGCTTGGCTTGCATGCATTTCCACTGTCTGGATATTTAAAACCTGAGGCCGCCAACGATGAAGAATGTGCAGTGCAACCATAACATCTCTCTTTGGTATGCAGTTTATTCCCAGTTGCTGCAAGAGCATCTGTTGAGCCATGCCCGCTCAGAGCAAGAGACACCATCACAAATACCAACATACGGCCAGCCCTTATTTTCAGCGTCTAAAAGGAAGACGTTTCCAATACTGTATTCTCAGACTTGATGCCACCTTTTGAGTTTCAACAAAGCTGAGTGAAAATGTAAAGCGTTTCTGATGAGAACAGCAACATGTTACTTAAAAAGACCATCAGAAGTGTTAGATAATAGCAGCGCTGTTCGACGTCTTGGGCAGCGGAGGCCAGAACGCTTTCTGGCTGTTGAGCTGGGTTGCACAAAAATCTCTCAACATGTGATCAGTGTGTTATTTGTATAGGGAAAGGGGAGTCAAACCATCTTCAAACTTATCAACATGAACTATGAAAGTTAAGCATGCAGGGTTTGGAGTGGTTCTTGCATGGTGTCACTCTGGAAATTTATTTAGTTACAAAATACTGATATTTAATAGTCAGACTAAAAAATGGGCCAGATGGAACCCTACTATAGGCCGGTTCCAGCCCACAGGTCACCAATTGGACAGCCTATAGGATAGCATTGGAGCAGTCTGGAATCGGTCTAGACACCTAAAAAGCTACGATGGCAAAATACAAGCACTTCCATCTCCAGATTGCAGGAAAATTATGCTCAGTTTATGGGATGTTGATCCCACAGTGACCCTGATCCTCCACTCTCTCCTCTGGGCACTTATTCTAATGCAAAGTTGATGTACTACATCCAAGACCAGTTGGTTCTAGCAACATGGAGAACAGTTCCACATTCAGTAACAATATCCATGCACAACAGCTTTACACTCAGTGGAAACTGAAAAAAGGATTCAGATCAACAGAAAAATTGAACTTTCTCAGGAACTGGTCCAGAGTATGAAATCTTCTACTGGAGAAAATAAGAATCACCTCAATCTTCACTTCATCTAATGCTGAATGACAAAGCTCTCTTCAACTAGCTCTCTGCAATAATACTCTCTAGCATGTCAGCATACTCATATAGGTACATTTATGATGAAAAATAGTAACTTTAAGCTTGTTTCTGCTAGTATGAGACATGGTTTAGAAGAAGGCATTCAGACATTTCTTCCTTAGGGCAGGAATAGGGAACCTCATGCCTGGGGGACAATTCCATTTTCTCAATCTGGCCCCTGTATCCAGTTCCTTCCCCCAAATATTGAAATTTGAAGCTCAGGGCAAACGAAGGCATGCACACAAAGATGGGGGACAAATCCATGATCTGCACCCTACTCTGAGCGCACACCTTAAAACACATCCTCCCCCTAGCTTCTTTGTGGCCCTCGGAGCTTGTACTAGTTTTCAAAGGGGCCCCTCAGAGGAAAAAGGTTCCCCGTCACTGCCTCTGGAGGCCAGAAGTGAGGTCTACTTTCCATTCAGACACTATCATGTTAGATAAACAATTATCAATATTATTCAATTAATCAGAACAGTCTGATGTTCAAGAACAAGGAGATGACAACGTCACCTTTAGCAACAACAACAACAACGAACAAACAAAGAAAGAGTGGTGGTGTATGTGCTCGTAATAGCTGATGTTTATAGAAAGATTATAGTAGTAATGCTCCCTTTATCACCAGATAATGTTTAAGCTTAGCAATTTGGGGGACAGAATGCACTAGCTTTATACTAGAATGGAAGGATGAACAAAATAAAGTCCTACACAGAATGCACCTTTAAGGGAAAGAATCAATTATAGCTCTTATGATCTTTTTTTCATCCTCGGTGGAGGCAGCCAGTTCTTCAGATAAAACCTTTGAAAAGAATGGCCTTTTACCGAGGGGTGTTATCCTACAGAGAGAGATGCAACAACACACAACAAGTGCATAGAGCGCTGTGATCACTTCTTCCTACTCAGTTCAATGTATGGTTGTTTTCTCACACAGCAACGTCTTCAAATTACTAAAGACGTGCATAGGAATAATTTTTTATAGTCTTTTTAGTAGAAGCAAAGGGGCGATTTTAAAATTGCATTGACATAAGCTAGCTGTCAAGAAACAGTCTCAAGATGCGGTGGCATTTCTGTGCGAGCTGACTTGGCTGCATAAGACGACACCGCCAAGTACTATTTACAGCTTGTGAGCCTCATGCACAAATTCCTCCCAAGCAAGCCCAAGGAAATAGTAGTTATTGACACCATATATTTTTTTCCCCAGGGTCTTGACCTGCTTAATTCCTGGCCAATAATTGTATGGTACACCAAATGGTTATGAAAATTAAGACTCCCAGGACCTCATAAGAAAAGATAAACAAATGAAGGGTTTGCAAAATTAACTCAAGTTGAAATGGGTAATTCCAATTATCTTTTAAGACAGAGTTTATGATGAACCATTCCACACCCTCAAAAGCAGATGTTCTATACTTTGCCCTTTTGTCTTAAAGAATTCAAAAAGCAATCCACAGAGCAAAGAATTCTAATGTTAACAGCACCGGGAGCGATCCCATGCCCCGCGCACACATGCAAACAGTACACATCTCCATAGGGATTGCATTGTGCTACGCGGATCCCGTGCGGAACCTGCGCAGATCTCATGCGGATCCCACTTGGGATTATGGCCATTGTCTACAGTACTCATACCCTAACGTTTTGCCCGCAGGGCTCTGTTTTGAGACTCCAGGCAACAAGAAACAATTAAAAATACATCCAATCTCAGTTGGGATTATGACATCACCTGTAGGCAGGGCAACCTCCTTTGGACTCCTGACCCACAGGTTATGAACTTCTGATCTGAAGGGAGAATTTAGAAACCTTAACTCCAGTTTCACTCTTGAAATGGGTAATAGATGTAAAAAACCCGGATGGCACGTCAAAGGAAAACCCCACCCTACATTAATATGGCATTCATCTTGTGAGTGCAGAGCAGTGATTCAAGGGCAAAAATCATTAAGCAAAAGTTAATTACCCATAAATTACACTTCTCAGTTTAGTCCAGTATGCAGGGTTAAGGCACCTGAATAACTTTAGTTCTACACAGTACAGACTCCATGAAAAAGGAAATAAATAAAAAGAACAGGTGTATCTTTAAAAAATCTGTTTACTTTGAAACAAGTACCAAAATACATTTAAAACGTAGTCATGGGGCAGTGCATGGCATCTGTAGCAGGGCAGGCTAACTGAGGTAGCACCAGCCAAAGTTAATGCCAGCAGGGTTAGCACAGGTGCTGTGGTGGCACAGGACGGTGCCTTAACGGGCCACAGCTAGGCTAGTCCTTTCGGCTTGGCTAAGAGAGGGACTGATGGGGCCAACTGTGCTGGGCGTGGTATGGCCAGCCCAGAGCTGAGCTGGGAGCTCAGTGAGGAGCTTAGGGGGAAAATCTGCATAAGTCTAAGCAGCCCAGGAATGGGGCTGGACATAACGGAGGCAGGTGCTAGGGAGGGCTCTTCTTGGAAAGGAAGGAAGGCTATCTGGTTGCAGGAGGGACAGTGCCTAGCCAGGGAGGCCTGGTAGCCTAACTGTGTGGACTGTGGAAGAGGTAGAGAAGTGCATGTAAAGCTGGTGGAGAACCTATGAGTGGACAAGTTAATTCCCAGGTGGACAGGTCCTTGTTAAGCAGAGATCCTGGAAGGGTTTAGCCCAGGACAGGTTCACCCATTCACAGCATCACTACACTTCCTGAGAAATTTAGTTCTCTACACCATGAACCAAGTGAATCCTTTAAAAAGTTCCAGCTATTCATTAACTGCCATTTTATAGCACATTGTACCATAAATATCTAGATGAAGACAAAACTAGTTCAGATGACAAAATAGTTCAAGATGATTTAAAGATAACTGTACCTTTAAAAGCATTTAAATATAATTTAGGGAATACTGCAGGTATAAACCTAAGTAGCGGGCTCTCTGTTACACATTTCTACAGTAGCTTATGGGGCCCAAATCTTCATGTACCACAGCAGCAAGGAGGATCAAAACAGTAGCAAAAAATCAAGTGAAGGCAAAAAAGTTGCTGACAGTAAATAGAAAACTACTTCCACTATCATCAGCCCTCAACATAAAACTCTAACCATATATTGAGAACTCATGTAAATTGCAACATAAACTGGTCTATATACAACGTAACCCAACAAGATTTCAGCCAAAGCTCTTTATCAGGAGTAGGATAAAAAATAAAAATATAAATAAATAACTCAAACGTATTTGTTGGGTTGGAGATGTATAGGATATCTAAATTAGGAAGGTTCTTATGTATATATTTTTTTATTTAGCTTAACTCCTGATGAAGAGCGTTGGCTCAAAATGTGCCGGGTTATGTTGTATATGAACCAGTTTATGTTGCATTTTGCATGTGTCAAATATACAGTTAGAGTTTTATGTTGTGGGCCGATATTATTGGAAGCTGTTTTCTATTTATTTTCAATAGCTTTTTTGCCTCCAAATCTTTATGTAGTCCATTGTTTTGGGAATCTAATAAATACCTAGTTCTACTATAAAACTTGGTTCTCTTAATGAGAATGATACCAATAAAATTGGTGCAGTCACTTTTAGTACTTTGGATGAAAACAGATATGACGCTAACTCCACTTTAACCCCGTTTTAACATTTCTAATGCATGTTTCAGGGCTGTATCGGTGCCCCATGCAACCACGAAACATACATCAGAAACATTAAACTGGTGTTAACGTGGAGGTAGCATCTTGTCTGTTTTCACCCATAGAGAGAACTTCATTGTATTTACCTGTACTGTGTAAACAGAATCAAGTTACTATTCAAGCAGGCCAAAAGGAAGTGATTTAACATTAGACCAACTTAAATAGCCTCTAGTTACCAAAGGTGACAACAGGGTGTTAAAAGCAGGTCATCCTTCTAAAGGCATGTGTCATTTGCTGCTAATACAGTGGAATCTATTTTATCGGGATGCTTCAGGAGAAATAAAACAGCTGTCCCAAAAAAAGAATGACAACTGTAGTTGTAATTATACTGTTTTCATAACTTACAAAAAGCACAAATTATCTGATAAAAAATATCAGATTATGAATAAATATTAAATGCCTTGTCTGAAAGAGTTAGTTGGGCACTGCTGTTTCCATGACTGGACAGCACTAGATTGAACTTGGTCTTCTGTCATCCTCAGAAGAGGCAGCACAACTTGCATCTCACATTTCTGTACAAACTGTCCAAGGGGATATGCCTTTGGCAGCTTTTAGGCAAAGGTGGTTGCTCTGAAAAGCAATCTCCATTCCTTATTTGAAAATCCTGGACCTCAAGCCAACAAAACAGCATCCCAATTAAATTGCATAAACAACACTGGGAAGAACTGTTTCCAGAGTTGTCCCACATAATCTCATCATCACTTATTCCAATATTGCTTACTTCAAGCAAGTTTGCATTTTGCAATGGACCATATGAAAAATATGGTGGTGGTGATGAGGAAACGGCATATTTTCCGACTCTTACCTTCAGATGTTTTCCAGCGTTTCCACAGATCTTCAACGGTGATATGTTTGTCTTCTCTGTGCAAATGGTTATGCTTATTGGAAGCATCCTTATATTTCATATCTTCTCTGATAAACTGCAGAAAAAAAGATTATTAGATTAATATGTCACTGCTAGCACAAAAACTGGGAGTGGATAAAAAGAGATGCTCTACTGTTGCAGTTTGCCGAAAACAGCACACACTGTGAATCAGTCTCTGAAAGTCAGCCTTTACAATGAATTTTACATTCTTATAAAATGAGAATTGCCCATAAATTCCAGGGAAACAAGATTACACTCGTAAAGCTGTGTAATAAACTTAACAGCATGGCTAACATGTTCCATAGGTTTACATCTGTTCACTTTAATACCTTGAACAAAATGTCCTCATTGTTTCTACAATATACAGTCATGATGAGAAAACGTCCCTCTTTCAGGGGCCACTTTGAAACTTAGCACAAGTTCTGAGGGCCGCACAGATACTGGGAGCAAGAGGGTTTAAGTTCCTATGCACATAAAAAGAGGAAGGTCCAGATCATGGATCTGTGACATGCACCTGTTTCCTATCGTTGTGTGCATGCCCTCATCTCTACTCCCGTACCCTGAACACGATCTTTCAGCATTTGGGGATAGAAACTGGATTCAGGGGTCAGATCCAGGAATGGTAAGGGCCAAAGAAAAAGGAAAACCTAGGTAAATGAAATTACTGGAGGTTGAGAGGGAGACGTGAGAGAGAAGACCAGCATAGTTAAGTTAAGAGTATCTGATTAGACAGCAAAAGGCCAAGCTCCGCCTCAAAGTCTCATCATTCTTTGACAGTGAATTCCCCTCAGTCCTGGGGGGTGTAAGGATATAAAAGCCCTCGGGTATGGTTCACCCCAATGAGCCAAACTCTAGCTCAGGCCTGAACTCGTGTCAGAAATGAAACCTAACAGGAGTCATTTTCTGGAAATAAGAAATATGCCAACTTTCCGGTTGATCTAGTCCTGGGGACAGGTATTGTTTGTCTCAAGTCCCATCAGGCTGTCTCTGACCCATACACTTGTGTAAGGAGGTTTTGAAAATGACTCAAAGATGAATTCGACAATTTCTAGAATGTACAGTTATACGTATGTCTAATGATGTCAATGAGCTTAGACCTCATTGGACAGGTCAGAGTAGGGTGGCCATACCTCCCCTTTAAAAGAGGATGCTTATGAAAAATACATGGTGCAGGGCTGCATTGGCACAATAGATTTAGAACTAAACTAAGTTCTTAGTAAAGAGATACTGAAAGATTGACAAAATAGCACCAGAAAAGGAAACTGGGGACTACCAAGTTCAGTGACAACAGCCTTGTAAGAAACACCAGGTGACCTTAGGTGCCCGAGGAACGAAGGGCACAAAAAGCAGGATAGTAACTCTCAGGGACTAAAAAAAGGAAGGCCCAACCTCAGCCAGGTGGTGCAGAGCAGGGATGGCAAAGTCACTGAAGCTGGCTCCTATGACACCCAGCATTATAGCTGTTCACAAAAGGCGAGAATGGAAACCTCAGAGTTGCCCTTTGATTCCCTCCCTTCTGTGGGTCAGCATGAGGGGTAACATGTTCTTCTGTACACACGTACAAGGTAACATACTGTTTCATTAATAAGTTTTGCCCTGTGCTGTATCTACATGCGTGATATCGGAATCCACACCTACTTTCACAAGTTACCACACCCATTAAGGCAGCACTGACGTCTCTCTCCCTCGATCAAACAGCCCCATGTACCAGAGTGTTCACGTATGTGTGTGGGACTACTTTCCTCCTCTTCCAACAGTAAACAAACTAGATGATTTGGCACACAGCAAAGCAATGAATGCAAAATCTGAAGTCAAGGTTACTAGATGCCCATGCCAGATTAAAAGCAAAGGTACAAAAAGCCCATGTGATTAGTTTTGAAGTTGAATTGTTTTAAAGATATTTTTAAAAACAAACAAACTGGAAAGTGTGTTTGAAAACAGACCAAGGAATGTTCCTTTAAGATGTGCATCAGTCCATAACTCATTTTAGGGCCATACATAGTCACTTAAAAATTAGTCAGAAAGTATGCTGTTCCAGCCCCAATTACACCAACATGACTGAAAGATTAAGACTGGCTGTCAGAATCTCTCCTTTTCATAAGCATTTTAAGCCATCTGTCCTGTTGCCAACCACTTTCCCCATCTGCTCATCTCAACCGAATGCTTCTATGACCGAATCAAAGCAGCTGGAAATCAAAAGGTATCCAAGCGGAGGGGGGGGGACTTGCTTCAACATGATAGGTGTTGGCTGCTTGAAGATTTCCACCGTTTTCCCTTAGTTTGCCCCAGTAAGGATTTCATTTTAGTACCAAATCTCTGGTTTAGTTCTACCCTTACCAGTATTTAATTCTCTCATTTTAGAGCGAATCATAAAATATAATTAGTTGAAGTAACACGGATGAAGAACATGCACAGGGGATAGATGTCTTTATCCTTGCCTGCTTGGAGAGTGTTTTTGCTACTGAGTTGACAGTAGCTGTGGGCTTTAAGTGATCAAAAAGCTTCTGCAGGGTGAAGGAAGGAAGAGCAGTCGTGATAATGCCTCAGAATTTTCAAGCAAAACAAGGAGCATGTTTTTAGCAGCCACACACTCAAAACTGTTTTAAAAGAATAAAATCTACTTCTACCGGCAACTCTGAAAAGAGCCACACTCGCTGTCTAGTTTTGTAGTGAACAGCTAACCACTTAAATACATTAAAGTGTATTTAATGTGTTCCCAAAGCAGTTCCTCATGCTCACTGATACAATCAAACATTGCGTATCTGCAGAATTTATCACAGCAGGGTTTATTAAGTCTGTTCTATCAGTACTACACCCTCTTTTAAAACGCACAACGGAAACATCTTGCAGCCCGCAACAACAGCTGCACTACAACAGCCCTGACTACAGAATGATCACTCCCACTACCCAAAGCACAATATTTGCAGCTGGACAACTACAGGAACACAACCGTGGGAATCTTGAGCAGAATTACATAAGTCACTTTACCCACAAATTTTCCCTAAGCAGGACATCTTCAGCTATTTAGTTTTAGCTGATCATTAATTAAAACTCAAAGTTTACTCAGCATTTCATGTTTCATGAGAACCACAGGGTAAGGACCCTGTCTACTTTCAGCAGTTGTAATGTACCAGGTACATTGCTGGTGCTATATGAATACTTCATTATTAATATAATCATAATCTAGGCTCTGTGCCAAACCACTTTGCAGAGTTTAACAGCGCAACTGCAAAGATGTTTACCAGCAGCAATTAGGTTAAGAAACCTATTATAAACCAGTAACAACAAGCTTATAAAGAAAGAGAGATGAGGGCACAGGCAAGCAGTGCTGGAGAAGTGGAGGAATAGAAACAAGCAAAGAAATCTCAGAGTACAGGCTACCAAAACCATCGGGCAGGGGACGGAACAATGAGTAAGTAAGTTTATTAAAGTTGTTTGCCACATGGCCGTTACAACACGAATTCACACATATAATGAGCATAGATAACGCCCGACACAGACAAAACAAGAAAAAAATGAACACCACAGTTACTTATTATTTATACAATTAAAAATACATATCCAGCTCAAAAATTAATACATAACTGGGCCAGTCATATAAATAAAATAAGGTAAGCTTAATTTTGGTCACATGGCCATAACGACCATGGTAACGACAATAAGGAAACACAGTCCAAGGAAAACACAGATCAGCAATTATAAAATAGTCCTTAGACCATTTATTAGTTAAACAGATCCTCGACCCATCTATAATATCACCTCCATCCAAGGAACACATTCTAACCTCCTACCATAAGCCCTGTCCCCTCTTCTATGTTTTTCCATCCCCGGCCTTTGCTTCCCTGCGACTCCGTATAGACTTAGCAGCAAAGATCGCAACCGCTTTCATCCTTGAGGAATCAGCATTCAGCATCGCCTAAGAGAAACCTTATTTGTTTAACAGAAGGACATGCTTGATTCCAGTGCACAGTCTCCTGTAACTGTTTGCGTTGTCTTGTATAGAGAGGGCATCTTATCAAATAACGTATTAGGTCCTCAATCTCTTTTCCACACAGATATATTATTTTCTCATACAGAGTTTGCTTATATCTCCCTTGGAGAAATGCTGTCTGAATAGTTTGCATTCTTAATTCAGTAAAGGCTTTCCTAAGAACCGGGTCCCCTAGTTGAAGTATATAGCTAGTTCCCCCTCTAGGGGGAACCAAATATTTATAAAACGGTGAACATCTTAAAGTACTGATATCCATCCTCATTTTTTGACTATCTATTCTCTGTTTAAGCTGGTTAATGCCCTCCTTACTGGACTTACTAGAAAAAGAGGCCTCCGAGAAGCCTAGGGCTTGGAGGCGCTTATTGATCTCAGCCCACTACCAGTCAATCCCCCTTTCCTTATCCCAAAGCTTCTCCTACATGGCCAAAATCGTAGAGGAAACCGCTGGTGCGTCCCTAAGTTTGGCCCAGAAAGATAATATTCAAATTTCAACTTGGGCCACCAGCGATAGGTTCCCCAATTCTAAATTTATTTGTGCCTCACTGGTCAAAGGAGGAATGGCCAACAGGCTCCTCCAAAGATTATTAATTACTGCCACAACGCCCCCCAGTGTTCGGGGATCTAATCCCCAAATGGGCACGTCATATGCCATACTTGCAATAGCTTTAGCATTTAAAAGCATTTATGAGCATTTTTACGGAACAATGAATAAAGGTACCAAAATGAATGGGAAGCAAATGAAGATATTCAAAGGCACAGGTGACAAGGGCGTAGTTTTCAATTTCTGAGAAGAGAGTGGGAGCCTGACCCCCAAGCACTGTATGGGAGAGACAGATTAAAAACAGGAGAGGAGCTGTGCATGGAGCATTTACTGGATGTTCACTACTGGTGTGAGGGTGTGCTTCATGGGACAGCAAGCAGGTAACATCAGAAAACAGGCAAGCATGAGGAAAATGCTGCACCAGCACTGGGGGTTGTACACCAGTCCAGGCCACTCCTAGCAGTGTTGGGAGGCACCACTGCTCTGCTCCTTCACACTCCTGTCGTTGTCTTTTGGGGCGGGGGAGGAGGTCTCTGAGGGCTCTCTATTCCTGCACTGTAGGCACTCATAGCCCTCTCCTTCCTCCCCCCTCCCCCCCAATAGTTGACGCTTATGATAGGCGAGGTAATTGGGACTTGTTTATATCAATGGGGAAGCAGTAGCATTGTAAGCCTGTGGGAGGCAGGAGAGTTGCGACTTTCGAAAGCCAAGCAAGATTTTCAGAAGCAGCCTGGTGCAGTAAATTCAGCAGAAAGATGCATCAATGAACATGATCTACGGAGACTAGCTTGAGATCTACCAGTAGATCACAGATCTACCTCTTGGTCACCCTTTCCTAGATCTAATTTATCAGCCAAATTGACTACCCGTTTTGCCTCCCTAATGCGGCCTTATTTCTACTGTCACTTGATTAGCAATAAATTGCTCCATGGCAGTAACATTCGCACAATCAATCCACTACTCCAAAGCAATGGCGGAGAAGGTGGTTTAATGAGGCATTTTCCAGAAGCAAGGTGTTCCTCTACTCAGGTTTGTGAGGACACTTCCACCTCCCTTCACGTAACTGAAATCTTCCAATTCTCCTTCACATAAAGAGGAAACAACAAAACATTTGCACAGAAAGCTGTTACAGCCAAGTATTCACCATATTATGAAGATGCACTGAACTGTGGGTCTTTTGCGAAGAAAACCAGCACGCTGTTCATTAACAGGACTGAAAGAAAGCCCATGCTATATGTTTTAGATACATAATATGTCAAATCACTGTCCCGTTTCAGTATGGCAAACCTTGATGTCAATCTCTCCCCCCACCCCCTTTCACAGGTTGGAATCCTGTTTCTGGTAAAAGGGAAACATTACAACCTTTTAAAGCAAGTCCACTGCTGTGTTATGAAATGCCACTGTTCAACAGAAAAAGCAGTAGCTTAGTTCTCTGTTTTGTTTTTCCAGAGACTTAAGTAACTTGAGTGCCCAACAAACACTGCCCACTTTTTCTTTTCCAAAAAGCATTCAGAATTAAATAAGCAATGCTGCATGCTCGAGTTTACTGCCTACTCAAGAGTGCATAAAGGTAGCATTCCCTGTTAATCCTTTGCTTTATTCTCAAGGAATTTGGCAATTAAAATAAAAGCTGACTGGTGAACAGATTAATAGTACAATTCCCAGGCTCTTTAGCATTGGTTCCAGCCCCCTAGACTAGCACGAGCCCCATTCACTTCACTAGGACCAATGCTGGAACTAAGTACTAACACAGGCGTCAAACAGCTAGAAGACCACACCTTAAGCGTACGTGGCCATGTGTGTAGAAGCACACCATCCCTTTCCAAATATTCTTTGTACTTCATCTACTACTAGTACGTTCGACACTTTTACTATCACAACCTCTCATAAAAGGTCATGATCTCTATTTCACAAAAAACAGCCTCCACGTGTTTCAGAATGATTAAGTCAAGTTGTTAGAAAACTGTGCTTTGCTTTACCTTTCAGGGCCGTAACTCACTTCAATACATCCAACTGTGACTGGCGTGTATCTGTACACACACTTTGACTGCAGGTGTAGCTTTGCATAGTCTGGTGCAGCAAGCAAACCAGCCCGTCTTGTTGAAATGAATGGCATTAGCCTGGACTGACACCAATGAACACACATTTAATATTCATGCTCAACATGAGCTTTCAAGTTAGGGGAGAAAGAAGCTGCTGTATATTTTAGATGTCCATTTCCAAAATTCTCCTTTCATGTGTGTGTCTGTACAATTCCTGTAAGGAGACAGCAAGCACACCCGCAGAAACCAACCCACCTTCTGGCATCCTACCAGGATGACCTTATTACAGATGTTCTGTCATGTATCCTGTATATAGGCATATATGTTTGACCATCTGTGTTTCAATATATTGGACACCAGAATTAGCCTCTCTGTATGATGACTTCTTAAAAGAGCCGTCCTATAGTGACCTTTCTACTGAACTCTTGACCAGATACTGGAAAATCAGCCTGTATACTGGAATAGGCAATATAATCAAGTCTGTCTCTTAATGAAATTAACAGTTTCTGTTGACTAGAGTCAAGATACGTGACTCCCTAGTAGAACAGGAAAAGGCCTTGTTTGTTTGGAGTTTACTCATTGTTAATCCTATCTTATACGATAGCAACCTGTTTAGTATGTATCAACAGGCCTCTTACTATGTATTTTGAGAAAAACCCCTCCCTGTCAGCAGTCTTGACCAGACGTCATTTTTAGCTGACCTCCAAGCATCTTTCATTCAATAAAAAGAGAGAGGAAAGATGGATTTTTCAGAAAGCTTCCTTTCCTGAAGCTTTTCTCATCTTCCATCTGGCAGAATCGGGCAAGGACTGGGTAATATGAATGTATATTAATATGATGCATTGAGTCAACCATAGCAATAATACTTAGAGCATATGTTATATCTTATAGATGTTAAGATCTTTGAATTTGTAACAGAGCTGTTCTCTGAACAGAAATGTCTTTCTAAGTCATGTACTTTTAATTGACACTGTTTCTTTTGTACTATGTCTTTATTTAAACTTAAGTAAACTATTGCTTCATATTTTATAATATTCTTAAAGTCTCATAGCCTCATTTATATAAATGAATTGGTCTTTACTCTACTTTGCTGAGCTGGCTGGCTTATTAGCAAAGTGTAAACTCGAATTCCACATATTGGAAAAGCGGGCCCTATATCCAGACCAGATCATGTCAGGCCTGGACCACTAAGCGCAAATTCCTTTGGGGGAAAGTGAGGCTCAACGCGACAGTTCAGCAATATTATAAGGATTCCACTTATGAAAGGCTACACACTTTTCCCAACAGGACACAAAACTATGTATCTGGAGCTTTCTCTGACATCCACCACCTCAAAACAAATAGGGACCATACTCCTCTTTGTGCCATATCCAAAAGGGGGAAATGTATTTATTTGTTTATTTAAAATTCTATCTCGCCCTTCCCAATAAGGCTTAGGGCAGCTTTGCAAAAGAGGAACACAAAGTTTACATCAAAAGGGGGGACAAGTTTTTCCATTTATAAGCAAGCTCATGTCTGCCCTTTTCTCAGACTGGCATTGCACAGCACAGAAGGAAAGGGAAATTGGGTCATTACCTGTGAACTGTCCATCTCAATGGATCTCCTGGACAGCAATCCATACACTGGGGGACGATCCCCACCTCATCCATACTCAGAGGGGATTCATGCCTGTCTGCTTCAGTTGTTCCCGAAACTAAAAGACACTGCAAATATACATATACACAGAGACAGACACAGAGAGACAGACACAGAGAGATTTTCCAGGGAGGACTGGATTACTGTCCAGAAGATCCATTGAGAAGGAAAATTCACAGGTAAGGGCCCAATTTTTCTTTCTCCTCGGGTGTCCTGGACAGCAATCAATACACTGGGGATGTACCAAAGCATTGCTCCACCACCAACGAGGAACGTTCAGTTAAGACAAATCTCTGGTGATAACCTAACCAGCATCAGCGTGTCACCTCCTGCAGTCATTTTTTTACTAAAGGCAGCCTCTGCCAAATCCCGAATGTGAATCTTCTAGTGCCTGGTAAAAGTACAGAGCGAGGACTATTTGGCTCACAAATTTGTTTGTAAGTAGCACGAGAACTAAAGGCTGTAGACGTTGCTGCTCCCCGCACAGAATGCACTGAAATCCCCTGAAGGGGCAACAAGTTCCTCACCAGCTTCCATAACGCAGGCGGAGATCCACTTTGCTGTAAGCCTTTTTACTCCTTCTCGCAAGACTATAACTGACAAAACAGTGCCAAAAGCTGTCTGAACACTGCTGTTCTCTCAATATAAATCTTTAAGGCCCTCCATACATCCAAACAATGCCATAACGTTTCTTGAGGATGCACCAGTTTCAGACAAAAAGATGGCAAAACCAGTTCCTGCGCCCTATGAAAAATGGAATTAATCTTCAGACTAAATGCTTGGTCGAGTCTCAACACAACCGACTCCTTAAAAAAGCAAAAAGCAGGATCTATAGATAGGACTCCAACTCTGAAACCCATCAAAATCAGGCTGATGTAATAGAAAAAAGAAAATTAACCTTTAAAGATAAAAAAAATGAAGTGAAACTTCCCTGAGTGGCTCAAGACTTGGGCTTTCAACACAATGTTTGGATTCCAAGAAGGAAATTGGTGTACTAGCAGAAGAAAAACCAGTTTGGTAGCCCTTAAGAAGCTCTTATGGGGGTCCACTGAAATCCTCGCTCCCGAAGAGAAACTTAACACACTGTCCAGTACACTACCTACCTTGTTAAAGTACTGAGTTTTAAACCTTTGACCAAACCAGCTTGTAAGAATTTTATTTGAGTCCAACTGAACCCAAGCTGTACGAGGCACTATGAAAACTCTCCATGTGCTCGGACACAATCCATTTGTTGATTGACATCTTGAGGAAATTAACGTATCCAACGCCCCTTCCAAATAAACCAGCTGCCTCAGGATTATGCATTTAATTTCCAAGCTGTTAGTTTGAGGAGTTCCAGATTACTGTATCACAGAGGCCCAAGACAGAAGGTCCAAATCATCAAAAGGCAGGAGGTGCCACGCTCAACGCTCTGAGGTCCAAGAACTATGGTCTCCTGGACCAAAACGGTGTTAGCAGGATTAGGGATGCTCTCTCCTTCCTCAATTTCCTCATCGTTTTGGCTATGAGGGGAAAAGGATGAAACACATTAAAGGCCCCAAGGCCGGTCCTGTCTCAGGTCAGTGCAGGCTACTGTCCCCACCTTGCCATGACCCTGACCAGTTTTGCATTGTGATGCAATGCAAATAAATCCATAACTGGCTCTCCAAACTGTTTCCCTATCAGGTGGAACCCCTTATACAAAGGTATCTATTCACCTCCTGTTGAGCCAGTTTGCTTACGCATTGACCTTGCCCTTGATATTTATTACCTTGAGCAAGGCAAGATTGCATTCCACCCACCGAAAGAACCTTATGGCTCCCTGTGTAGAGATAGGGACCATGAGCCTCTCTGACTGCTCACATTGGCTTTTGCAGTAGTATTGTCTGTATACACCAGCAGGTGTCCCCCACCCCCGCCCTTCACATCCAGGACAGGAGTGAAGTCAGACGAATTGCCCTCAGCTCTAACCAATTTATGCTGCGTCTTTTTTACTGATAGATCACATCCCCTGAATGGATTTCAATTTCAAATGTGACCCACAGCCATACAGACTTGCATCTGTTCAGCACAGTCTATCTGGTTCTGAAAGAGGGGTGGCCTGACTGGAACCTGCAGTTAATGCTCCACCACACCGACAACTGCCAATGCTGTTGAGCATCTCAAAAACTTAACCTTTGGCCTGACTAGTATATGGTTTGCTTCTTTTAAAACCGAGGGAGGCTAGCCAATCCCCTTGGGAGATGGCTACACAAATTGATTGGCTAGTCTCCATACGGACCTTTCTGACCCTCACAAATCGCTTGAGTCTTCTGAGATCTAGCATTCCTCTCCACTCGCCAGATTTCTTCGGTACCAAGAACAAAACGGAGTAGAGGCCTGGTCCCCTTTCTCTCTCGGGGACAGGTGCTATGGTCCATGTTCTGTTTAGCGAATCCATTTTGCTCAACTTCGGCCTCGATTTTGATATGTTCCTTGATACCAGAGAAGCAATAACAAAATTTGAGGGGCTCATTTCTGTGACCTATTTGTCCAACATCATGAGAGTCCACCTTTGTGCAAATGACTGTAGCCTCCCCACAGTTGGTTGGTCTTCCTGAGGAGGTAAGTCTAGGTAGTTACGCCCAAGATTTGGAATGGGGGGGTGGGGTGGAGGTGCTTGTCGGGAACGTTGCTGACCTGCAAACTGGTGTTGCCTCTGCCATTGCACCTTGCCTCAAGAATCTCTGCCTTGGGAGGAAGGGGGGGGGGGGGGGGGCTTCTGCTGAAGAAGTTGTAGGAGGTAGCCCTGTTGTAGAAACAAAAAAAGCATATGGAATTACTGAAGTGCTGCAAAGTATGCTTTTTTGTTTTGTCAATGGCATCCTCCAAGATTATATCTAAACAGATTCCAAAGACCTTCTTTCCCCAATATGCTCCTGAAACCAGTACATTTTTAGTGTGGGAGTTGCCCATCCACGAGCATAACCATAGCCTCCATCTAGCGGCAACATTGTTAGAAATAGAGCTAGCTGCCCAGGAAAGGACATCTGTGAAATCATCAGCAATAAACACTGCAGCAAGGAGGATGTTAGGTGACAGGGACTTAGCCTGTCTGGAGGGAAGGTCAGGGTCTTTTGCCCACTTAGAGTGTCCTGGCAAAGTTAAGAGGTGGCCATGGTCATAGGGAGCACAGCTGTAGATGCCTCAAAGTTTCTCTGTAGGCTGGCTTTGATACTCGTCAGTTACATCTTTGGGGTAGGAACCCCTTCCAAGGGTAAGGCCTACTGACGTACTACGAAGGCGGCAGCAGTGTCCACCTTGGGATTCTTTGCACTTGGAGAATGCATATAGGGCTTCTTGAATCTTATTCATTCTAAGGTATTTGCTTGGCTGCTTCCATTCTTATTCTATAATCCTCTCAAAAGCTCTGTCTAAAGGAAGGCCCTTATGTTTTCCTACAGTCTTGGGAATGTATTCCTTCAGAGATTCCTCAGAGGATTTGGAGGAAAGCCCCCTTTCCCACCTTTTCCTTCAGGTGCAATACCCTCTGTACCGCCTTCAACATCTTATCTCTGTATTTATAAGGGAATTCCCTATCAGGGATGCATCTGTCTCTATTCTAAGGAGACAAATGAGGTCTCCAATGAGCGAGATGGGGACCCTGGAGAGACATTACTCATGTCCTCCATATCCACACAACCTTCAATGGTAAAGTGTGGATTGATACTGCTTTCTGTGCAACTTCCCCTTTTTACTGGGTCTGTTAGAAGGGAGCAGGGAATCAGCCCCGGAGGACTCCTCAGGATCTTTGTCAGTTCTGTCATGATTGCCTTCCTCCTTGGAGGGAAGATACCGGAGAAGCAATGAAAAAAATTGAGGGGCTTGGGAGTCGTTCTAAGGTATATCCCTGCACTATCGTTTCCATGACCCATTTGTCTGATGTCACAAGAGCCCACCTTTTTAGTTTTCCCCCTCCCCAATCGGGGGGTGGGGGGCCGATTTGAGGCTGCTGAAGAATCGGAATTAGTCGCCAGTGGCCTGCGCCCCCACTTACAGGCTGGCTGTTTTCCCTTGCCTGCGGGTTTTGAGCAGGCCTTAAATCCTGTCACCTCCATATGGGGATGCTCATTAGGGGAGGGTGAACATCTCCTTTTCCTGTTTGTAATCTCTCCCCCTCTTCTTGAACTACCCTGGATTTGATTTTTCCAGAGATACCAGTATTTTACTCAGTACCTCCATTTGGAGGGCCTTTGTGAGGGGACACAACATGAAAAGGGGGGGGTGTCTTATATTGTCCATGGTTCTGTGCCCCATCTCACCTCGCTGTCCTATGGCCACAAGTTCTCATCATCTGCTCTCAGCTTGCTGGGTGCCATTTTGTTCCCAGCACACATGGTCCAGACTGGGCAGGTTCACAGAGTTTTCCCCTGCCAGGGTTTTATTCATGCTCTGAGAGGGCAAAGGGAATGCCCTTCTCCTTAGCCAAGGCTAGTAGCAGGCTGTAGGATGGCAAATGGGAGTGCCGGCAGAGAGCTCCCTCACACCCACGCCAGCTGGGACGGGAGGAGGAGGAGTTCCAGCTGGAACGCAGCATGCTCAAAAAGCTCAGCAGGATCCTGGATGTCATTAGTGGGTGCTGCCAATCTGGTGGGAAAAAAGCCGACAGAGCCACGAGGTCTGCATCCTAAATTGTCAGAGGCAGAAATGTAACTGAAGCAGACAGGGACAGATCACCTCTGAACATACTTCACTGGACTTTGGTGTGCCTCCTAGCTGACGAGGTAGGGATCATCCTCCAATGTATGGATTGCTTTCCAGGAGATTCAAGGAGAAGGGAAGGAAGAGAAAATCCAATACAGCGTACAAGGGAAGACTATGTATGGGTTTGGGTGAAAACAATAAATAAATCTAAGTACAGAGAAGTTCCACCCTCTCCTACATGGCCAAAGAGTGACCTAGTCTGTCCCAACAGTGCTCACGTTCTGCAAACATTTTTAAAAGGCAATTTCACTTATCAGAGGCTGCATCTGAACACTTTTCAAAGAAAAAGCATGTTAAATTAAATACCATCCATAGTTTGGGTTTCTTTATTCTTCATGACAGGATTAAAAGATAAGATTTTTAAACTCCAGTTCCTCAATCAAAACAGGTTTTTAACTGCATCGATTCCTCTAAAAACGTTCAACGAATCAGTCTTTGGAAGACAAACCTCCAGAGAACTAGTCCCACAGGCTTGAAGCCTACACTACGGAGAGCAAACTTCAGAACCTGCAGGGTCAGGACACCTATCCATGTCTGCCCAGATCTCCTCAGTTGTAGAGGGAGTTTCTTCAGTAGCAGCTTCAAATGGGCTGACCTCTAAAGCTGGTTAGCACTGAGGAGGCCTATCCCAAGCCTCTTCACGGTTCTGTAAATGCATCTCTTACTGGAAAGCGACCTGTAGTACCTGCGTAAAAACTTCACTCAGACCGTTTCCCAATGTGCACTTTCTGAAGTACATTCTAATAGATTTATCTAACATTTCTCTACCACTAGTTAGCAAGTAAGCTCCCCTGAATGCCTCTGTGCCTCGTCTCAAAAGACCATTTGGCACTAGGGGTTTTTGAGAAGGAGACACACTGGTTGTGTAGGGTTAAGCGAAGGGATTTTTTTGGAAGAATTGGGTTTCTGGAGGAGAGATAAAGCAGAAGAGAATGTGTGCTTGACAGATAGTAAAGAAACAGCCCCTGCTGCAGGGGACAATATGGTGGAAATCTGAAGAGAAAAATCTATACAATTTTCTGTTGCTACCACTTTAAAATAGAATATTCCATTCCAACTCTTTTTTAAAAATTCCTCTGCACAGTTTGCCAAAGCAAACCAAAATTTGTGTGCCCTGCTCGTGTTTCAGGGAAGTAGTTATAATGCTGTACACAGGAACTTTGAATATTCTTCTCTTATTAAGCGGGGGGGAAAAAACATACCTTAAAAAATTTTCATAGAGCATACAATCTGCATTTTCCATTTCCTTAATGATGATCTCTGTAAACAAAGATGTTTGCAGCCTTTACTTTTTGTGCATAAGACAGGACTAAAAGTGTATGAAGGGAAATCATCCTTGTTCCTTTCACTGCTAAATATCCAATTCAGATTCCCTGATTCGACAGGGGACTCATTATGTTACAACAGGACAAGAGAAATAAACTCGAGTAACTGGGGAGAGGAAGCATTTAAAGCTTATTATTTGTTTTGTTCACCACCTACATCAGTGCTTCTCAAATGTTTTATTACAGCACGCCCTCCCTTTTGATTGTGGTTGACACCCCCTTCCACATACACATACCTCACCCCCTACTCTCCTTAACTTCCTGAACTACTGCAGCAGTCAGCTGAGTAGAAAAAAATATTTTAAATGGTGCAGCTTGCCCCTTTGTAACGTGAATTTTAATTGGTAGCTGCAGCACCAATCAGAATTCATGTTACAAAAGTGGGCAAGTTTGCCATCAACTGGAAACTTCCCTCAAATGAGGGCATGTATGCACTTTTATGGCCTCCTGAAACATTCCGTAGGTTCTCTGAGGATTGCTGACCAAAACCTCTACCCTAAGTAGCATTCAACACTCCTAACCCTTCAGTTTAGAACACAACTTTTTGCCTGAATTAGCTATTTTGTTACTTAAATATGAACTTACGATCCCACATAGCAACAAAAGCATGCAAAATGTATCAGTTGGGATTATGATCCCACTTGGGATCATTCCCACCTACAGTTTGGGAAACACTGAACTAACACAAATTAAAACTAACACTAATTAAAATGTTTAGGTTTTGTGCCAGGATTCTACACCTAGTTACAGATCCCCATGGAAAGAGACTCAAATCACGAACATTAAGGTTAATAACAGTAATCGCACAAACACACTATAGTAAAGAAAAGATAGAGCGACAGCTGTTTGGGTGTTCATCATTCAGCAGGGTTCTCTAGAAAGAATACTGCACAAGGCAGTGAAATATGAAAGAATATGCCTTGACTTTCTTCCCGTGTCTCTGTGACTGAGTTTGGATCTTAGCAACCTTGTTTCTGCTTCTAAAAGCACTTAATGAAAGAGTATTACCTGAGCCTTTTTGAGCATTTGCTCACCACACAGCCACAATTAATTTCATTTCAATGAATTTCACTCCTATACATGCCTGGCTCTCAAAGAAGAACATTGTTGTCAAATACTTAAAATAGGCAAGCTAACTTGGGATGGAAAGCCTTGACAAGCAACAGTTGTACAATTGTTTCATGTAGCCTTACAGTTACAGTACTACACAGAGAACAGCCAAAATCTTCTCCATACTGGCCATGTACCAGAGTCTGATAAGTAGATCTTTTTCTGTTGGACTTTACTTTTCCATGACCGTGCGATGACAGAGTGTGGATAAACGTATCTGGTGACAAGCTAAACAACGCTTCTTAGAAATCACACATTATGGGAATATGCCTAGTAACGCAGTTTCCAGCTTGTATGGGATAGCCAAGTTCACAATTTTATTAATCATTGCCCAAGCAGATAGGCAAATTGGCTGCACTACTGTGCAGCTTCATCCAAATTTTTCTACACAAGATGGTCTCCACCAGTGGCTGCTTTTGGTGATGGAACGCACGTGCACACACAGGAGTCGGTTCACTGCCTCAGTTGTGGCAAAAACACAAGGAAGCTCTAGTAGCATTTTTGCAACTTGTTTCACTTTAGCCAGAAGATCCACAATGGATGCAAACTGCGTAGTGTCCTGTACCAGATCACCCAGATTGCTCCATCTACCATCTCTTCAGGGCCATGACATGGCAGATCCAGAGGATGCCGATTCCCATTTTGCAGCATAAGAGACTCTGGACAGGTGCAGATCACCACTTGCATGGCAGCTACTGACTGCCACCACACGATCCATCAGTCTGATGAAGTCACAGTTGCCAAGATTATGAACAGCACTAACAAAATGGCTGCTATGCAAATCAAGAACAGGCAGAAATGGAAGAGGCTCTAAAGCTCGCTTGGTTCCAAAAACCAATACATGCAGACGTGAAGAATGCAATGCACACTGTGCGAGCAACCCAGTGGGGCAGGGCAAAGGACTTCATTGCCCCTTACTGACATAATCCTGCCCCCTGTGGTGCTTCATGAAATCATAACGTGTGAAATAGCATGACAAAAAGCTAGAATATTGGAACTTCTCATCTTGATATGCAGATAAATTATAAAGAACCAAAAATGAGATGGCGTGTAAAGAGGTGTTCTAACGAACAGGAATTTCACTATCACTCCCGTAGAGGTGCCAATCGCCTGCTATTTAACCTCAGAAAAGATGGGAGCCAAAAAGACCATTTAGGAGAAATGTGTGGACTTTGGTTAAATGTCCTATTCTATTGTTGCTTCTTAAAAGTTGCTGTAATAACGGGAATAGTGTCCCAAGCCTGAACAAGGGAACCTACAGGCGAGACATCAGTGCCAAACTGGTTTGCCACACACCTACAGTCAATTATATTATGCGTTGCTATCAAGATAGCACAGATACAGATGCACAGAGGTTTCTGCTGTATCTGGTTTGTACTGTTGCACAGAGCGAGGCACACAGTTATCTCACCAACATATTCCCAGAAATGCTAACAAGAACAAGAACATACCAGCGAGGAAGCGCACAGGAAAGACAGATTAATTAAGCTCCGTTACAAATACAGGAAACAAGTCTACATTTGATAAATGAATAAGAATTTCCATAGGGAAAAGAACTAGCTCACTCTGCGAGGCTACTGGAATAAAAGCAATTAATAGCATCTCTTTAAAATAAAGAAAACTGCACGTCAATATACGAGGAACGCTTGTGTTTCTAGTCACACCCACCTTACACATTTGATTTTTAATCAAGTGTTCTGCTCAATAGCTGTAGGGAGGCCTGTCCTGGCAACAAGGTTTTGCAGGATCAGGCTCCAATACACAAGTTCCTTTTGCCAGAGTGTTTTATTCACAGTGCCACCTAGTAACTAACTAGGTCTGACGAAGGACCCTGTGAGGTCCAAAAGCTTGCATACCTCCACCAACTGGAGTTGGTCCGATAAAAGTTATCACTGTACTACTTTGGCTCTATTATCTATATTTGGGACCACACAGCAACCTTACTTTCTCTAGACTACTATGGAAGATATCAAAATTCACTGTTAGAAATGGAAACATTGCTTGCCTGATGAAGGACCCTGTAAGGTCCGAGAGCTTGCATACTTTCACCAACTGTATGGATTTAGTCATAAAAGCCTATGTGTATATTAGAAATAAGAACCTACGTGTATATTACTGGCCAATCTTTTTCGTATATAATGTACAAGGGGCTCAATGCCACTTCAGACTCTCTTCCCTAGTGAGCTATTTGGGCTGACTAGAGCCTTGCCACTCTGCAGCTGGTTTTGACTCTTAGTCAATAAACTTATTGATTTGAAAGCAAGCCTTGGGTCCGGAGTTCCATGTTACCTCTTCTGGGGCCAAGTGTTGGTTCCGGCTGTTTGGGCTTCTGGTTCCAGCAGTTGGTCCAATAAAAGATATTGCTGTACTACTTTGTCTCTATTGCCTAGTGACCATCACCATTCACCAGTTCACAATCCAGCAACCCTCTCAGGTGGTGGTTTGTCAGGCACTGGCCATCAAGGGAGCTCTTTGGTAAACCCTGAGAATACAGCACTTTTACTGATCTGAGGCAGGCTGCTTTCCTGAGCTCCTGTCTTCTCTCTATGGCCCTTGTGTACTTCCTGTCCAAGTCTCTGGCCTGGTCAGCCAACTCCAAGCTCCCCCAAGTCTCTGGAGACAGAATAATTCCTGATCACTTGCCTCTTTCCCTGGTGGTCCTCTATCTAAACTTTGGGCTGGGCATTTCATTGGCTGAGCTTCCAGCATACTTTCAACTCCACATGGCTGGAAGCAAATAGTCACTTAGTCAGATACATTGCTGACCTCCAGAGATTTGCCTTGAAACTAGCTATAAAGGTAGCTAGGGTATTTAAACCAGGGCTTTTTCACTCTCACATGAAATTCTGCCTCCCATTCGATGCTATCGTCTCCTTGCTGTGTTGAATGACATTGCAATCATTTGAACAAGAACAATGTCTTAACCACAGGATTATCATTTGGCTACAGAACAAAATAGGAAAAGAACATGGGCTGGGAGAGAGAAAGTCATTCTTTAAAACAAGAATCTTCATCAGCAAAAGATTGTCCCACCAGTTGCTCCTTTCAAAAGGACCATTCAAACACATTTTCTTTTGCTTATAGGATTCCTGTATCCAAGCTAGCTCCCATAAAAGGTTCCTTGTGACAGAGGAATGAAATTATATTCTAAAATGTCTCCCTTTAAAAAAAACCAAAAAAAACCCCACACCGGAGGGGTTTTTGTTCCTTGCTATGGTAACTAATCTCTTTCTTCTGTTTCCCTGATCACTAAGCATATCTGGGAGAGGTTACAAAAATAACTAAGTAGGGAAGGAGAAAGAGTGAAATCTAACAGAACAAACACTGAAAGATTGTTATCCCAACTGGGGTTACTGCTCACCAGAGATAGCATCTTTTAAGACCATAACCTTGAAGATGGGGGTGGAAAAAAACCCTGACAATCTGTATCGTATTTCAGTGATAAAACAAGAACAAAAATGGGCATGGAAAGTAAAAAGCATGAATCACTCCAGTGATCAATCAAAGGCAGCAAGAGCAGGACTATACTTGCATGTTACCGTTTGCAACCCGATGTTCCAAAATCAAGGCGGCAGCTAAAAATGAATATTGCTCACTGACTGCAGAAGCAGATTATCAACACATGTAAACTCTGTAGCATGTACAGACTTAAAGCTTCTTCATACAAACTTCAAATTTGAAACAATAAATGCATCAAGAGATTATTTTTAAATTGAGTCATATCTGCATGTATACTAACCCACAAAAGCTGGCCCCTCTATTACTCTTTACTTTCTAATTTACCAAAATCTTATCTTCTGATAGTTTCTCTGTGAACAAAGAATCATAGATTATAGAATGTGTAGACCACTGAATTCTGAAACAATTTTTTGTTGGCATATATAGTTTGGAATTTAAAAAAGCTTGTCCAAAGCCTAAGTGTGCCATTTTATTTTATTCTGTAACATACTTCAACTACTACTTTAGGATAGAGGATCTTGAGGACATACCTTTTATTATCTTTTAAATAGATCTTGGCTATGCACCTTGTTCTGCTACTCTGGAAACATGTAGTATAATCACACAGCAGTAGGAAATGAAAAAAACACCACCAAAACTTTCCCACTTTTTTCCAGCATAAAGTAACATGGGGATGGGGAGCAGGGGAAGAAGGTACCAGACATTGTGTGGTTGTCATTTAAAATGCCAATATTTGCCAGCAGATGAGCTACCCCAGTGTCAGGAACCCTGGCTTAGGAGCCAGGTTTTGGGCTTCCACTGGGCTTCCACCTAAGAGAGTAATTCAAGAAATGTAGTCAGTAGGGCACGAAATTTCAGATCCAACTCCATTCGCAAAAAGAAATTAAAAAATTCTGTTGCTAGACTTTATCTGGGTATTAAACCATCCTTGCCCCACTACACTTCTGAACCAGCAGTCACCAGTCTCCGTTTTCTGGATGCCAATGGCTCCCAGGCGCCTTCAGAATTCACACCCTGATAGTCAGGTCCATAGCAGGCACTGATATTTTTTTAATTTATTTATTTTATTTAAAATTTATATCCCGCCCCTCCTGCCCACAGGGCAGCCCGGGGCGGCGAACAACATTTCATTTAAAACAATATTAAAATTTTAAACAATTTAAAATACACTACATGGGGAAAGCCCCCATCCCCACCCCACCCCCAACCCCCGCCAAAAGCCTGACGGAACAGCCAGGTCTTACATATACGCCGAAACAGCAGGAGAGTGGGAGCCAGCCGAGCCTCCTCCAGGAGCGAATTCCACAGCACAGGGGCGACCACCGAAAAAGATCTAACATCGGTGGCCACCCGCCTCGCCCGGGGAACCTCCAAAAAGGCTCCCA
>QEPC01002602.1:535303-562512 GCA_003113815.1 Sphenodon punctatus | reverse complement strand
CTTATTCGGTAGACTTGCACTGAATCATCTGTTTTGATAGACCTGCATTTCATTATTTGCTGTTGTTCATTAAACTTTATTATTATTATTTTGAACATTTGTTGTTTAAATAGAAGCAATTCTTTTGTTTACTGTTTTGCTATACATTGCTTCCCCTCCAATAGGCCATTCTGACAGATAGTTTTCACCAATAAGTAGACTAAAAATAATGGGGTTGAGGAGTTTAGAGGCAGTATTTAGAGTGAATAAGGAAATTCACTTTCTGGATTACTTCAGATAACATAATGTATAAGCCACTAGGTATTGGTATTCAGGTTGTTATTTCCCCTCATAATTCCAGGAGAGGAATGGATGTTCAGACTTTTAAAGAAAAACTTGTTTCTGAGCTAGGGAAAATAGAAAAATGACATTTCTGAACAACTCTGGGAAAGTGATAGAACATGGTGATATAGACTCAAAGTTCAATATGTGGCCTTCAAATAGTTTTCACAGAAAACACTGCTAGCATTGAACAAATCTCAATACCTAAAATAAGTATTTTTAGATGAGCTTCTGATCTTCATACAGCCTTTTTATTTATCATAATGTTTTGTTTTCTGAATTAGCTTGGCCAAGTGATTTCATGGTATAATGTTCACATTCAGTGTCTGTATAATATATATTAAACATATAAGTATCACTCTGTACTGAGTACCAGCTCTGAATTCATTGCAAGCTCTGTGTTATGTTCTTTGGGAACCACGTGTCAATGACTGAGCTGCTGAAGCGAATTTCAGTTTCGATTAATTAAGGATCACTTAACCTATGTAATCCTCCTTTTGAAGTACGCTTTATAAAAGACTGATTAGAAATGAACAAGTTCAGACAACATGTAATAACTTATATTTGTGAATTTATATTTGATAATTAGGTATTCTATCATTCAGAAATTATCTTTACCTCTGGGTAGCCAAATGTAAAGCAACATATGGGTAAGATCAATGTAAAAATATAAAGGTAGCCAAAACAACGTATTTTTGCATAAGTTCATTTCTTAACTTGTTCAGGGAAACAGTAGCCAGTTACAAGTGGCATCAGGATTCATGACAATATATCCATGAGATTTTGCAAGTCAGCCTCCTCTTAACAGTCACTATTATTTTTTTAGACAGAAGAATTTGCTAGCTACCTGATTAGAAAATGCAAGCAGTTTGGCATGACAGAAATGCAAAGTTGACAGATGAGCTGGTGCTAGGACCTCTACCATGAAAGCAGTGTCCAAGAATATTTTTCAAACACACAGTAACCGAATTCAGGATCGAAAACTTCAACTAGTATGTAATATCCCTTTTATCATTTTTTTTTTTTCATTTTTAGTGGAGTAACCTAACTGATAAACCACATTCCCATAAAATGCTGAATCAAATTAATAAGTCCTTAACTTGCTTGTACTTTGGTATCATTCACAAGTCAACAATGGTGTTCAGAATCAGGAGTTGAAGTATGTACACTGGAATAATGATTACGCAATACCCTTTAGCCTTCTAAATCGAGATTGTCTTGTAATGTGAACCTTTTACATGTTTGGTTGGTTAACATGGTGTATATATAAATCATTCACAGCAGCATGTAGTACTTCTCTTGTTGTGAGCTCTACCGTTCCGCTTTCATCCCAGCATCCCAGAATGCTTTGCATGCAAGGCATGAAGGGATAGGTCTCAGACTGAAGTGGTACCAAGTCCCTTTTCAGCTCTGGTGTGGAAGTTACTGGAGTGAGTTAGTAAAAAACAGAAAAATTAATTAAACTTTGTTAAAACATCTTAACTTTGTGTATCTATGCCACAAGTTATAGAACTGCAGCAGCTGAACGTTTAACTCAAACATTAGGCATACTTATGAAAAATAACATAAATTACACTACAAGTAAGTTACCTCATCACAAATATATTTGACAATTTGAATTATCTATTCACTTTTCCACATAAAAACAGCCTATTGTCTGAATGAATGAATGAATGAACTTAATATTTAGCTACTGCCATAACATACAGAAATAAACACAATACAAACCAAACCAAAAACAAACAGAGAACAGAAATATGAAGATACTGTAATAAATTCAACAATCCCGAGGGTCCTTATAAGACCTATTACTAAAAAAGGCAAAATCAGATCTAACAGGACTGCTTAGCCCAGAGAACATTATATAAAAAGAACGCCACCCTCCCAGATAATACTTCCTCCTGCCCAGCAAGGCAAACTTGCCAAGTAGCTGGGTTGCAAATAGTAATAAAAGCGGCCAACCATTTGGCCCGAAGATCATGCCACCTAGAACAGTGGAGCAGAACATGTTCAAGGGAACCAACTGGACCAAGCGCCATACCTGCACATTCGCATACACACAATGAGGGATGCAACCTTAGCAACCGTCCCTCAGTGGTATCCATAGGGAATATGTTCATCTGTGCTAGCGTGAAGCATCTACGGACCTGGTGGGGCAACTGAAACTGAAGATAGGGAGGAGGTAACTGCCGGACATCATATAAGTCCAGGAAGTCTGCCAGGGAGGTCTTGTCCCGTAGGAGTGCCAGTTCCTCCTGCAAGTTAATATCCTGGATTCTCTGTCTTATTATTTTCTTACCAGTGAGATATCCACATGAGGCTAAATTAGCCGGGGAGAGACCAATACTGGCAAGTTTTTCCTGAACCTGCTTTACCCAGGAATTGTGGGAGTCATCCATAAATGCCCACTGCACCAAAGGGGCAGCCTTGCCATACTGTAGCTTAAGCCAATAGCCCAAAGTTATTAGCCAAATCTGGGTCTCCAGGGGTGGAATCCCACACTCCAAACGGACTGCACAGGAAGGAGCATGATTAGGGAGGGCCAGGATAGACTTAAGAAATTTGGGGCCACACTTTTCCCCAGGGCCCAAAATTGGGCCCCGTATAATAACTGGGAGAGGCATTTAGCCTTGTATACTTTTAGGGCCGGGAGAATCAAATACCCACCATTCAACCTGAAATACCAACAAAGTGCCTTACCCAGCAAGATGGCCTGTCTAGATACAGCATTACCATGGGTCATCCAGTAACCATTGGCCTGGAAGATTAAACCCAGATACTTATAGGAAGTGACTTGCTCAAGCTCATGGCCCCCTAGGGACCACTTGCAGCTCTTCCGCTTGGTTGAAAAAACCCCATGATCTTTGTTTTCCCATAGTTCACCTCCAAAAAATTCTGGGTACAATAATTATATAAAGCCAACAGTTGCCTATTCATACCAACACGGGACCTAGCCAACAGAATGGCATCATCCGCATAAAGCAGTATTGCCACATCTGTTATCCCGAGCCTGGGGGAGTGATTGTCAGGAGAGGAGACAGCCTGCTATCTTAAACTTAACAGTTAATTATCTATCAAGTTTCTCATCCAATACTTTTCACACGATTCATAAATCACATGCTATATCCATGAATCCGACATGAAGTCATGACATCGCTCACAGTACTAAATTACTGTAGTCTCCCATGCCAGTGAATCTAGTACATATATTAACTGTCCCAACAAGGAATCAAATTTAATCCCCTATGAACACCACTTGTAACATCACTGATCCCACAGAGTTTCTAACTGAAGACTGTGAAAATATTATTTTGAAAGAAAAATCACAATCACCAGAGTGCTTATTTGATCGAGACTCAAAATTTGAAAGTTTATTAAATGCACTCTGCAGGGCAAAGTGATCAAATCTCTTAGCAGATTTCACACGTTCTCGTTAGTGAAAAAGCATTTGTGTGGCACTGATTTCACAGACCCCACTACCTTGACACACTAACAAAACTGTTATGTCCAGGTCTTTAGAAAGAACATTTACATACTCACTGCCTTTAATATTTGCAAAGATGCACACACGTACTCCCAATACCAACATTCAATACTCAGTATGTTAATTCTGATTAAACAGTTAGATACTGTAAATTGGAAAAACAGTAACAGAAAACAAATTCTCATTTCAGGTCTTTGCCATCTTCTGTAATTGAAGCACTACTCAGTAAACTAAGCTGTCATTCCTCTTCCAAAAGATACAACTGTTTTGCAGTAAGCACTCAAGTTCAACTATCTGGATTGCACAACTGACATTTTTGCTCCTACTAATGTGCTGCTAGATGTTTCACTAATGATAAATTTCTTTGAGTGATAAGACTTGGCTGACAGGCTTGCTACTTGTATCCCAGGTTGTCTCAGTGATTTTTCATTGGTCCCAGATACTGCTTGAATATTACGCAGAGGCTTTAAAATAAAGATCAAATGTCTGCATGTACTCCAGGGAACAACATCATTTCACAGTTACCACCCACTCATTTAAATTTTTTACAAAATCATCAATCTCTTAATTGTGCACTGTGGTGTTAGAACAATACTTCACCACCCAAATACTTGCAACTTGTTATAAAAAGCAAAAAAGAAATAATTATCTGCCCGGTCCATTTTTAAGAAATTTCATCTATTCCTTATTTTTACCAATCAATTTTATAAAAGAAAAGTCTCTAACTTTCCTGCTATATGGTGAGTCTACTTTATAGATAACAGATAACTTTGCTATATAAATCCCAGCATAGACCCTATTTCTTGTCTTAGGAAGCAAGAGCATGATATATATTCAGAACTACTCTGTTAAATACGACATCCTAAGCTAAAATGAACAAAAAAGTACAATTCTTTAATAAAAAACAAAGAGTAGATAACCACCAAGTTTAACACATGAGCCTTTCAGCTTCAGATACTTCTGTTCCTGAAAAGATCACGGTAAGCAGTTCAGTAGTTTCAGGATCCCCATTTGTCTGTATGGCTACTATCGTCACATATAATTAGTGCAGTTTGGGCAGGGCTGTGTAGTAAGAAGCCTGCATAGTACTGGCCTGTGCTATGCATAAATATACAAGTCATCCACAAATCATGAATCTGCATAATCAATGCAACAGAACTTATGAGCCATAAATGCACCCATTAAAAAAGGAATCCAGCATACCAGCATAATAGAAACCTGTGTTGTTTAACAATAAATGATTCTTTGTTATTTAATACCATTTCCAAACACTGATCAATTAAGTCCTTGGGGTCTAAGTTTATATTCCTATTTTGCACACATGGAAAGTAACCTACCTAAATCAACAGAGCAAGCCATTATCTGAACCAGGACTAGAGCTAAGACTTTCCCAGCTTCCAATTCCTTGCTCTGTCTGCCTTTTTTATTAAAAGGATTTGGTGAAGAGAAACATTTCTCTAAGTTTGCAGTGTCTGACTATTTTCTACAAAAAAACCACCACCACAACTCTCTTGAATGTTCTTTGGGAAATCAGGAGTGTCAGCTTGTGTATCAGTGCACAAGTTACAGCTACTGCTGTAGTTTAAGGGACATCAGAAATAGGTTGCGTTTCTGTCCTTCCCACCAAAATTCTCTCCACATGGCTAGAAGAGTCATTAGCCCCAAGTACCAAACACCACTACAGCTACTCATGGTAGATACTATAGGGCACCGGAAGCAGTATACCTACTGAGAAAGGGGTTTCTTGAAAACTTTTACCTCCACGTCATGCTCCCCCAATGCACTCCTGTGTGCTGCCTCCTGAGAAAGGAACCAAAAGGACATCTGTAGACTATCCCAAAACCTTTCCTGTAATTCCAAGTTTAGTTTTTCCATTCTCCTTATCTCTTAAACAAATTTTATTTTCCCTTCAGTTGAGCTTTATCATATGAGAGTAAGTTCCCAGGGTAGAGACTAACTTGTCATTTGGTTTTAAACCAAATCTGGCACATTTTGGGCACCATATAAACTATAAACAGGGCTGTAAAATATTTTTTTTTATTATAACAGCCCGCTGAGTTCAATTTGTACGAATTTTTGGAGATACTTTGTCACATACCCTACATGATTTGCTAAACTAGTGATGCACTTCAGTCTCTGTAGATGTCACGCAGTGGATCTACAAATGCAATTTCACAACTATTTATAGCTTCACAAGCCAAGGGCAGATGTTAAACAAGTCGTTCAAGCCAACTGTAGAGGTGTGACCAAATTCGAGTGTGCAATTCATAAGAGTTGAGTTTGAAAATTCGTGGTGTCGTTTTTAAGTTCAGACATTTTACAGTTTCCATATCATCCAACGGAGAGAGAGAACTTGCAATGTCACACGTGTATAATGCTGGCACATCCAGCAGGCAGGTTGGTCCTTCTATCGAGAAGTGCTGCAAGGATATTTGCCGCTCTAGCAGGCCTGAGGCAGATGCCAGTTCAATCCATGATGAAGCTTAGGAGCAGGTTGATTTTGGGGGGGGAAGGGGAATGCATTTTTTAAAGTCCTGAAAATTCCCAGACAATCCCCCAAAGTCCCCAAAATTGACAAAAAGTACCGTACGTTGACAGAAAGCACCGGAAATTGACAAACATGATGGAAATGGACAGAAAATACCAAAAATAGACTATGAGGTAACATAACTCACCTCATTTTGTGTTAGGGCATCGACAGAGCTAACAGACAGATAGCATTAGATACACAGAGAGATCATATTCAGTGGGGTGTTCGGGAACTGGTGTGTCAGGAATTAGGTGGGGAGGATGGCGGATCTTGGGGAGGTGGGTTTGTAGCCATGGTGAGCAGAGAGGGTATAAGGAGTGCTCACCCCAAGTCTGGGATGACTTCATTCAGCCCTCCAAAACGGCCCTGGAAGAGGCACGGTGCACCTACTGAGCTGCAGTGGTGGATGTGGGGTGGGCGGCTGATCATAGCACCTCCACCCTTTGCTACCATCTAGCGCACATTCATGGTGTGTAGGTGGGCAGCACAAAGCGGGGTGCTCGGAGGACACTGCACAACCCGGAGCAGGTAGTACTTTTGGCAAGGCGCCACCTGGACCAGGGGCAGGAACACTCATCCACGCAGGCTGCTAGCAGATGGAATGAAGCCCCTTCATATCCACCTGTTGTGCTCCAGAAGCCACCACCCGTTGCTCCTCAACCTGATCCAGCACCAGCACGATCCCTGTCCAGTGCCCCAATGCAAATGCAGAAGGGAATCAGGTTGTGTGGGCAGCAACTGGTGCACTCCAGGTGGAATAGGACGGAACTGGAGCTGAAAGACCAAGGTAAAGCATGAGTGCATGGAACCTAAGTTGTAAGTGAGAACAACATGCGAGACTGTACAACGTCCTTACTGCTTACATGGAGCACATGTTAAGGCAGGAGGCTTAACTTACAAATTTCCATGCCCTTTGAAGCATATATATTATATATTTATTTATTTTATTTTATTTATTTACAAATTTTGTATCCCGCCCCTCCTACCACAAGCAGTCCGGGGTGGCTAACAGTAATAAATATAAAATACAATGAAAAATTCAAATATATCCTCCAATACAACAATAATAATAAAAAACACAGGGAAAAAAAACCCTCCACCCTCCCAATCCCCCCAACCCCATCCACCCTCTCTCCCCCTCGCCAAATGCCTGACTGAACAGCCAGATCTTACAATTCCTACGAAGAGGTCAGGAGGTCTGGGGCCAGACTAGCCCCCACTGGGAGGGAGTTCCAGAGTCACGGCGCAGCCACCGAGAACGTCCTATCCTGCATGGCCCCCCCAGGAAACCCGAGGGACCTCCAACACGGTGCCCCCAGACGACCACATGGGCCAGTCTAGAACCTGGGGAGTGAGGTGATCTCGCAAGCAGGCAGGGCCCAGGCCGTGTAGGGCTTTATAGGTCAACACCAACACTTTGAATCGAGCCCAGAAGACTACTGGCAGCCAGTGCAGAGATCGGAGCACTGGTGTAATGTGCTCCTGGCGATCCAGCCCCACCAAGAGCAGGGCCGCCGCATTCTACACCAGCTGCAGCTTCCGAGCCATCACCATAGCTAGCCCCACATAGAGCACGTTACAGTAGTCTAACCGGAAGGCACTCCTTGCCACAGTCTCCACCTGGAGATCCAGGCGGAGCTGCACATCGAGGAGCACCCCCAGGTTCCGCATTTGGGAAGTCAGTGGAGGACAGATTCCATTAATCGAGGGAGCCACCACATCCACTGACTTGCCCACTATCACCACCTCCGTCTTTTTAGGATTCAGTCGTAGTCGATTAGCCCTCATCCAGTCCCTCACAGCTGCCAAACACCAGGTAAGCACCGAGACAGCTGGGCCTGGGTCGGTTGAAAATGAAAAGGTACATTTGGGTGTCATCTGCATACTGATGACACTTCAGCCCATACCCGCTGATCACCTCACCGAGCGGTTGCATATATACATTGAACAGGAGAGGGGACAAGACAGAACCCTGCGGGGCCCCACACGGGAGGTCTTGGTATGATGAAGAACAGTCACCGAGTACCACCCGCTGAGTTCTCCTGGCCAGTAACAAGCGGAACCATTCAATAATGATCCCACCCACCCCTGCGCTGTCCCGCAGGTGCGTCACCAACATCTCATGGTCAACGGTATCAAATGCAGCCGAGAAATCTAACAGGACCAATAGGGTCGAACGACCCCGGTCCTTTTCACGGCGGAGATCATCTACCAAAGCCACAAGTGCTGTCTCAGTGCCATGACCCAGACGAAAGCCAGACTGAGAAGGATCAAGATAACCGATGTGGTCAAGATACCCCTGGAGCTGCTGAGTCACTACCCGTTCAGAGTCCACATCAAGCGATGGTTTCATGAGCAGAGGCCACACCCCACCACCTTGAGGCAGCTCGGCACTCTGCCCTCCCACAGGGAGGCTTTGACCACCCCGGCCAGCAACAGCCCCATTGTCTCCCGGAAGCTCTTAACCAGCCAGGACGGGCACAGATCTAGTTCACAAGAAGTGGCTCGAACAGCCCCAAGCACATCCACCATGTCAGTGGGTGTCACCAACTGAAAGTGATCCCACAAAATCAGACAAGCCGGGGTTTCTACAACCTCTGCATTCTCCACTGTATTAAGTGCAGCATCAAGGTCTTGGTGAATACAAGCTATTTTATCCACAAAGTAATCCACAAAAAGGTCACTGCGGGCAGATGACGACTCAACCCCAGCGTTGAGGGAGGTCAGACTGACCAGACCCCGCACAACCCAGAACAGCTCCGCTGGACGAGATTTTGCAGATGCTATGAGGGCAGCAAAGAACTCCCTCTTTGCTGCCCGCATAGCCACAGTATAGGCTCGTAAACTAGCTCTATGTCGCAATCTGTCGGCTTCAGCACGAGAATGACGCCACCGTCGCTCCAACCGTCGTCCCTCTTGCTTCAGCATCCGCAGCTCCTCGGAGAACCAAGAAGGCCTGCGGAGCCTCCGCCTAGGCAACGGATGCCTGGCCACCGTTTGATCAATGGCCTCCATCAGCAAGGTGTTCCATAGCTTGACGAGGTCATCAATGAGACGGTCGTTGAGGTCAGAGAGTAGTTCCCCAGAGCACCTAGAAACCGCACTGGGTCCAACAGCCTCCGGGGACAGACCATCCTAATAGGTTCCACACCCTTCCAGGGGAAGACATATGCTAGAAGGGAGGTCTGCAGAAGGCAATGATCTGCCCATGAAAAGGGCACTGCTGATATCACCCCCATTAACAGAGCACCTGCTTCAAGGCGAGTGCAAAACATGAGGTCCAAGGTATGTCCTCCAAGATGTGTCGGGTCGATGACCCTCTGGTACAGGCCCATGGTTGCCATGGCGGCCATGAACCTCATGCTCGGCTCCCCCCGAGAGCTGCATCAGCGTGAATGTTGAGGTCCCCCAAGACTATCGTCTTTATATAAAAATGGGCTGCAAAAACCCATTCACCAACTCAGAAAGCAAGTTGATTTTTACAGCCCCAACTACACATATTGTTCTTGTGAGTATCTATTTATGAAAGCAAGAGTTTTAAATGTGTGCCTGTTTTGCTTAGATCATCTAACAATATTAAAACCAAATTCATATTTACCAAACATGCCACTTGCCAGAGTATGAAAGAACAGTTCACTCAAATTCAGGTCTGGTTTGCAAGCATCTTGTAGCAGACCTGAAGAACTCTCTCATACATAGAATTGCCAAATGCTATTTGGGATAGGTAATGGACAACTTTCAAAACAAGGAAAGCAGGCATACTGCCAAATTTCAGAGACATGGTGTTTCCGCTCTATGGCCATTTTTCTTACATCAAATGTCAATAACTACAGCCTGTTTGTCATTTCTGATATATTTTGAAAGAGATTCAGCTACATAAGAAAAGCTTTTAAAAGGCCATCTGCTTTACACGTAAAGAGGAAGTGTATGTTAAATGGAGCTGAAGTGATTTGGTCTACTATGCTCAAATAGGTCACAATTTCATATTTAGGAATGAAGTTCTGTCATAGGGGCCATCACTTTGGCAAGACTAGGGTTAGAATCCACATAAAAGCAGCAACTGAAAATACAGTTTCCATTTTTAGTTACGTGTATTTAACTAAACATGCAATCTTAAAATTGGGTTGTCCTTAAATTTACATATTTTACTATTCTGTGTGAATGCCTGCCAACTTTACCAAAACTTCACCACCATTACTGCTTGCTCTCTGCTACATTTATAAAAACCCTCCCTCCACCCATGCATCTGAGATGAGGACGACACGGCCTGTCAAACTAAGAGCTGGCACTTCCATGCTAGTACACCAAACATGATTCCCAACTAAGCAGGCTTCCCGAGTTCAGCCACTTGTGCTGAAACTTGTGCGTAATATTAAAACTTAACAGCAATGAAAAAACTACAACTTTCTGTAGTAGCCTGTCACCCTTCCAGCTGTAATCTGACAGGTCTATGAAAGCATACCACAGTTGATAGATATTATATCCATTTTTAAAACTAAAATGGAATGGATATTAACAACTATAAACAGTCAATCCATTTTAAAAGTTAGTGTAATCCACATGTTGGAGGATAGGGGCCTGTTATGTTCAGCCTGAGTCCAATGGTATTGGGCCCAACGCAAACCTAGGCCTGATGTAGCCGGACTCTTTTATTTATTTATTTATTTATTATAAATATTTATTAGCCGCCCCCTCATGCCTATGGCATCTCGGGGCGGCTTACAGCATAAGACAAACAAATAAAATACACTAAAAATTCATTTAAAAATACATAACCCTATACATTTAAAATATCATTAAAATATATTTAAAATACCCCACAAATACTCCACCCTCCCCTCCGAAGGCCTGGGCGAACAGCCAGGTCTTACAGGCTCGACGAAATACCAACAAACCTGGGGCCAGGTGGGCTTCCTCTGGGAGCGAGTTCCAAAGTCTGTCTCTTATACACATCTAGATGTGTATAAGAGACCTGAGGCGCGGAGGGCGAGGCGGTCCCCGAGGTATGAGGGGCCCAGACCGTGCAGGGCTTTATAGATCAACACTAACACCTTGAATCTGGCTTGGTACGCTATAGGCAGCCAGTGCAGAGTACGGAGCATGGGTGCTATGTGCTCCTGCCACCCCGTTCCTATAAGGAGACGGGCCGCCGCATTCTGCACCAGCTGCAGCCTCCGAACCAGAAACAAGCAAAGCCCCACGTAAAGCGCATTGCAGTAGTCTAGCCTCGAGGTGATGGAGGCATGAATGAGAGTGGCCAGGTCGGGCCTGGAGATGTATGGACGCAGTCTCGGTACCAGATACAGCTGGCGGAAGGCAGCCTTAGCCACCATCTCCACTTGCTGATCCAGACGGAGACCTGAGTCCAACACCACCCCCAGACTCTGAATCTGCTGGGCTACCGGAGGACGGACCCCCCCCTACAAGGGGAGCCAGTACCTCCCTCGCCCTTCCCACCACCATCACCTCCATCTTATCCCGATTAAGCTTCAGTCTGCTCTGCCACATCCAATCTGCCACAGCCTCCAAATATTGGGAAAATAATGAGGCAGCAGGACCCGGGTCAGTTGAAAATGAGAGGTACAGCTGAGTATCATCAACATATTGGTGACATTGCACCCTGAACCCTCTCACGATCTCCCCAGAGGACATCATCTTGGGATAAATATGAAATGTTTTAAATGTGTGCCTGTTTTGCTTAGATCATCTAACAATATTAAAACCAAATTCATATTTACCCCAAGATGATGTCACAACACAATGCATATACACATTAAATAATAGTGGGGACAAGATCAAACCCTGTGGGACGCCACAGGTCAAGGCCCGGGGGCTTGATGTTTCAGCCCCCAGCACCACCCGCTGGCTTCTCCCTGAGAGGAATGAGCAGAACCACCCTAGGACAGTCCCATCCAGACCTCCCAGGTCTCACAGTTGTCTCAGCAGCAGCCCATGGTCCACGATGTCAAACACAGCCGAGAGATCTAGCAGGATCAGAAATGTTGAACATCCTGTGTCCATCTCCCAGCAGAAATCATCCACCAAGGCCACCAACGCCGTCTCAGTACCATAGCCGGGGCGGAACCCAGACTGAAAAGGGTTAAGGAAACCAATGCTATCCAAATGCACCTGGAGCTGCAGTGCCACTGCCCGTTCAATAACCTTCCCTAAAAAGAGAAGATTAGAAACAGGTCAGTAACTGGCAAGTGCGTCCACATCCAAAGATGGCTTCTTCAGCGGGAGGCGCACCACAGCCTCCTTGAGACTGGGTGACAGTCTCCCCTGTCGAAGGGACGCGTTCACTACTCTCGCCAGCACTGTCCCCAAAGTCTCCCTGGAGGCTTTCACCAACCAGGACAGTCACGGATCTAATTCACAACTAGTGGCTCTAGCAGACCCCAGGACATTCACCTCCTGAAACTCATGCCAGATCGATCGCACGGTGCCTCCATAACCTCGTGCCCCTCGCTTACTGCTTCCAATCCGGTGTCAAAGTTACTCTGGATCTGAGCGATCTTGTCTGCAAAGTAGATGGCAAACTCCTCACGGCAGGCCTGGGACAAGTCCCCATGCAGGCGGAGGGAGGTCAGACTGACCAGCCCCCGCACCACCTGGAACAGCTCCGCTAGACACGACTTTGCAGACACTATGAGGGCAGCAAAGAACTCCTTCATAGCCTCAACACAGGACCGCAAATGGGTCCTATGGAGAAGTCGGTCAGATTCATTGCGAGACCAACATGAGTGTCGCTCTAGTCTACCACCTGCCTGTTTCATACACCGCAGCCCCTCAGTAAACCAAGGGGCCCTGCAGTGACGAGACGGAGGGAGAAGACGTCTCTGAGCCACTCTGTCAATTGCCTTCCCCAGCAAGATGTTCCAATGCTGGACAAGCTCATCGACAGAGTGGCCATCGGGGTCTACTGTTAACTTCCAGGCTTAATTTTTGGGCCTGGGCTTGGTTTGTCTGTGGGTAGCTCCACCTGTATAGACTACTTTGTATCACAGTGTTCTTTGGGAGCTGGGATTTACTGGAAAAGAGAAGAGGGAAACCCTAGCCAAACCCTTTTTCTGACATAGGTCTGCACACCCACGGAGGACTGCAAAATTATGGTGCTCCACAATGATGGGGCTACATCAAAAAAGGGGCAGAATTAAGGTGTTTTTTCTGCCCCTTTCTAATGTTGCCCCAAGTGCATGGAGTCATGATGTCACAACACTCCATAGGAGTGGGGCCTCCTGATGATGGGAAGCCCGTTCTGGCCTGAGGGACCTGGGCTAACAGTGCACCCATCTCAACCCAGAGTCAACAAAGCCTGGTGTATACTTGTTAAGATCCCTGAAGGTTCATTTGCAGGAGGAACATGGAACACAGCCTGTATTACTGTATAATGAAGCTTCTCTCACTCCGCTTCTCTCACTCCATGGAAGACGCTAGCACACGACTGTGTTCCATGTTGCTTCTCCCTATGGGGGAATGCTGCATGAGCGAGCCTTGTGATAATAGGATTCATACAACGACTGGGAGATATATTGGCATTTACCACAGCATGTGCTTTCTTCTCAATTGCAGCTTAACAATTATAAAAAGGTACAAAGAATAATAGAAAATGAAGGGTACTAAACCTTTGTGAAACACTTCACTACACTACATCTTCCTATACTTGGTAATCCACACAAAAGATAAATGTCTTTCTATTACAAAGTTTGTGGAAAAATACATGATTTTTAGCACCAAGCAAATGATATGGTTAGCTTTATACCACAAGTATATAGCTCAATGCAGCATTATGTAATGCAGTCACTAACAGTCTTGTAGGCTTTCCAGACTAAATCTTGTCCGGGACACCAAATTTTACGTGAAGACAAGTATACAAGGCCATTCATTTAAGCCTTGCGTATGTCACTTGCAGTCAGACCCAATTCCTCACCTTTGGATTAATCTTTGTACGCTCTACTCACTAAGGGTCCCAGCAGGGCTAAGTTGATCCAGCTCAGGGCAAGGCGATTTATTTACAAATATTCTATGTGGATTTCTGCCTTTGAAGAATGGCAAACTAAAGGTGTTTTTAAACGAGGCGCTACCATGCATGGCCACCCAGGAGCCACTCATCTGAACACCCGTCTGAAGGTGGAGCGGGGGGGATGCGTGCTCCCATGAGCCACGCAGCACCCACTCATGGCCACTCACTGAGCACTACCAAGAAATCCAGAGTATGCCATGCAAGACAAGTCAAAAAGTGTGTGGCAAGAGGCCCATCCCTTGCCCATATGAACTGGCCCAGTCAGCCACGCTAGCAGACTGGTCCACTGCTCATTGGCGCTGTGGGCAGGGGACGTGGCTTTTGCAAGTCACAGGAACTGGCCGTGAGAGCTGGGGAGCTCGGGTTCCCCAGCACTCATGACCGGGACACGTCAATTTCAAAGGTCGACATGGCATTATTTCCCCTCCCCCGTGGCCCACGGCAGGGGGAGTGCAAGGTGGCTCCTGCGGTAGCCATGCTGGGAGCCGCCAATAGAATCCCTCCCCGTGCACTCCACCTGAGTGGCTACTCCGCAGCTGTGCCACTCAGCATCCACAGACCACCCGTTCACCCAGCCTTGCTTATTTACCACCACCCTAAGTCTAAGCCCTGCAAACATTTACTCGTAGGCTTAAACAAAGCTAGCAGACCGACAGAGATAGTCACTCTTGTTCAGCAGACACATACAAGTTTTCAGGACTGAAGCGCAGAACCATTTTTGCATTTGTTCTTGCATCTAAACTGATATTACATTTTTAACTGCTTGTAGAATGCCTACACTTCAGCAGAAGTAGTACATTACTGCACCTATAGTCAGGGTAAGATGCATGGTATATTTCTACTTCATGAAATCCAACTGGTGGGGCAAAATTAAGTTCTGCATTCTAAACTTCCATTTTAAGATGAAATTGGGTTTCTAGTCTTTCCAAATACAATCTAAAACTGGCACTGTACCGGTTTATTCCGACATAAGACACCCTGAAAATGAACTAAACAGAAGTGACTTCATTCGTCTTACTAGGATGTTCTCCCCAATCCAAGACATTGCAAGGATCTCAAAGTTAAAACTAAGTTAAGTGTTAACAGAATCATTTGTCTAGCAAGGTCCTTGGAGACAGTCAGGATCATAAATATCTATTAGATTAGCTTGTCAGGGTCTCAGGTCTCTAACTGGTAGGAACTGGAAGCAAACAGGGAATGGATAATTCTACTTCAGATCGGTTTGTGCACTTCTCTGAAACACCGGAAGCTGGTTGCTGTTAGACAAGATTCTAGCCTACATAAACTATCGACCTGACTCAGTATAGCAATCCTTATGCTCTTAATAAGCTTACTCCCAATGCTACATGCAAGGGTGTACACTGGGATAAGCTTTAGAATAGAGGTTCTCAAATTGTTGGCAAGAACCCCAAACAGGGTTTCATCCCAACCGATATTAAATATACTTTACCTGTCTTTGCCACTGTCTGGGCTGGGAGATTATATTCAAGTCTCAAAATGGGGTTGCACAAGCAAATGTTTTTAGAACTGCTGCTCTAGCACCATAAATTCTTGGGGGGGGGGGGGGAGAAGAGTCAGAATGAAGTGTAGGATCCTCCTTGCCTCACTATGTAATGGCAAACACAAGGTGAAAGACAGAGGTGAGGTAGCAGTAACCTACTTCCACGACTTTCAATGCCAAGGGAAGATTGTTTTCCCTTGGCATAGAACTGGTCATAAGGTTCTTCAGTCATTTGGAAGAAATTTCTTTGTTTCACATCTCAGTTGGATGAATTCCCTATAATTTAGGTTTTCAGGATTTATTTTATTTTATTTATTTATCAGTATTTCTATACCGACTAATTCGCTATACAGCAACTCAGGGCAGTGAACAACAAACATAAGTAACCAAAGTAAAAAATCCACAATAAAAATAAACATTAAAAGCTCAGTTAAGACAACCAACTTAAACCCTCCCCATCCCCCTCACCGAATGCCTGGCGAAACAGCCAGGTCTTGCATCGACTGCGAAATAAGGAGAGGTCCCAGGAGAGTCGAATCTTTATGTTCCAACACACCAAACTTTGTGTGTTAGAATGTAGCTTTCCAAACTGTGGGGTCAGAATCGCCAAACAGAGTCATGCCTGTTGGCATAAATCCTCACAATGCCAACCGAGGAGGAGGGTGTGATCCTGATTGATATCTGACATGCTTGTCTCAAAACACAACAGTAAAACTGAGTGAACCACTATGATAGAGGGTATTTATCAACTGCAGTGCCTCAGTTCAATATCCCCCAAAGAAATGCACAGCTGCAAAGTTAGACAAGATCTTATCTTTATCTCCGTATACCTTTTAAAAATACTCTTGTCTCGTTAGAAAATGAAAGAACATTGTAGGGGGGCTGGCCTTCTGACTGTTGGAAGTGCAAGGCTAAAGATAACTGAGTTATACTAAGTACAATATGTATTTAGAATTTGCAGTCTGCATTTAGAGCCAGCATGGTGTAGTGGCTAAGTGCACAGTACCTGCACTGGGCGGTAGAGGAAGGTCCTGGTTCAAATCTCACTTTAACCAGAAAGTCACAGGGTGACAGTGAGTCACAATATTCTCTCAGCCTAATCTGCCTCACAGGGTTGTTGTGAGGATTAAAAACTGTGTTAAATTGTTCTATATGAAGTGCTCCAAGTGCCATGGCAGAGGGATGCTATATAAAAATTATAGGAACTTGATAGAGCAAATTCTTTTCACATCTCAAAAAAAGGGCCCATTTTTAATGGATTCTGTCCATCAACTCCTCAAAAAAAGATCCATCATGCAATGGAACCATTCCAGAAGTTTCAATACTTACAAGTATGGTGGCCGTAACTCCCCTTTAAAAGAGGACGCTAATGAAAAATACATGTTGCAGGGCAGCACTGGAACCAGCGCAGCCCTGCAATATGTATTTTTCATATGCATCCTCTTTTTAAAGGGAAGGTATGGCCAGCCTACACATAAGCAACTTCTGTCATGAAAATACCTACCATTGTGAACAGGAAGATTCAGATGCTGTGTGAGCAGAATGGTTTCTGAACATTTTGTATTTTGAAAGTTTTTGTATTCACCTGCTCTGTGAAGTTGTACAAACTCTGTGCACCTGAGAATTAATATATTAAAGCCCAGCCTTTCAAATAAGCATTTCTAGTTAAAATCCTCCTCTTGTACTTGCCAGGAATGGCTTACAAAGTAAACACAGTAAAGCTATTAACATTCTTCTGAAGTAACCATATTTAATGAGATCAACCCTCCAAGGAAACTGACAGTTAAATAATGTTTGACATATTGATTTCATAAGTTTACTACACCAAAAATAGTTAGCCATCTCTAGAGAAAAATAAGAAGCCTATTTTATTTTATTTTAATTTTTTTTAAAAGGGGTTTGGTTTTTTTTTGCCAATTCTAAAACACAGACCTTAAATCGGTAACAACATACTGTACTATTTGGTAAAGTTTAATCCTTGCAAAGTACAAAAAGCCTTTGTACTTTGTTTGTTTTTTAAAAAAAGAAGCTATCATTACTTTTTGACTAAGGCTTTAACAAACAGAAACTTAACACTGGGGGCTCTAAATTCCCTTTCCTTTTACCTCCAAGAATACTCATGCTGAACCCCTGTAGAAGTAGTCATTCTAGTAAAATTAGGTGAACAGAACAAATGAAGAAAGTGGCCTATCCAATTCAACTACATATTTTTGTTCTGTATCTCTACTACATGTCCTGGCTTATAGAAGCCAATAGCCATTATGGCTGTGAGTTCTTTGCCTGTGGGAAAGGGTGTGTTAGGCCAAAACCTCAGGGAGAGAGGAAACCTGCCCTTAAGGAAATGAGACTGGCTTCCCACCAAGTGCAAACCTCCTCCCTGTGTGTCAATTAGCAGGACAAAGGCTTGGACGAGTCTGTCTCGCTCCCGCGAAGGACTACATAAGTGGGGTTAATTGAGACAACTGGCTTTACGGCACTGTTCCCACACATTCTTACTCAAGTTACAGAAGATGAGATTGTGGTGTTTTTAAAAATGAACCAAAAACCTAAGTACAGTAGTGTCCCTAATGCTAACTGAGCTCGACTAGCGATTACATTGTCGCCCATATGCAATTAACCTTTTCTACAAACAGTCACATTGCAGATGCAAGGTTCACTTCTGATAATATGCAAAGGAAACCCCTATTTGAGATTAACTGATTTAAAAGCCATACCTCGTTTTTTCATAATAATAAAAAAAATGCTTTACACACACACAAAAGAGAAAGAAAAAGAATTCCCTATACTTTATCTGGACATACCTTTTTCTTAAAAGTGTTTTCACAAAGATGACTAGCTGTAACTTTTTCCACATAAAAGTGAGGTAAATGTTTTCGAGAAGAGGACATCAAACAGCATCTCTGCCTTATTGGCTGCCCCACCCCACATTATGATGGTTTAGTGATAAGTCACTTGCTCCCATTGAGGCTACTATGCACATTGGCCAACTGGACACCTCCTCTGGAATGGCAGCCTTCGGGAGGGGAGGAAAGCTACTGCAGCAAGACTCAAACCCTCAAGCTGACATTCTGAGCTTGCTACTTCTGGCAAATGGGCAGAATTGTTGCCCAGAGCCAGTAAGCTTAAAACATGCTGTTGGCTGCCTGAAGCCATTTGCAGGGGGAGAGGGAGCTATCTAGCCAGATATGGAAGGCAGAGCTGACACAGGGTAAAGTAAGCTTCAGCAGGGGAGGACAGGCAGCAGCCAAGAAGAGGCGAGGCGGGCACGTTGAGATAAACGAGCATGCACATGTGAACATGAGAAAGAGGTGGGAGAGCATGACTCTGCACACATGCAGGCATCAATTTAAATCTGGGCATTGGGCACATGATTTTGAGCAAGGATGTGATTTAGGGAAAGGATCAGAGTCTGTTAATAGAAATGCCAATTGGCAACAGACTATCATTACTAACTTGTTTTACTCATTTATTGCAAGCACATACATATAGTAATACAAGCCAGTTCCCCAGAGCAGGAAAAATAACTACATTTATTTTGTCCAAGGCAACCAAGCAGCTAGGGCCAATCTTGCTCCCAACACCCAGAGAGTTCATAGAGATCCATCATCACAAATATACGTCTTAAGCAGCTCTATGAACACTCCAGTCCACATAAATAGAAATAAACGTGCAGTTTCTTTGCAACCTAACATAGATCTGCGATAAAGATCAGGAAACCAACGTTCGTAACTCCTCTACGTTACTCCCCCTCTCCATGGGAGTGCCCCAAGGCTCTGTTCTGGGTCCTCTTCTCTTCTCCCTTTACACCTTTTCTCTGGGTAAACTCACTGAATCTCATGGCTTCCACTACCACCTGTATGCTGATGACACACAACTCTCTCTCTCTCTGATTCCTGTGCTCTCCTCCTCCATCCAGTCTCCGATTGCTGACTCTCTCTGACATCTCTGCTTGGATGTCTCGCCGCCAACTCAAGCTTAATATGGCCAAGACTGAATTCTTCATCTCCCCTTCCCCGCAAAGCGTTCCCCTCCTACGTTCTGCTCAGTTTCCATTGAGGTTTTCACCATTAAGCATGTCCCTCAGGCGCGTAGCCTGGGATTCATTTTCGATTCTTCCCTCTCCTTTATGTCTCAGATCCAGGCTTTTGCCAAATCCTGCTGCTTTGCCCCATGTAATATTGCTAAAATCCGGCCTTGTGCCATTGCAAAAACTCTAGTCCACAGTCTAGTCATCTCTCGCCTTGACTACAGCAACTTCCTCCTTACTGATCTCCCCAACTCTGATCTCCCCCACCATCTCCATTCAACGCTCTGCTGCCAAAGCCATCCACCTTGCCCATTGCTTTGACCATGTTCAGTCCCTCCTCTACGCCTTACACTGGTTCTCTATACGGGAACACATTCAACACAAGCTCCTGGCCTTCACCTTCAAGGCTCTTCATGACCTTGCTCCCCCATCTCTCCCCACACTTGTATCCCTCCACTTTCATGCCCAGGAGCTTTGCGCCTCCTCTGCCCCCACCCTCACCTGCTTGTGACTCCCCTGTCCCTCTAAACATCTTTGCCCCTTCTCTCTTGCTGCCCCCACAGGTTTGGAACTCCCTCCCTGAATACATTCATGCTGCTCCCTCCCAACTTTTAAATCCCTCCTGAAAACCTCTCTTTTCCATCAGGCTTTTCCTGGCTCATCATGAGTGAAACTGCATCCTCCTCCTCCCTCCTTCACTCAGAATCTCTTCCCTGTAACAAAGTAAGCATGTGCACCTGCATCATCTCACGCTCCTGAACATATCCTTGTCTCTCCTGATGTTCACCTCTCCCACATCTCTCCCTTCCTTGCCTCTTAGATTGTAAGCTGTTTGAGAAGGGACCTGTCTAACTACTGACTGTACAGTGCCATGTACATTACTAGCACTATATTAGCAACAAGAACAAGAATCATATATGTATATGATAGGAGCAATGCATATTAATATTTTGTAGCCATGTTTGGTGTCATACCACTCAGAATTAAGAGAAGAATGTAAACATGATCAAATATTGAATGAACCCTATGGAATTGGAATAAATACATCATCAGTTATGTAAACAACAATAAATCCAAAACCAAGGCTGGAAGCCCAGACATTCTGTCTGGGACAGTTAGCACAACAATTATGGTGTTAAGAAATGCAAATGAGATGACTGAATCGCTCTTGTCTGTTGATGACCCTTAAATACCTTTTCCTTTGATTCTTCCAGTGTTTTTCCCCTTATAGCCTTTGAGTCTCGGCTCACACATCTCCCTCATCCTGCATGTCAGCCAGATAGATACCATTTGCATTTCTTAACTTCATTGTTTTGCTAACTGTCCCAGACAGGCTGTCTAGGCTCCCAGTCTTGATTTTGATTTACTGTTGTTACATCTCAGAGGGAGCGTGGTTGCCGTGTGGGTCTCAAGTGACAGAGGTGGAGACAACTTAGTTCGAATGATCTCTTTTATTAGACCAACTATTGTTGGTGGATGTGTGCAAGCTTTCTGTCCTCACAGGTTCCTTCTTCAGGAGCTCTGAACTCACTTGCTGGAGGAAGGATCCTGTGAGGTCTGAAAGCTTGTACATTTCCACCAACAAAAATAGTTGGTCCAATAAAAGATATCATTCAAACTAGTTTGTCTCCACCTCTTCTTGTTACGTAGCTGACAATAATGTATTCTCATTTCATAGGGTTATCATACAATATTTCATCACTTTTACATTCTTTTCTTAATTCAGAGTGGTATGAAACCGAAAATGGCTACAACTTATTAACATGCAGTTCTCAGCTTCATGTGTGTTACGTATCCTGGTTTCCTGATCTTTATCACAGTATCCCATTTGAATACAACACTGAGCTTGGAAGGAGAACAGTTAGTTATCTCAGACTGTTCGCATTTCTTAACACTGCAATTTGCACGCAAGACAGCTGGAATTTTTGTATCCCACGTTGTGAAACCCATGATGCCATTGGTTAAAGGCCTATTTAAACAAACTGACGTAAACTGCTCTACCGTAATTAGCTAACCAATTGTAGGCTGCTACTATAAATTGTCAGAGTCTTATAAACATGAACCCACAAAAATAGTTTCACACACATTTTTTAACTGGATTCACACAGAGGAAACTACATAAACATGAGTGCAAGCCTTAAGCCAGGCCCAAACCTCAAGTAACCAGTCAATGGCTTCTCTCCTTCGCTACTACCCTACATGCTCTGCTACTACTCAACACATCTCTTAATCCTCCATAACTCAACAAACAAGCAAGTCTGTAGGCTAAGAAGAAATAGACACAAGTCACTTTAGAAAAGAAGTTGGTTTCAGTTAGCATGTTTAAATCCTTTTAAAACAAAAACAAAAAAGCAAAACAGAAGCTCCAAAAGTATGGTTGCAGTCAACTGACTGCAAGGACAGGTCACAGTACATATCCTGAATGATTCCTACGTCTTACATCCGGGTATAAAGGAAGCAGGGAGTTCACATAAGTTCTGTTTACATAATACAGAAACTTATAGTACCCATTAATTGCCTCTTTCGTCTCTGCTCAGTGGCAAGCCTCAGTTTATTTTGTCATCAATCTTAAATGTTTCACAACCAATTACTAATAATAAAGACAACCTTATTTTGTTTCCCCTTAAAACACTGCCTTAACTGCTGCAAAGTCATCTCCTCTCCAGCTATTTCCCACCTTCACCTTGACAGCTAGAGACAGATAGGACGCAGTTCTGCTGTGAACAACAATGAATAAGTTTGTATACATTTTGCATACTAGTCCCTGTAATCATCAGTAGTTCTGGAAATTAACTATTTCGGGACCAACTACAGCAGAACGTAAAGGTCACAGAAGAAATATATTTAGTTCAATTACCCCACCCTTTCCCAAATGGCTCGGGGCGGCTTACAAAACTGATAAAATACATATAAAAACAGCATTAGAAGAAGAAAAAAACAAACCCCCCAACCTTTCCCAACCTCTACCCAACCCCCCCCCCGCCCCCCTGCAAAACACCCACCGACCACAACTCCCATTTCGTAACCCTGCCTGCCAAACGCCCTGTGGAGGCAGCAATATGTAATCCATGGATGTGGGTAGGTTTTGTTTTTGTTTTTTCAAATGATGTTGTAAATTGTGGGGTTGATGGTATTACGTATATGTATATTGATGTCCTCTGCGTAGGACTTGTGTTAAATTGTGGATAGTGTGGTCCTCTGTGTAGGATCCACGCTTAGACTGCTTTGTGAGCCGCCTCGAGCTGACTTTGCCAGGAGAGAGCGGGATATAAAAATAAAATAAAATACAAAAGGTCTTGCACCACCTCTGCTCAGACCAACCACAGGGGAAAGGGAGTTCCACAGCATTGGGGCAGCAACCGAGAACACCTTCCCGCAAGCCCTCACCGTACGCATACGAACAACAGGTGGTACCCACAGGAAAGCACTCCCAGCCGATAGCAGGGGCCACAGTGGGGCATGGAAGGACAGGCAGTCTCTCAGGTAAGTGCGGCCCAGACCATTTAGGGCTTTAAAGGTCAAAACCAGCACCTTGAATTGTGCCTGAAAAGCTATAGGGAGCCAGTGCAGACTTTGGGAGCACCGGTGTAATGTGCTCCCAGCACCCTGGCCCTGAAAGGAGGTGAGCCGCCACAATCTGCATCAGCTGCAGCTTCTGAACAGTCACCAAGGGCAGTCCCAAACAGAGCGCATTACAGTAGTCTAGCCTCAAGGTGATGAAAGCATGCATCACGGTGGCCAGATCCAAGTCAGAAAGAAAAGGCTGCAGCCTCCTCACCAGATGGAGTTGGTGAAAAGCACTCCTGGCCACTGCTGCAACCTGACAATCCAGGCGCAACAAGGGATCCAGAAGGCAACGAACCTGACTGACCAGAGGGGGCCAGTTCTGTCAATGACTGTCCCAATCCCCTCAAGATCACATGGCCAGTCAACCATCATCACCTCAGTCTTGACAGGATTCAGCTTCAATCGACTCATCCTTGTCAAGTCCCCAACAGCAGCCAATCATCGGGTAAGCACAGAGACTGCAAGGCCTGGGTCAGATGAAAAAGAGAGGTGGAGCTGAGTGTCATCAGCATACTGATGGCACTTCACCCCAAACCTCCAAATGACCTCGTCCAGTGGCCTAATATACATGTTGAACAAGAGGGGGGACAGAATAGAACCCTGCAGGACCCCATACGGGAGGTCTCGAGAGGACGACGAGCAATCTTCCATCACCACTCTCTGGGATTTCCTTGACAGGAAGGAGGGGAATCACTCAAGAGCGGTCCCACACACCCCCACCAGGTCCCGCAGCTGTGTCAACAACACCTCATGGTCAACTGTATCAAAGGTGACTGAAAGTTCCAACAGGATCAACAGGAGGGAATTCCCCGTCATCTCCAGGCTCAGGTCATCGACCAAGGCCACAAGCACAGTCTCCGTACCATTTGCCCAGGACAAAAACTCGACTGAAACGGGTCCAGGAGTCCAATGGCATCGAGATGAGCCTAGAGCTATTGGGTGACCACCCATTCAATAACATTCCCTAAAAAGGGAAGGTTAGAGATAGGCCGATAGCTGGCCTGGGTGTCGGTGCCCATAGACGGTTTCTTAAGCAGGGGCCAGATAACCACATTTTTTTAAGAACATTCAACACCCTGCCCTCCCAAAGGGAGGCGTTAACAACCCCAGCCAGCAATGACCCTAACATCTCCTGGCTGGTTTCCACCAGCCAGGACAAGCAAAAAATCTAATTCACAACTGGTCACTCTCACCACCCCAAGCCCCTCTCCTACATTGGTGGGCGATACCGACTGAAGCTGATCCAAATAAACAGAACAAGACTGAGTCTCCATAACCTCAGACTCTGACACTGCAGATAAAATGGCAGCCCCCAAATCACGGTGAATGCAAAATAATAAAAGCATCACATTGGGCATTAGATGACTCCACTTCCAGGCGGAGGCAGACCGGATTATCCAGGCCCCTCATCACCAGGAACTGCTCCGCTGGATGAGACTTTGCAGACCTTATGCTAGCGGAGAAGAAAGCTTTCTTCACCGCCATGAGAAAGAGAACACTCCCCATATTTGGCACCACACAGAGCAGCCATAAGCTAGCCCTCTCCCATTTGTAGGTTCTAGTTGAGAGGCATGCAGTATGGAGACAGGAGGCCCTCAGTGGCCTGTGTTAGGTGTATTCCGAGCTGGGCTGTAACCCACCAAAAAAAAGCCTGGGACAGGCTGCTGCGAAGTTGAGATGCTCCCAGATGCTTTCATTTCAGGGATTTTCTTTGGCCCTCAAGCTGACCCAAATCAAAGGAGGAGAGAGGCTACTCAAACTCTCCTCCACCTCTCCTGCCACTGGGCTGTGCCTTCTGTGTAGCAGTACATCCTGGAAGTACAAAACCTGACTCTCCACATCATATTCTGTTCTTTCATCACCATGCTGTCCCAGGCTTCTATTTATTTTCTTGTTTGAATGACCAATGCTAGGCACTGTGCTTTGACTGCAGCCTCTGAGCCAGCTAAAAATGCCATAAAGTACTATTCTGGCACAGCAGGAGAAGAGAATTACTGGCTCAGAGGTCGAGGAATTGACAAATGTCATCTTGGATCAGTGCCCAAGAGAACTTCACTGTTATGCCAAAGGACCGATGATAGCGCCAAGGCCAGGAACAAAACGTAGGGGACACCAATGGGACGCTTGCCGAGAATATAGTATAGGCAGTCAGTTCCATAGCCTGGCAGGTCACAGAGACTTTCAATACAAAACAATACATTTGTTTCTAAGTGAAAGAAAACAGCGGCACATTCTGCCAGGAGCAGAGATCACAGGGTAATAGATGAGCTTTCCCAAATCAGAAAGGAGAAATAAACCAGCCACCATACTAACTAGCGACGGTATCCATCCCTCTGTTCTCACTATCAAGCACTTCAAAGAAAACCCTTTAGAGCTGGACTCTGTTCAGAGGGAGCCATGCTGACAAAGCAGTTCTTGGAACTAACCTAGTATTCACTTGCAAAGTGACCAGACTCCAAAGGACTTCCAAGAGATATCATCATGGATACAACCCTCTGCTACTAAACCATCACACGCAACAGAAAGCATGCAGAACTGTTTTAATGTACATTCAAAAATTCCACTCCAATCTCAACAATCACCACCCTTCTATAAAACTAACCCTGGAATATTCCCATACCAGTATCAACTTCCTGGACACCACTGTTAGCATGCACAATACAGACAGCAATATACAAGACACTAACAGACCGCCACATCTACCTCCAGCGATCCAGCAACCACCCAAGACACACCAGAAAATCAGTTATCAACAGCAAAGCATCCCAAACACCACAGACTCTGCTCTGTTGAACAGACTCGTGATGCTCACCTCACCGTGTTTAAAATCACTTTCAAAAAACAAGGACAATACAACAGAGAAGTTGACCTAATTATAGAACGAGCCACCCAAATCCATCAAGAGAAACCTGTTAGAATACAGAAAGAAGGAACCCTCTAACCGCACACCCCTTGTCATCACCTACATGACATCATCCAACAGCTACAACCCATATTTGATTGCGACAAAACCCTAAGAAATATCTCCCCTGAGCCACCTCTTCTGGCCTTCAAACCACACCCCCAAACCTCTCACAAAGGATCATCCAGAGCAAATTACCCACCCACACACCCCCAGGACACCCCACCACCAATAGGAACAAAACCTTGCTAGAACAGTAGATGCAAAACCTGCCAACACATTTCTGCCACCAGCACTCCCCCACGGAAAACCATTCCAAATACAAGTCAACTACAGCTGCAAATCTTAAAGTGTAGTGTATTTCATTCAGTGCACTAAATGCCGCAATGGAAACTATGATGGCAAAACCCAGCAACCCTTACACCAATGGATGAATTCACAAAGACATACAATTATAAACGAAATCACCGACTCTACAGTGGGCAGTCACTTCTCACAATAAGACCATATATATCAGACCTCTCAATCCTCATCCTCAAAGGAAACCTCAACACCACCCTCAGAAGGTGGGCTTGGGAACGAAAATTCGTAACTTTGACACAAAAAACAACGGACTTAACAAGGACCTATATTTCTCCAGACACTACAAATATTGGTTACACCTTAGTCTACTGCATTTGTAATTTCAGTTTTCCTCTGTACCACACTACTAGAGATCTTTCTAATCACTTTGTGTGCCTGTCTGTAAGTGACCTGGTCAGTTGAACTCTCAAAAACCTGTTACTGTGAACCCATCTCCTTTGATATGCGTATTCCCTTCTCCTGATAAGCTGTTTCCCACTTATTCCTAACAC
>QEPC01002602.1:487735-520060 GCA_003113815.1 Sphenodon punctatus | reverse complement strand
TCTGGTGATCTGCCTGCTTTTAAACCTGGCAGAGGAGGTGAATATAACCTGCCTAACTGAAATTGTTGGATTAAGTAATGTAATGTCCATCCAATGTTAACCCTGGAAACTCCTTGCTGCTGGCTGGGTTATGCCCTGGCTCCACCTACCGTATCCCTGACTCAGTACCTAGGCTAGGCTCCGCCCCCAGGCCTGCTGGCCTTACTACCCCAGTGCCCCTTCAACATCAAAATCCACTAGCCGCCCCTGATTGGAATAGAACGTAAGTGAGGTGGTGGTCCTCTCTGTTATGTGGGGTCCAAGGCCCCACATCATTAAGCAGGCATCGGTATCACAAAACAAGACACTTTCCACACTTATGGAACTCCCTTCCCTTGGAGATTCATCTCCTGGAGACAATGTATGACCCGTCTGTTTGATCAGGCATTTGGCAGGCAGAGGTAGGATTTGCAGAATTGTAGGTTAGGGGATTTTCCTTGGTTTTCTGTATTTTTACGAAAGAATTGTGATATATTACAGGGTTTGGGGATTTTATTTGGTTCTACCCAAGTATTTTTGAATTATTTTCATGTATTGTAACCTGTCCTGAGCCTTAAGGGAAGGGTAGGATAAAAGTATGAATAAATATATATGGAAAATTACACTTTATATTTATATTTCACTGAAGAAAATGTGCAGGCGCCTTGTCTGGGAGCCAGACAAATCAAAATAAAAGCCACTAATATTCTAATACAGCATAACTCCTGTATGTTAATACTCTACTAAAAAGCTAACGATTCATGTGTACAGTGACTAAGCTCTACAATACTGATGTAGGACTACTTCTTTAGAACACAGCTAAAAATCACCCACCGCCTACAACCCATCAGTTTCACAGAAGGCAAGTGAATGACAGCTCAGCAAATCTCTTATAAAAAAATTAAACTATAGAACTGAAAATACAAAAATATTAACACTGAATTTGTTTAACAATCTGGATCCAAAATATAGAGGCTTATTTACAAGGTCCTAACAGGAGTTGCAGCACAAAAGCCACAGACCAGGAGATGGAGATATGAGGACAGTACGTCTTACATGAGGTCACAGGCAGACCCCACTGGCACCTCCAGTAAGAGCAAGAGCTGAGAAAGGGGCAGGAAGCAGTAATTCCTTGGACGCTCTAGGATTTCTGCCCACAGCTGTGTGTGTGTTCAGGTTCATAGAGGCAGTGAACACAACCTAATTGATAACATGTGGTCACACATTAGCCCGCACAGCAGGCTCCACATTCTCAGAGACCATGCCGTGATTAAGGGCTACGGGTCTGGTGGGTGGTGGCCCTTTGTCCGGTGGGGGCGAACACCTAATGGGCAGGTGGACACCCACCTGGTGTGGTCTAACATCTCATTTGTCAAAACCCTATGACCAAGTTTTTTACAACCCTGCCTCATCCCTATACCAGGGTTCAAAGGCAGTCTGTGTAGGTCCACGAATTTTAACACCAGTGTCTATACTGAAGTATCCTCCTGTTTCTTGTGAACCTATTTTGGCTCGTATACATCTGGAAAGAATTGTACTGAGACTAAAGTCTTGAAACAAAACGAGTGTGGATGTTGTGTTGCCCTCCCCCCCCCCAAAAAAAAAAAAGAAATGGAAATGAAGTAGTTCGGAAGATATATTTTATTGGACCAACTTCTGTTGGTGGGAGTATGCAAGTCTCTGAGGAAGAGCCCTGTGGGGTTAGAAAGCTTGTATACCCTCACCAACAAAAGTTGGTACAATAAGAGATATCAACATTCTACCTAATTCTCAGCTATTCTGACAGGCAGACTGCCTTTGGCTTCATAAAACACAATATTCCGAGGAGACATAGGGTAAAAACAAATGAGGCATTCACCCACATTAGTCTGCGATTCACCTACCCATCTGTTAGGTGGTCAACAGATGTTCACCCACTTTCCCCATGGGGTGGGCTGCTAGCTGCTACCAGCCGCATTGTCCAGAGAAGATGGTTAACGCAGAACGGGCTACGTCTGACCCAGCCAGGCTAATGCACGCCCTCTCAACTGTTAGGTCCCCCTGTGCATGGCAACATCCAACAGCACCATGTACAAGGCCATGAAGTCAGCAAGACTGGGCCCAAGGGCAGTAGCCGCCAGTCAGCTGATGGCACCAGCCAAAGGTGAGCAGACCCTCCAAGCCGCCTGTCAGCAGAGCCAGGAGAAGCTGCCATCAGCAGGAAGGGAGGTCACCCTTGCCCAGAAGTGGCAGGTCCCACAGTCCAGCCTACTCCCACCCCACATGGTCATCCCCTCCCTCTCTCCTTCCTTGTCTCTTGCCTCGTGCAGCAGGGGGATCCACTCCTGGGGCAGCAGCCATGGAGAGTTCGGGCACATAGCTTGTGGTACAGGCACCACCTCTGCCCACATGTCAGATTGGAAGGCAAGGGGGATCAGCTGTGGGGTATTCTCCGGGCACAACTTTGCCTGGGCAGAGCCACTGTTTCCCAGACATCAGCCATGGGGAGCCAGGCAGGGATGACAGTGCTTTGAGCTGGGGCCATGTACAGCCCCTGGACGGGATCGCTCTTGCCCAGAGTCTAGGAGCGATCTGCTACTGGCGGTTGCTTTTTACAGGCCCAATCCTGCTTCTGGCAGCTAAGCAACTCTGCTCCTAGGCCTGAGTCCTGCCCATGTGTTCAGTTCCTCCGTCCAACCACAGGTGTGGGAGCAGCGTGGCAGCTGCACATTTGTTCTGCTCTACGCATCAAGCCAATAGGTGGTGGCTGCATTGCCCCATGCTACAGATTGGGCAGGGGACCTAAGTGGCCGCCATCTTGTATGTTTTCATCCATGGATACTGCTACGAGTTTGGGGTACCTGCACTATTCATAGCACCAGAACTACAACCTACTGATACAAGTTCTCTCAAGTAGGCGACGGAGAAAGTTTTACAGTACCCCACACCACCATTTTAGGCCTCAGGTTGATACAAAGAGTGAACCCACTTGCGCCAGAAGAGAAGCCCTTCCACCCCTACCCCCAATCAAGTGGGCTCATGAAAGCATTTAGGACTGTAGTTGCCATGTTTTTACTTTGTTCGCTTTCTCTCCCCTTCTGTCCTTTCGATGTGTCAGTTACTATGAAAACAAAGCCGTCACTGATATGAGTGGAGCTTAGTACCATCCACGAATCGAGATGTACATTTCAAATCATTATACATATTGATATTTAGTCTGCATTTTTAAAACAAAGGAATCCGGGGCTTTTTAAGGGCCACGCGTGTGCTATATACATACTTATGCCATACATGTAGCCAAGATAAATAAAACAGACTCCTTTAGGCTATAAGAGTTTTATACAGCTATTATGTAACACTGACTTTTTAATACCACAGTTGTGGGTGTCACTGAGCTCCTTTCATACCAGTCATGGCAGTCTCCATAGTAACTAATATTTCAAAGGCAATAAAGCAAAAAGGACATCCAGAAAAAAGGACAAAAACCAGATTATAGAACAGCTAGAGTCAATACATATGAGAAACAATATGTTTTGAAATGTATTATACTGGTTTTTTTCTGGCCATTTTAGATAAGATCCGTTTAATTCATTCATGGCAATAAAGCTTAAACCCTGCAATCTGCTGCCCGACTATGGCACTGTATGCCGTGCAGACATGCCTCTCTCTGGATTAATTCTAGAGAAAACAAAATCAGGTGGAAACGTGTGCCAGATTAATCAATTTCATTTTAATTGGTGGTAAAGGAATACCTACACACTAATTCCTGACAGGTTGCATACTTCGTTTTTAAAAAACATGCACAGGAAACATTAAGATCAAGCCAGATGTTACCCCCCAGAGCAGATCCCATCTTAGTAGAGTCTTTGGGCACTGTCTCCTCCAATTGACAACAGTAGAGGATGTAACCTCGTCAAGACATCTGTGTGACAAAGAAGCTAACCATTCACAGGGGAAAAGTAATATTATGTAAGTACTGAATATTATTATTATTATTATAGGCTTTTAATATAGTGCCAGCGATGTACCTGGCGCTTTACAGAGAATAAGATAGACACGGTCCCTGCCCGAGAGTTTACATATAATTAAAAGCAGCTTAATTAGGACAAAGGATAAAGCAGTCTGCTCTCCCTCAAAATATAACTTGGCTAATACACAGCACGGCAAACCAAAAGACTTGATAAAAACTTTGATCAAGACTGTTACCAGAATGTAACAATTCAGACTTTAGGAAAGGCCAAACACAAGAAGTATCACACACAACTACAAGGAACATTAAAAGTAGAGAGGAAAAAAGTCTTCTGGTAAATCAACTTCAGTCCATACTTGAGATGGATCGATCAGCAGCAGCTGATCCAATTACCCCAGAAAATCCAATGCATAGACAAGAAAGAAAAAAACCGCGCTAACCTCAGTTTCAAACACAGGAGTTTTCAGTCAATACAAACTGCATCAGAACTTTTCTGCACTTGTTACTTGGTGCAGCTACACTAGTTGTTCAGCACCCATGACAACCTACTCTACAGAGAAGGCCTAATTAAACAATTTCGCTCGCTCTCTACAAAGTTGTTCACTTCATTTATTAATAGTCTAGACTGAAGGAGGAAAGCAGCATGCTAACGAAGACATTAAAAACAAGGAGGAGGAGTTGTAAAAGAAGCAAAGTCAGAAATAATACAGAGGTACAGCAATTATGAAAATCAGTAAAACCCAACAATCTCACATTATCAGGAAAGTTAGAGTGCATGTCTCAACTTATCCTTTCCTTGTCTAATTCAAAGAGTCTACAACCACGCACTGAATGTGGGTCCTTGACTATAATGCTCTAAAACTGTTAGGTCAGCTACTGAAAGTATCGTTTAAGTTGAAGTATGCATTGCATTCCACTTGGAAACAAACAGAGGCTTTCATAAACTAGTTGTTATACCTATTTCATTTAATAATGATGCAGTAATGTAACAAAGGATGAACACAGACATGCACCTTAATTCTACTTTAACATTTATTATGCATGTTGCAGGGCTGCATAGGGTGCCAATAGAGGCCTGAAACATGCATAAGGAACGTTAAAGCAGCGTTACCTGCATGTCTGTTTTCACCCAAACTTCGCATGTAGTAAGATTAGTACATAAATTATAACTTTTTGCAGGGATCCGCCTACACTGCTAGAAAATCATACTAACACTTTAAATCAGTCTACGGATCTGTAAACATGTCTCAAGGTGAAGGTCCCCACACATTCCAAGTCTCAGCCTGAAACTTGCAGTGTGGGCAAGGACCAGAGCTTGGAAGGGAGCATGATTGTGTCCCACACCTAATTTTCAAGCCCCAAACATGGATTTGTTTTGGGGGGGGGGGGGGGGATACAGATGCACGCTCGCCTCGCCCTCTTCCTGGCAAGCAGACGCAAATGCCTAGCTGGGGCATGTTTCTTATATATTTGATAGCATTCTCTCACATGTTTAACACCTTGCTCTGCTTCAGTATGGTCTAATAAAGGTGCCATAGCCCAATATAACATTTTGAAGAGTATCCATGTATGTTTCTGCTACCTGCATATGGTTTGAAAGAAGTGTCCATCTTCAGGTCAATGGCTGCATTACGTTTATGCCTTTAGACAGAAAGCAGCAGCTTTCAAGAGTTCACCAAAAAAAATAAGCCCATGTCTGACATGAAAAAGAAAATCCAGTATCATACTTAGGGCCAAGTCTGAAGAAGCCTTTTTTTAACGTTAGGAAAGCTGGCTTTGGACAGGAAGCACCAAGCTGGGCAGCGCTTCAAAATGCAGATTAGACAATGGAAAGTGGCTGACAAATGCAAACTAAACGGGACAATCAAGAAGAATTCAATTTTGGTTTTCAACACCTGTTCCATTACAGCAAAGTCCTTTACACAGTTCACACTGGAAAACCAAGCATAGCTACTTTTGCTTCTGGTCTCCAATAAAGCCATTTATGGACAGGTAAGGCTAGAAATAGCTTACAGCCCACATAGGTTGTTAACCCACGCGACGGTGAGCAGCTTTGGCCCACTCTGTCACACTTCGGCCCTGGCCTGGCCTTCACGTTTGTACAGGTGCTGCCAGATATTGGCCCGGGATTGCTCCGAGCTGTGTTAACAGCTAGCCCAGGCTATGATCCCAGAGACCTCAAGAGTTACAACCCAGGCCAACATCTGCCCTATCAGGGCAAATCGGGCCAGAGCATGTTAACACGCCTGTTTCCCCCTGGCCCAGATCAGGTCCGCCATGGCTGGGTGCCATGGTGGCCATCATAGGCTGCAATGGCTGCCTGTAATGGCGGGGGGTGGGACACTGGGCACAGCGCAAGGGCAAGGCTAGGCGCTGTACGTTTCTGCATCTCACCGTCACACACACACCTGGGTCCAGCCGCGTGAACCCAGTCCAATCCAGCCTGTGTCGGCGGCAGTTCCCTGACCTGGGCCGTCATGTTTGTTAACACCCACAGACAACATATGGACAAAAAGAAATGTAGGTTAGTAAAGTATAGTTAATGTAGGTAGGGATTAGAGAAGCAGGAGAGAAACCTTCACCGTCTAGCCTAAACACACTTTTTGATGGGGAGTCTAGGGGTATATGAGGAGTTCTAGAAGGAAGATAGAGACATAACCAGTGGAAAAACATAAGTGATTCTTGCAAGTGTGGTGAAGCACAGTCAAGAAGTCTGGAAGACCAGAGGAGAAGGAGGCGGTGTGGAAAGAGATAGCTAGAAGGGCGAGTGGGGGCAAATACCACATAGCCTTGAGAGAAAGGACACTGAACTTGAGTCAGATACTGAAAACAGGGAATCAAACTGATTAAAGAGTGGCTTAGAGCTAAAGGGACACGGCAAGCAAATTTTAATGGCACCACTTGGACCAGACCGCAGGAGACTGGTAGAATCAAACAAGACAATAACCCACATTAGCTTTCAGAAGAGGCACATTCCTGTGTGCCCATCTATCAGGCGTAAGCCATGTGGAAACCACAGACCCACCACTCACGGCGGAGTCCGGGACATCACAGGCCCACTGTGTGGGTCAATCAGGGTTAATGGGTGCCTACGTGTCCATGTCTCGTCAATTAGGTTCACCCACAGCCTGACCAGCATCCAGGTCCGCCAGCACATAGAGTCCCACCTTGCATGCCTGGCTAACTGAGAAGCAGGAGCAATAGCAATCTCTCTCTCTCTCTCTCTCTCTCCTATAGCCATCTCTCAGCTGAGAGGAGCACTAGAAATCTCCCTCCCTACCTCTCAGCCAAAATCTCCCACCTTGCTTCTCAGCTGAATGGCAAGATCGCCCTCCCCACAGTCTCCCTTCCCACCTCTCAGCCGAGAAGCAGCTGCGGGGAGAGCGATTGCTAGCGCCACTAGTGGAAGCTGCAACAAGAATATGAAATATGGGCACGGAACTGCCCATTAGGCTGTATGCACTAAACATGTAATTGGAGGCTGCACAGACTGAACATGGGCTCCAGCGAGCTATCATCTCATCCAATTCCACCCTAAAGTGGTGCTGAGAATATGCATGCAACCGTACACATTATTGAAGTCAATAGCAAAACTCCCATTGAATTTTTATGGTGGAGGGTGGCACCCTATATTTTATATTATGCTTTAACAAAGTAACTTAGCCAGCATGTATAGCTGTTCCCACTTTGCTTCAGAGTCATTAAGGGTAGAAAGGCATAGACTAACCTATCACAACTAACTGCACAGCACACCCAAGCTACAGAAATGTTTCAGACGTGCAGTAAAACATTTCTTGCCCCATAGGAGGAGGAACAGCAAATATGTTCATGAAGATAAGAGAAAGGATTGCAGATATTAAAGATAGTGTTTTATAGTGCATAAAGTCTGAGCAATTACTTGTACAGTATATTTTATGTAAATCTACATTTACTTTAAGATAATGAAATAGAGATACCGGCCACAATGCAGATCATGGCACCCTATCCCAACCTGTTGAGTAATAATGTCAACTGCAGGTATACAAACTTCCTGCACTTTCTCGAAGCTGTACAAACAATGAGTCTTTAAACATTCCTGGGAGTTAAGGAAGCAATTCCTTTCCGCACGACACAGACGGGAAAGAAGTAACATGACTTTACCCAAGGCCAGAATTAGAAACCACAAAATCCATTTCCCAGCCCAACACTCAAACTACCAGAATGTGCGTCCTTGTATCCCAGGAGTCACTCGAGAAGCCAACTGTGTTAAAATTTCAAAATTTATAGAAAATTATTTCCTAAGGTTCAGGAACTAATGTCAACTAATGACTAGCATGCTGGAATTCAAATTAGGGGTTCAGAATTAATATGCAACCCTTACTGGGAAGTCTTTGAGCTGTTTTCTTCCAGTCTACCACAACATCCTGGTATGGCACCCAAGTTCAATACTGAAACCCAAGGAGTCATGTGGCCCCATGCCGCCCTTGCAGGTCTTTGAAAGAGGGACATTTTCTAAGGTTGTATCCACAGTATTTTAACTTTGGATACCAACAATATTCTTCATATCGGTAAGTTGTATGCGCTATTTCAGCTTAGACAGATATGATGATTGTCCCACTTTCCCAAACCAGTAACCCTTCTCAACTATACATCTATTTATGTATTGATTTATTTTTTTTAATTGATACCTCACCCTTCCCCAAACACCTACATATTGCACCATTTCTATTAGAAAACGTGGCTGCCATATGTAAATATTATTCTGACTGCAACACAACAGGTGTGGGATTTTCACAAAGCTTTACCAAACCTCCAGCACTGCAAATGTAATCATTTCATACACATACAGGTACCTCTCAGCATCACAGTGTGCTTACTTACAATATCAAATAATTTTTTTAAAAGTCTATCTTTTTTGAAGTAACAACTCATCTTTTACTAATGTTAATTTTAAGCATGTGTTTTCAAGTGTAGTTTTATTAATATTTGTTCATACTACCCAGGTAAGACTACATACACAGGATGTTTTCTTAAGGATGATCTAGCTTCCTACAAAAACACATTTTCCATCTCCTCTATAAAGCAGCCAGCCCCTAAGCGAAGTCAGAGAATATATAGCCTCCTCAGTGCAGCATCTGGTTTTTTGGCAGCTTTATGGGCAGCTGTGCTGGCAATTTTGAAAAGGCTTGCAAATTTGCCAGGTAGATTTCTGAAGACTTTTGTTTCTGCTCAGTGCTACTTTACTTGTTTACCAAGTCATTCATTGCCATGGTTTTTGTTTTGAAACTAACAGACCCATGCAAATCCCAGATGACACATTTACACACTGGAACAATTTTAGGCTTTAGATTTGATCCCAGCTTGTCTACCCAAAGAAACAGATTTGCATTCCCTCTGCAAGAACCACCCCCCTTCCATCCCAAGCACTGGTGTTATATGTCCAGTTGGAGGAAATGAATTCAGCTTCTCTAGCAACCTTCCTGCTGATATTTTTGCTAAAAAGTATTTCTTTCTGCTCCGTTCGGTTAAAGATGTCAATGAGATGCTCTCTTTGCTTTCTATATGCCACCTCATCAAACACAAGCTGCGTTCTGGAAGCCAGACACATGATAAACAGTTAGAGGCAGATGTCTGGCTATACCTGAAGAGAGCTTGTGAGCTAGCCAGCTTTCAAAACACCCTTTCTAACCACACCACGCGATGCTGGCACAGAGGAATGGACTCCAAGTATTAACCGTGCGAACATTTAGCAGGTAGGCTTTCTGAGGGAGCAAACAACTGAGGGGCAAGGATTTGGGGAGTGCAGAATTACCAGCTAAGCCTCAAACAGCAGCCTCCAGTACCGCATTGCTACTACCGCAGCTCATTTTTTGACTAGCAATTTAAAAAAAAAAAAAAAAAAGACAGCCCAGTCCCCTGCAGACCCAGCTGGCTCCTCTGCAGCGAGAAAGCACCAGTAGCAACTGCAATGCTCTTCCCAGTCAGGGAGAGAGAAGGAAGGAACAGAACAATAATGCAGGGCTGGGAAGGGATTCAGTCACAGTGCAACTGACTGGTCTGGAGCTGGCAGAGCCAGGAGCGGGGAGGGAGGAGAGCTTAGCATACACAGAAAAAGCCTCTGCTACACACACCAATCTCCCTCCCTCATATACACAGATCTCATCAACCAAACAAAAACCAACTCCCCTCTCTCACACACAGTCCAATCCCCCTCACATCCAGACCAGTCTCTCACACACAGATCTCCTCACCCAAACACAAATGAACCCCTCTCTCTCACGCACAGTTTCTGCCACCTGACGCAAGAACAACCATACTGTCAGTGCAATGCCAGAGGCAGTCAGGAAAGAAAAGGTGGGACAACTCTCCTCGGGATCATATGCAGCAAGCTCACAGGCTAGTGCCAAGGATCATCACTGGCGTACAGGAATGGTTCCAGGAGACAGGAAGAGAGGGGCTACACAGGAGTAAAGGAAGGTGACATCCATCCAAACCAGTCTCACACAAATCTCGTCACCCAAACACAGCTCAACCCCTCTCACACACACAGTCCAATCCCTCTCACAATCTCCTACCCAGATCTCTTCACCCAACTACAAACCAACTCCCCTCTCACAGTCACCCAAACACAAACCAACGCCTCTCTATCACACACAGTCCAATCCCCCTCACATCCAGACCAGCCTCCTACACAGAGCTCTTCACCCAACCACAAACCAACCCACTCACACAATCCAATCCCCTTCACGTCCAGAGCACACCATCACCCAAACACAAGCCAACCCCCCTCTCACACACAATCCAATCCCCTTCAAATCCAGATCAGTCTCACAAACACACACACACACAAAATCACCCAAACCAACGCCCCACACACACATAGTCCAATCCCCTTCACATCCAAATCAGTCTCACAAACACACACACACACAATTACCCAAACCAACCCCTCTCACACACAGTCCAATCCCCTTCACATCCAGATCAGTCTCACAAACACACACACACAATTACCCAAATCAACCCCTCTCACACACAATCCAATCCCCTTCACATCCAGATCACTCTCACAAACACACACACACACACACACACACACAAAATCACCCAAACCAACGCCCCACACACACATAGTCCAATCCCCTTCACATCCACACCACTCTCACAAACGCACACTCACACAAACACAAACCAACCCCCCTCCCTCCTTACCACGCACACAGCTTCTCTGCACAACCAACACGGGTCAATCCCCCTCTCTCTCTCACACACACACACACACGATTCCCGCGTACTCAGGCTCATGCCTGCCCCGTGGAGCCGCAGGGGCGCCCCAGCGGGATGCTTGCCTCCCTCCCAGCCCGCGCCACTACCTGTCACCAGAGCCGGGCTCTCTGCCGCCGAGGCACCGCTTCCTCTTCTGGCCAAGTCCCGGGGCTCCAGATCGCAGCCCGCCGCGGCGCCGGCCAGGAGCAGCAGGAGCAGCAGGGGGCTCCCCGGCGGCCGGGCAGCGCGGCTCGGACTCATCGGGGCAGCGCAGGGACCGGACTCCGCTGAGGCGCTTCCACAGTGGCGGCTGTTCCTAAGCCTCCTCTTCCTCCTCCTCCGCCGGCCGGCCGGCCCCTGCCCCACGCTCCTGCGCGGGGCCTCCCGCTGCTTCCGGGCTGCCACCAGCCTGCGTCACCGCGCACATGCCGCCCGTGATGACATCAGCGAGGGGCTGCCTCGGGAATCAGCTGCCGGCGAGCTGGAGCGTTGCTGCTAGCCGGCGCCTGCGAGCTCCCGGCCGCCCAGCCCGGCAGAGAGAGACCCCGGCAGAGAAGGGACTGTAGGAGAAAGCCCCCCCGCTCGGGCTGATGGTGATTGTCTGTTGTGCCCGGCAATCAAGCTGTCACCGAATCAAAGCGCACCAGCATTTAGGCATGAACTGGGGGGAGAGTGCGCTGAAGGGGCTGCTTCTCTCAGGGCTACAGCGGGGGACCCACAGGGTTGTCGCCTCTGCACATTTTTAAGAAACGCTTCTGAAACATACATGTTGCATTGGTGCCTTTAAGCAGGCCCTGCAACATGTATGTTTCATCAGTGTTCCTTTAAAATGGGCATCGGTGGCAACCCTAATTGATCCCTCACTACTGTTCCTTGCTCTTCATCTGCCGCAGCCTCCTTCCCAGCGCTTCAAAGTCCTCTTTGACCTTCTCACTATTAGTCCTTGCAATCGCCTTTCTTCCCCTGTGAGTGAGCAGGTTTCGCTGTGCGGAGGGTTGGGTGGGGCACAGGTCCTGGAGTGGTGGGGGGGGCTGGACTAGATACCCCTTGTGGGCCTTTCCAGCCTTGTGAGGCGGTGATTGTTCCGGTTGGTCACGCCCAGGCAGAAGACTAGCCGGAGGCGCTGACAGCACAGCAGAAGACTGCCCCGCTTCCCAGCCTCGGGTTACAGAAAGGGGTAGAGGCAACAGGTGCTGCCAGTACACTTTCTCAAACAAGAAGAGTCACCCAACTACATTGTTCTCTTCTTGCTCACCTTCTATCAGTAACAGTATGGGCTACTCCCTCTTTTTACCTCCCCACCCCATTCTCTGAGGAAGAGTTCATGTCCCTTCAGCAGCAGAGGAGATAAAAGGCAGGACTGTGATGCATTCACCTACTTTCCTGTGGCAAGTATAGGATCACTTTATCCCTTACCTTATCTTCCATGATGTATGGTATTCCATGAATGTCTGACTTCACTAATTGCAGGTGGAGACAGTCTGTACCCGCCCGTATTTCCCATCGCTGCTCTGAACACGTGTCGTCACCAATTCCGGAGGGAAAACACTACACGCCTTTCTCACATTTCAAATTTCACTCGAGTGTTCTCACACAAGCTTTGAGTGATGTCCAAATACAGAAATATTCCATGATCAAAAACCCTCTTCTTTACAGGAAGAGTTAAAGCTCTTGCATATTCAATTGTGCAATAAAAAGCATGGAAACTGCTTACTTGCTATGCACGCTTTGTATTTTTCCCAATTTTTCAACCATTTCACTTACTGCATGTGGTACCTTCCTCAATATTTCACACCCTCTTGGTTTCCCCCTGTACTCCCAAATATGCAGCTGTGTTGTATTATTTCACAGTCATTTAATTGGATGTTGCAATTACAATCATATTTATTTAGAAACTGGCACTGCTGTTGCCTCCATTCCTTCCAATTGCCATTCCATTTTATTAATTTCAATGCATACCCAACTTAAAGCTTTTATTAAACATTTGTATACCACTTTATCCAACTTCACTATGCTCCAGGAGGGCAGTGGGGACCAGTGCATAAGAGGGAGGAGTGTGAGCCATTACTCAGCTGTCCCACTCTCCCCACCCCAAATGGAAGGCTAGAAGGAAAGGAGGGGGTAATGGGCCAGCTCATGTGCTCCTGTCCTCAGCTTTACCGTTGCTCCCAACCTGCAGAAGAGGAGGATTTGGACTGAAAGACGAAGGCAAAGTGTGGGTGCATGGACCCCAAGTTGTAAGTGAGCACAATATGTGAGACTGTACAACATCTTTACTGCTTACATGGCTCACAAGGTAAGGCATGAGCCTTAACTTGCCATTTCCATGCTTTTTACTGCGCGATTGAATTTGCAACAGCCTTAACTCGTCTTGTAAACCTGAGGTTTTTTGATCATGGAATATCCAAGTTTTTTGTTAAGTACAATGCAATGGAGGAAATTTGTCCTACTGGTGCAGTAGAATGCTGAGCAGCATAACCACTATGGGAGCAGGGCTTGGGAGGCTCAGATGGAAAAGCTGCTCTCTTCAGTTTAGAAGGTTGTTACTTCCTTCAAATAGCAAGCAATAGGAAGCTGGACTTTTCAGCATCAGGCTCCGAGCTACCCCAGCGATCCTCCACTACAAGTTTCACTATCCTAACTTTAATCTGATCAAATTTTAGAACAAATAGACTGTTGGGGCTTTATAATGTAGCATGCAACAGGCATTAACTATTAGAGCGCCCCCAAGCTCTAATGATATAGCTTGCTGAGAAAGAGATGGCATCTTGCAAGTTGGCACAATCCTATTTTGCTAGAAACAGTTGTGATAGCAGGTATGAAAGTTCAGTTTCATGTTTGCACTGATGTCCGCCTCATTACTTTTGTTGAAAATGTTGTTCATATTCTTAATCTTTCCCAATCCCCACTACTGTGTTTCAGACTTTGCTTGACTGACAGTTGTGCCTCTTCGTCTCTGTAACCATATTATTCTTTCTCCCAGCCAGCTTTCACCCTGTTTGTGTACTGCCTTGTTATTTTTAAGCATTTCTTTTCAAGTGCTTTATTTAGCAGTTGTCTTTTTCTGCACTCACCTCATTTGATCAGCTTTTTCCTATAGTATTTTTTACACAAGGCTGAAGAAAGTGTAGTACTTTAACATCACTTGTGCTTGAGACAAGTTACTTCTGGTATTATTCAGTACCTCTTCCTTATCCAGCTATTTGTTTGTGCAATTCAGTGTTTTGGCCTCTTCTGTAAGCTACATCTTCTAGTCCACCCTTCGCATAGCTCCCTCCCCCCTTTATCATCAAATCTGTTTTATCCATCTCTTTATGCAAAGAGATCTTTCTCTCTCCCATATTTCTTTCAGCCAAGTATTTTGCCATTTGCACCAGTTTAGAGCTTTACCGGTGGTTGCTTTACACTAACTACCTCATGGATTACAGATCCTTGTTTTTAATTAAACATTTTCTTGCAGGGCTGAAATTGCTCCTGCCTAGAATAATTTTATGAAGGACTACCAACCATATTACAGTTAACTAAGCTTTGACACGGTCTCTTCAGAAGCATTAAGATGCTTCTTTTACACTTCTACCAGACAGCTCTGCTGAAAAGGCTCTGTCCTTGGCCCTCTCCTCTTCTTTATCTATACCCTGTCCCTAGGCAAACTCATTGCCTCCCATGGCTTCCAATATCATCTCTATGCTGATGACACCCAACGCTATCTCTCTACTCCCTCTCTCTCTCTCCCCCCATCTATTCAAGATCACCTCATCAGCTGTCTCTCTGGCATCTCTACCTGGATGTCTCACCGTCAACTCAAACTCAACATGGCTAAAACTGAACTTCTTATCTTCCCCCCTCATCATTCCTCTCCCTCTTCCCTGTCGATTCTGATTGATGGGGTCACCATCCCTCCTGTCCCCCAAGCCTGTAGCTTAGGCTTCATCTTTGACTACCCACTTTGTTTTAAACCCTACATCAACTCTGTTGCCAAATCCTGTTGCTTCCCCCTCTATAACATTGCTAAGATTCGTCCTTTTCTCTTGGTCTCCTCTGCTAAAACCCTTGTTCACCCCCTGGTCATCTCTCACCTTGATTACTGTAACCTCCTTCCCACTCGCCTCCCCCGCTCTCACCTTTCTCTCCTTATCTTAATCCAAAACTCTGCTGCCAGGGTCATCCACCTCGCCCATCGCTTCGACCAGGTGCAGCCCCTTCTCTCCTCTCTTCACAGGCTCCCCCTTCCTGAACGAAGCCTGCACAAGCTTCAGTTCTTCACAACTTTGCTCCCCCCTACCTCTCTGCTCTAATTTCCCTCCGTACTTCAGTCCGTGAACTCCGCTCCTCCTCTGTGCCCTCTCTCGCCTCCCCTAACCGCCTTCGTCCATTCCCGCTAGCTGCCCCCCACGCCTGGAACTCCCTCCCTTCGTACCTTCAGATCCCTCCTCAAGACCCACCTCTTCCGCTCTGCCCTCCCCGACTCCTCACTCCCCTCACCTAACTCCTGCTGATACCTTCCATCCAGTACAATCTGTTACCTAAGGTCTGTGTACTCGTATCCTCACCACATGGACCAACCAGCCATCATTCTTGATGTAACCAAGCCAATCACATGCACCTGGGACCTCACATCTTCGTGAATGTTACACTCCTTGTCTCTCCCTCTGCTCCCCTTCCTTTGTGTCTCCCCCTCCACCTCCCTTCTCTCAGATTGTAAGCCCTAGGGCAGGGACCGTGTCTATTCAATTACTTTGTATAGCTCCAGGTAGATTGCTTGTGCTATATAAATGCTTGCTAATAATAATAATAATGAATTAATAATATAGGTTTGGCTTTAAAGTTCAGCTGAGAAATCCAATTCAGCAACCTCAGCTTATAGACATTTGATTGTGGCACTTGTTCAAAGAGGCAACACAGGATGAAAAGTTCCCCAAATCCAACCAAAGGAAATGCTAGTTTTCATAGTTGGAGGAAGCAAGAGCCCCTGATAAAACGAGTTTATTTACAAGGGCAGTTGCCTTTCAAAAGTTCCTCTTGTAAATAAACTGGTTTTATACAGCTCATTTAAATTTCCTGGGGCTCTTATTTTTAATACGAACTTTTCACTGTTACAAATTGACTTTACCAGCAGTTCAGGTACTTCTGGTATACTACTAAACATGACAAGAGCCTTATATAAAGTTGGAGTAAAAAGTAGCTTCTACTGTCATTAGCACTAGTAGAGACAAAGTCCAGGTATTACAAATCCAGTTTTGTTATATATTATGGCCATTAGTACAACATGTGCTTTTTAATCTTGACAAATTCATTTTTTTAAAAGTATAGGTTGACACACAAAAAATAAGTCTAGAATATGTTCCTGCAAGCCAGCTTGTTACAGAGATAGAAAGATTGTTTTACTAATTATTTGTGCTTAAGTGCCATTTGCTAAGAATGTTTAGGCTTGTAATTCTCTTGCCCCACCTATACTCAGAACTTACCACATGAAGATGAAGTACATTTTAAAGCAACAAGAAGAATGCAAAGCCAACCATTGTTGAATGCCATTTCAACTTTCCTTTTATTTATAAGCTTCAAAACACGTGAATGTTAAGTTTATCATAACAATTACTGCAATCACTTTGCTAGTGAACTGTGAAACACAGCTGAAGTCATTGCTGAAGTCTCAGCTTCAGCAAAGCAATTTCCCCCAATTGTTGTTTTAAGATGACTAATGTGGATTTTATTATCTCTTAGTTGCTCTATATCTTACTGTAGATTTAGTCAACCCAACTCTCTAGTAAAATAATTAGATTCCATTGTGCATAAAAGCTGCAAAACGAAAACAAATTATAGGCCCCTTCTACTCCAATCATTTCATATTGGGTTAAAAAAACAAAACCATTGCTATTTCTGCAAGTTAAGTTAACTAATGGTTCTTGAAATTGCTAGCCCCCAGACCCATGCAGAAGGGCTAGTGCAAAGCTGCCTCTTTAATGGGGGAGGGGGCAGTTCAGTTTCTAGTTCTCAATGTATAGTCTGACTAGATTGCCAGCTAGGGTCAATCTGTAGCTGTGGTGGTATGTACAACAGAAGTACACACCTGGTGAACAGCAGATGGAACAATGAGATTTACCATAAAAAACACATGCCCACAGTGAATCAACTGCAGACCTGAATTTAAACTTTAGTGACTACACCCCCCGTTTCGATAACAGACGATAGTCACTGGGATTTATTTATTTATTTATTTAATAAATTTATACCCCACCCCTCCTGCCATGCAGCCCAGGGCGGCTTCCAACAATTTTCACACACAATAAAACCATTAACACACACATAATCAAAATAATACTTATACAAATATTAAAAATATTAAATATTAAAACAGGGCTAAAGTTATAAATATAACAACAAGCTAAAATAACCAAAATGGGTGGGGGAGCTAAAAACACCTCACCCTACCCACCCTCCCTCCCAAAGGCCTGGGCAAACAGCCAGGTTTTACAACTTCGCCGGAATGTCAACAGGCTAGGGTCCAGGCGAGCTTCCTCCGGAAGGGAGTTCCAAAGTCGCGGCCCGGCCACCGAGAATGCCCTCTCCATTGTGGCCCCCTGCTTAACACAGGGACCTCCAAGAAGGCACCCCCGGCAGACTGCAGGAGCCGCTCTGGGGCACGGAGGGCGAGGCAGTCCCTGAGGTATGAGGGGCCCAGACCGTGTAGGGCTTTATAGATCATCACCAAAACCTTGAACTTGGCTCGGCACGCTATCGGCAACCAGTGCAGAGCTCGGAGCACAGGTGTAATATGCTCCCGACGGCCCATCCCCGTAAGGAGACGAGCCGCCGCATTCTGCACTAGCTGCAGCCTCCGGACCATGAACAAGGGAAGCCCCACGTAGAGCGCGTTACAGTAGTCTAGCCTCGAGGTGACGAAGGCATGGATGAGGGAGGCCAGGTCCGGGCCGGAGACATATGGATGCAGCCTACGCACCAGATACAGCTGGCGGAAGGCAGCCTTAGCGACTGCCTCCACCTGCCGCTCCAAGCGGAGGTCCGCATCCAGTATCACCCCCAGACTTTGAACCTGCCGAGCTATAGGAGGGCGAACCCCCCCAACCAGAGGGGCCACTACCTCTTTCGCTCTCCCCACCAACATCACCTCCGTCTTATCGGGGTTAAGTTTTAGTCTGCTCAGCTGCATCCACTCCGCCATGGCCTCCAAACATTGGGATAGCAACGAGACCGCAGGGTCTGGGTCAGTTGAAAAAGAGAGGTACAGCTGAGTATCATCAGCATACTGGTGACACCGCACCCCGAACCCTCTCACGACCTCCCCCAAGGGCTGCATATAGATGTTAAACAACAGCGGAGACAAGATCGAACCCTGCGGAACGCCACACGGTAAGGCGCGGGGGCACGATGTCTCCTCCCCCAGCACCACTCATTGGCTCCTCCCTGAGAGGAACGAACAGAACCATTCAAGAACAGTTCCATCCAGACCCCCCAGGTCACGCAGTTGCCTCAGCAGCAGCCCATGGTCCACAGTATCAAAAGCGGCTGAGAGATCTAGCAGGATAAGAAATGTTGAACATCCTGCGTCCATCTCCCAGCGGAGGTCATCTACCAAGGCCACCAACGCCGTCTCAGTGGCATAGCCGGGGCGGAACCCAGATTGAAAAGGGTCTAGGAAACCGATGCTATCCAGATGTACCTGGAGCTGGAGCGCCACCACCCGCTCAATAACCTTCCCTAAAATACTGCTTGGGCCTGGGATAGGGCTTCCCCCTTCACCAGAAATCCACTGCCTGCGTTATCTCAAGCAGCCACACCTCCTTGGACAGGGCCTGGGTGTCGGTGGGGAGCCCCAGCCCAACGAGCAGGCAGTAGTAGTAGCAGTCCCAGCAGTGCTTGGTGTCCTGGGGGGGGGGCTCAAGGATGTCAAGGAAGGGGGTAGGTCTACCCCATGGCTTCGATCTTGTGGAGCTTGGTGTGCAGGGCTGAGCGGCATGGCGATGAGGCGGGCGTGTAGAGCTGGTGGGAGCAGAACAGGGTGAGGTGGTGGGACCAGGCAGCATGTCCATGCAGGCAATGAGCAGGGTCCTGTAGATTACCGTGAACAGCCCATGCATGCCCGGATGATCATACAGCTGGATGCAGGCATTCATGCTGAAGCTCTGTCTCGCAGATGTGCATGTAGCTAGCAGGCAGCTACGCAGGTGCCGCTGAGCACCCCGGTGTGCTGTGCATGGCCGCTGGTCCCCATGGAACCAGCTTCAGGTCCTCGCCCAGCAGCTGTTGCAGCTGCTATAGGTTTACAAAGTGCCCGTGTTGCCAGGCCATGCAAGCACTTTGTGGGGCCATCACCATGTTCCCTAGAGTGGCATGCTAGGACTACACTTCCCAGCATGCCGCACTAGGCATGCACATGGCCTGGCACCACAAGCACTTTGATAACTATCCTGGTGGTGGTGGCAGCGGTGGCAATCTTGGCAGGGGCGGGGGCAAGCAGGTAGGGGCAGCGAGCGGTGGCAAGGGGGAGGGGACTAAGGTCACCGGGACAGTTGTCATCCCCAGTGCCCCGAAACCCCCAGGCACAATTGCCCCGAGCCCCACTGAAGGAAGGGAAAGACAAGAGGCTGTGAGGAGCGCTCCTCTTCAAAGCAGCTCCACCCTTCGCCATAGACTAACATGGGGTTTTTCACAACTCCAAAACTTTAAGACAATTAATAAGATTTAAAAATAAAACCCCAAAGGCACCCCCTGGATTTTTCTAAAAGGCTAATTCCTCTTTCCCACCAACACTAATCCCCTCTACCCTGCCCAGATTGAGAAGGTCAGACGAAATGAAAGGTCAGGCTTCAAAGAGCAGTTGTCAAACTGATATCTCAGCCGTTATCCAAGGGAGTCAGCTGGAATTTGAACAGCATGAACCAGCTACACCTGCGATCCTCCACTACAAGTTTCACTATCCTAGCATTAATAATTTCAATTTTAGAACAAATAGAAGGTTGGGGCTTTATAATGTAGCATGGAACATGTCTTAACTATTTGAGCGCCCCCAAGCTCTAATAATCATAACGCATGCATTCCCACATTCCAGATTTCACATAATTGCAATACCCATCACAAACACTGCATCCCCACATTCCAGATATCACAGTAAATTAACTCCCGTCTCTGTAAGAGTAGGAGTTCCCTACCCTGACATCCGTGATTACATTTACCCGAGCTCACACGAAGGACGCAGAAAAGTGCATTCACACAAGCATGAAACATGCAGTACTCTCTGTGGCAGGGAGAGGCTTGCCTGGGTGGAGTCCTGGCAGGATCCAGGCCGCACAAGTAACTCTCAGTTCTGGGGATTAACTCAAAGTCCTTTATTCCACCCTCTGGCTTGTACTCACGGTCTCTCTGGGCTAAGCACGCTCCTCTGCACTGCAACCTAGTTCCCTTAATCCAGGCAACACCCTCTGAGATTCCAAAGTCCGTAATTCTAGCCAGGCATCCCTCTCTGGCTATCTAAACCTTGAAACAGAGCAAGCTTCCTCCCATCTCCTGCCTCTTCTGTCTCTCCCTTGCACCAAGCTCTGGCTCAGCTTTTATACTCCGGCTGGCCACTCTCACAATTGCTTTCACTCAGGTATTATCCACTGCTCCTGGGAGCACCTGTAGCCCCACTAACACTGTCACCCAGCTGGTGCTAGCTCTCTCTTCGAGGGACAGCAGCTCACAGATACTCTGTTCTGTTACACTATGAAATTTGCATGAAAAATTGTCTTGTGAAAGTGGCCTAGGTTTTGAGCTGGTGAGTGGATCATCACAGACATGAGCTCTCTTCCACCCCTGCATATCCCATCTTGGCGAGTCTGTTTTTACAGCCTTCAGGGAGGAAGACAATGAAGGTTCCATTCAGCTAGATCGGACATCCCGCTGTATTAAGCAGAATCTGAAATACTATGAGAATTAGCAAAATGGCTTACAAGTCAATATCCAAACCCCACATCCAACAAAACAAAGAGTCAAGTCCATGACATAGGGTAATTTCAGACATTACATTACCACGGTCAACCACAGTGAACCCCCGTGGTGGCCGCAGTACCCTAATATCTGTTGGGCCCCAAAGAGATTCCCGCCAGATGTTCACTCCCAGCAGGAATCTCTTTCACCACGCTTCCAGCCCTTCAGCCACCCAGAGCTCTGGAAGCGTGGTCAAAGAGATTCCCGCCGGGGGGTGAACTCCCAGTGGAAATCTCTTTTGGGCCCAACAGACATTACGGTACCATGACCGCCACAGTGGGGTTTACCGTGGTAACGTAACATCTGTTACCGCCTCACAGCCCGGAATCTGCGGATGGTACCGGCTGTTACCACCGCCAATTCCGGGCCATGGCCAAGACCCCGGGACGCGGGCAGTTGCTGTGGCCGAATTGGCCGCTGTGTCTGCCCGCCTCCTGGAGGCCGGCCGGCCAGGGGAGCGTGGGGGGCGGGGCTGCGTGGTCGCACGTTGCACAGCCCAGCTCCCTCCCCAGATTCCTCTCCCGAATCAGCCGGCACGTCTGTTGACTGGCTGGCCGGATTCCGGAGGGGAATGAAAAGGTGATTCCGTGCCGTGGTCCAAGGGAGGCCCGGCACGTCTGAAATCACCCATAGATTGTTGTAGCCTAGGTGCCAGCCCTCACAATGGTATTGTGAGTCCTACAATACTGGATGATGGTTTTAAGTTTCTCTTGGTTGAGAAACAATTAGGAAGAAACTCCTGATGTTCTGTTCTTTTCAAAATGACACCACCATGAACGCCAGGCTGCCCTCTGTAAAGGTAGCTGCCTTTTTCTTGTGCAAGAAGAAGTGAAGTTGCCCCTCTATGGCTGGCTGTCATTCCCACTGTTTTCAGTAGGAATAAAACAGGCTAATATCAGTGAAGACACCTATCCTCTGTGCTGTCAGAAAGGTGAAAGAGTGAGACTGCCTGGAACAAATCAATACAAGTAAGGCCCGAGGGGCAAGGAACAAAGAGAGACTGCAAGAAGGACACTGTTAGGGTACAGGTAAATATGAATAGGAAAAGATGGGGATCAGAGAGAGCTGAAGCAAAAAAGGCTTCTAGACCTCCAAAATAAAGCAAGTGCATTCATACCGATATAAGAAGTTCCATACTGGGTCAGACCAATGGTCCATCAAGCCCAGCATGCTGTCTCCGACAGTGACCAATCTCAGTCACTTGGGAGAAGTGCCCAACAGATTGTAATGGGGTGAGGCAGTTCCTGTTGTTTACTCCCATTCAGAGGTTACGTCCCCCAAACCTATTTGCCGTTAATGGACCTACTCTCCAAGAACTTATCCAATCCTTTTTTAAACTCAGCTACACTACTGGCCTTGACCACTTCCTCTAGCACAAGTTAATTGTGCATTAAGTGAAAGAATACATTATTTCATTTGTTTTAAATCTGCTACCAGTTTGTTTCTTGGAGTGTCCCCTAGTTCTAGTACTATCTGAGAGGGTAAATAACCATTCCTTATTTACTCATTCCACACCACTCATGATTTTATAAACTTCTTGTCGTAAAATGCTGAGTCATGTCCACAAGCAACAAAACACAAACCTGGGAATAACTGTGCCCTAGAGTATGTGTGGGGAGCCTCTGGCTCCCGAGATCTCCAGTGGGTCTTTTTATTGGCCTATTCCAGTTCCTGAATCTGGCCTATGAATCTCCAGTTCCTTCCCTCAAATCCTGAAAGAGTGAACTGAAAGGTTGAACTCAAGGGAAGGGAGTAGAAATGAACCCATGCACTCTAGAGCGCTTTTCAAATGAGCAAGGTGATGGGGAGAGGTCCATGGTTGCTGAGTAGCACTGACACGAAACACCCATTTAGGTGGAGCACATGGGGAGGGATTCAAATGGGCGGCTCCCAGCAGGACGACCCAGCCACAGAGGCAACCCGTCATGCACTCCCTCTGCCACAGACCACGGGGGACGGGGAAGCACACCAGGCTGGACTTTGCAATTGACATGTCCCCGGTGTGAGCATCGGAGAGCCCAGGATCCCCGGCACTCCCAGCCAGTTCTTGTGACTTGCAAAGGCCATGTCCCCTGCCCACAGTGCTGATGAGTGGCAGACTGGTCTGCTGGCGCAGGTGCCGCCCCAGTTCATATATGTGTAGGGACTCTGTGGCCATCTGTTGCCACGGAGCTATTCGGCTTGTCCGGCCTGGAAGACTCCAGATTTCCCAGCAGTGCTCCATTTGTGGTCATGAGTGGGTGGGTGGGTAATTTCAGATGTTACGATACCACGGTCACCCACAGTGAATCCCCTGTGGTGGCTGTTGGTGCCGTAACATCCGTTGTGATTCCTGCCAGATGTTTACCCCAGTGAATACCTGGCAGGAATCACATTGACCACACTTTTGGACCTCCAGCTGCCCGGAGGTCCGAAAGCATGGTGGGATCAGGCCCCAAGCGTGGTTGGATTGGCCGCTGCGTCCGCCCGTCTCCCGGAGGGAGAGGGAATGTGTGGCCGCACGTCTCGCTGCACAGCCCCACCCCGTCCCCAGGCGGAATCAGGCCGGCACGTCTAAAGGCTGATTCCTGACCAGGATCCAAAACAGATCCCAGAGCGCGATTCAGCGTGGCGGGCCTCACAGTCCAGTACATCTGAAATTACCCAGTGTTTTATGGCTCATGGGAGCACACATTCACAGGCAGTCAACTCCATGGCTCCTGGGTGGCCATGCAGGGTAGCATCTAATCTAAAAACACCATAAGATGCGTAGCATAAATCAGTGATCTGGACCCTTTCCTTACTTACTTCCCTCATCATGAGCTAGGGGTGAGACTTTCGGTATTGCTGAGAACCAAAAGTACCTGATAATGGGCCTATCAGATTAATCCGATATCTCAGTTCTTTTGCCCAGAGTCCCACCCCTATCATGAGCATACCCCCTTAAGCACTCCCTGCCCCCAGCTCCTATACAGTCCATGGCGCTCCAAGTGGCGCTAGGGATGGTTCGAATCAGCCATTCCAGTTCCATGGACATTTCCAGCAAAACTAGAACAATAATTAGAATTTCAGTCAGAAATCCAATCAGTTGACATTTTCAATCAGAATTCCTACTGAACAACAATTTGCGTATGCACAAAATGGCCGTGGCCATATGGAGCTTGCCCAAAATGGGATGAAAATTAGCGAAACAGAAGCCAAGTGTTGGTTCCACATTTCACCAGAACGGATCAAAGAACCAGATTCCATCGGAAACAGACTTCGGTTGAAAATGAAATTTCACCCCTAAGTGGCTCATGGAAAGGAAGAGGTTCCCCATCCCTGCCCTAGAAACTATGTAGGGATCTGGTGCCATCTTTACATACGGTCCAGGGAACAGAGAAGGAAAACAGACTAGCAGTTGAGAATTTACTTTGGGAAAGGGAGCATAATCAAAACATAATATAAAATGGACTCACATTGGCCTTTTAGAGTAAGCTATCCAGTTCCTCTAGAGCAGCCATTCAGTCTACAGGTTGCCTTTTGGCTGCCCCATTTATTTTTATTCAGTAAATGGCTTTAAAAAAATACCTAGGCAGCTGCTTCCACATCCTGTCAAAACAGCTCTCTTGAGATTTTTAAGCTGAATGTGTTTGTATATAAACACACTCACTGAAGATGGTGGTTATTTTATTATAAACATGTTTGTTTGCCTTTTTTGCAGACTGTGCCTCTCTTTGACGTCTATGGTCGGTAGTCACAGCCTCAAAAGACTCGATCTGTGGAAGCCCCATCCAGTTTACCGAGGCTTTTGCCAGCAGCGTGTTTTGAGGAGGGCACAGACTGTTTTTAAAGTCCTGCTCTTTTGTGAGAAACTTTCTTGTCCAGTGTTTCTGGACCAATTTTTTTGTTCACATCACTGCAAATGCCTATGCAAAAGCATACCCAACAGCCTTGACTGGAGGTATAGATTACCAATTTTTGATTGACTGCATAGGAATAAGATTTCAGCTGCAATTATCCTGAGCAGTTCCAACCATGAAGGATGAGGAAAATCAAACTCTTATTTTTTTAATTTGGCCCCTTTCCAATTCATGGATCTAGCCCATGGATGTAGCTCCTATCCTCGATTACAGAAAGAATGAAGTCCAGGAAAGAGAGGAATGATAAGGAAATTCACCCAAAGACAGGGGCTGGATCCATGATCTGGATTCCTGCCCCTTCTTTCTCCCATCCTGAACACACCCTTAAATACCACCCCCTCTAAAATCCTGTCTGTCCTGCAGAGCTTGTCCTCATTTTCAGGAACCCCTGGGACAGAAAAGATTTCTGGTCCCCGGGCTTCCAGAAATCAACCTTTAAAATCCTCCTACTAGGAATTTAAAAAAAAACAGGTGTGGAGGGGGAGAGACAATGGCAGACTATTGATTTCATTAGAATTCGGCCTCAGTCTCACAGCCTGTCCAGGCCCCCAGCAGAGTGTGTGGGAAACATTCAAAGGCACAATACACAAGATTCCAGAATACAGAAAACCATTGTTTCCTTAGGCAAATAATTCCTGTGTCATAAAACATGCGCAGTGCAAGCTGCAGGGCATTTAGTGCTGGTGTGAAATGAATAGGACTCGTATCAGCAGCATAGAGAGCTAAGCTAGCCCTGGTACTAAATGCCCCAAAGAGCCACACTATAAATCAGGATGAACCTTAAGATGTTTAGTGGCAGCACCAGCCCAATTCCCATAGAAGTTAGACTTGCGACAGCAGTGAAGGCTAGCACCGATGCTAAACAGCTTGAGGATCTCATGGTAAATGATAGCCATCCAGTATGGAGAACATTCAGGAATGAATTCCATAGACAAAGTACCACAGGAGGGTCACACAAGAGAATCTGCAGTGCAAGTTCAAGAAACTCAAATGATTAGGGTCCAGGAAAAACGAAAGCCTGGATGACCCTGAAACAGTCAAGTCTCACTGACAGGCAGGCCAAAAAAGATACTTTCTTTCATAAACAATATCTTCAAATAGTAAGCAGAGGACTCCATCCCTGATTGGGAGATAGAAAATCCCCCCCTTAAAAGGACTCCTGCTAATAAGCCACCTCAAAAAGGGAATGTTCTTTTGCTCCCTGGTATCCTGTTAGAACCACAGGGGTCACATTAAATGCTTCAGTAACTGTGAAACTGTGCCATTGAATGTCTTGGAAAACAAAGCTAGATGAAAATGACTAGGATACTAGTAGATGAACAAATGATCTATTTTATTGGACCAATTTCTGTTGATGAGAATATGCAAGCCTTTGGGCTCTTCCTCAGGCATTTAGCATAGCCACTGCCAGTCAAAAATCTATAAACGGAGCAAATGCAGGACAGGTATAAGAGAAGGCACAGCAGTGACTTTGGTGGGAGTGGATAGGACAAAGTAACTCAGCTGGGACTGAAGAAAGGGAAAACAAAAGAGAGAAAGAAAACACAACTGTGCCTCCTAATATATACCCGTTCCGTGTATATATTTCTGACTGGCTATGCTACATGCCTGAGGAAGGACCCTGTGTGGCTCAAAAACAGATTCTCACCAACAGAAGTTGGCTCAATAAAAAGTATGATTTGAACTAATTTGTCTCCATCTCTTACATTTGGGACCAACACGGCAACCACACTCTGGGTATTTTCAGACGTGACGGGGCGGCATTCACCCCGTCATGGAAACAACCCGTAGATTCCCCGCCGGGATCACTCCGGCACGGCCAACACACGTGCTGGGGGATCTCGGCGGGGAATCGGGGAGGGGCGGGGCCAGCAGCACAACGTGCAGCCGCACGCCCCCATGCCCCTCCCACGCTCCCCCACCACCCGCCCTCTGGGTGGGCGCCGCGGCCAATATGGCTGCAGCGCCCACCCGAAATGACCACGGTCCGGAATCCCGGCGGGGATTCTGGGCCGTGATCACCATCCAAACGTGACGAGCCCCTTCATCCCTGCCGGAAATCTCATTCACCATGTGATCGGCGCCGGCCCCGCGGGTTCAGCTGATCGCGTGGTGCATGAGATTCCCGGCGGGGATTGAGCGTGACTGGTTAACATCTGGGGGGGAACTTCCTGTTCCCCAACAGATGTTACGAGGGCATTCCCCACCACAGGGAATTGACTGTGGTTGAGCGTGATCTCATAACGTCTGAAAATACCCTCTCTCTCTGTCTAGGCGCAAGTCATGCAGACATCTGCTACCAAGATAAGCTAGGTTGGAAAGGCAGAGCCGTGCTGCTAAAGACCCATTCGTGTACTTTTGTTATATTCTTGTTTTAAAAGAAAAATCCAAAGGCAGTCTTAAACGGAAATCTAAGTAACAAGAGGGACAGGTGCTGTATTAAAGTGCATTTAATACTCATTATAAACTACCCTTGTTTTATTGAGATAGGGTTACAAGGGAGGAATGGGAATAATTACTGAACAGTTACAGGAGTGGTGCTGAATTATGTTCCTTTCTAAAGCACTTTGGTCTGCCTCTATACTCAAGAGAAAAGCTGCCTGAGTAGTTTTCTATGATGATACATTTTCTTAATTTAAAAATTTTTTTTTTTTTTAAGGAATGTCATGGGATGGTGGAGGGGGGAAATGGATGGAGTATCTTGGAAATGTCCTCTTAGTCTGAGCCCAATAATATATAGCTTTTAACTACGTGCGTGCAATTCATGTTTGTTTTGTTTAATTATTACAACAAACAATGGCCTCTTCATTATAGTAATTAAACTATGAAAATGACAGGCCAGGGTACTGAAAATGGATGAGAGGAAATATCTGTTTTCATTACCAAAATAAAAATAAAATTAAAAAACCCCAAAACTGTGCATGCACAAAATAGCCCCCGGAGCCATTCACGCCCTTTCCTAAAATGGCACTGGCAGCGTCGGTGCCATTTTGGAAAAGGGCAGCTGGTTTGCACATGTGCAGACTGGCTGCTCTTTTCCAAAATGGCACTGATGCTGCTGGTGCTATTTGGGGAACGTGCTGCACATGGTCTGGCAGCCATTTGTGCATGCAGTTATTTTAAAAAATTTATTTTTATTTTTAATAAAAATAAATGAAAAAATAAAATGAAAAAAAAAATTGAAGGTTTTCCTTTACAAAACCCCCCCAAAACAAAAGTGTTTTTGTAAATGAAAACCAAAATGAAAACGACGTACCTTCTTCTCAACCCTACTTTTTACTTTGGCCCTTTTCATACAGACACTAACACGGATAAAATGGGTGTTACATTTTATTATACATGTTGCAGGGCTCCAGGTGCTCTATGGGGTGCCCTGCAACATGTATCATAAAATGTAACACCCATTTTATCCGTGTTAGAGAGTCTGTGGTCCTTTTTACATGAATGGGGTGGGGGGTGTTTTGGCATGGTGGGTGGGTGTCCCTTTACATGGACACCCACCCACAGGGCCTCCTTTGGTTTTCTGGAGGGCTCCGTGGGTAGGTGATGGGTGGAGGTGGGTGTTGCACGGGAGCACACACACACCCCCACCCATCCCGCTTGGTGTTCACGCAGGTGAACACCGAGCGGACACCCATCCCCCCACCCACCGCCGACTGTTTACACAGACGCCCTGCCCCACACCCACCCGAACACCAAACCGCAGGGGTGGGGCTCCGTGTAAAAACAGCCTGTGCGAAAAGGGCCTTTGTTAACAAGTTGCTTTTCCATACCACCTTTGCTCCAGTACTGTGAAGTAAGAAGGCACAAGTTCTCACCATGCAGTTTGCAGGACTAAGTAACGGTATGTTATTTGAATTAAATAATGAATTAATTAATTAATTGTATAGCCAATAGGCCTTTACAAAATAAAGCCAATACCAATTTTTAAAACAAAATAAACAAACCATACAAGAACCATTGCCTGTTAACAATCATTACCAAGAACATATAACTCCACTTATTAATTTGTGAACTAAATAATAATTACATAGAAGAAATCATGCTTTTAGTTGGACCTTCTTTTAAATACAACAGTCTTGCACATGACATAGCACACACAAACAGAAAACTAACACTGGTTGATTCAGCCCACACTTTTGTATTGGATTTAGCCATTTTATTAATTTTATTATTTATTTATTTCTTGACATTTCTATGCCGCCCCCTCATGCCCACAGCATCTTGGGGTGGAGTCTGTTTTTACAGCCTTCAGGGAGGAAGACAATGAAGGTTCCATGCAGCTAGATCAGACATCCCGTTGTATTAAGCAGAATCTGAAATACTATGAGAATTAGCAAAATGGCTTACAAGTCAACATCCAAACGCCACATCCAACAAAACAAAGTCAAGTCCATGACATAGGGTAATTTCAGACGTTACGTTACCACAGTCAACCACGGTGAGCCCCCCGTGGTGGCCGCGGTACCGTAACCTCTGTTGGGCCCAAAAGAGATTCTCGCCAGATGTTCACCCCCGGCAGGAATCTCTTTGACCATCCCTCCAGCCGCCCGGAGCTCCGGAAGCGTGGTCGAAGAGATTCCCACCGGGGGTGAACTCCCGGTGGAAATCTCTTTTGGGCCCAACAGACGTTACGGTACCACGGCCGCCACAGTGGGGTTCACCGTGGTTGACCGTGGTAACGTAACGTCTGTTACCACCCCACATCCCCACCCCCCGCCATGACTGCCAATAACAGGCAGCCATGGCAACCTCCCACGCCAGGCTGGGTGGGCACGAAAAGAGATTTGCCTGTCCAAGTTTCTCTTCAAGTTGTATTGCTGGGGTCCCCCCAACACATGGGTCCCTGTGCAAATCACACACTCTGCACTTGCTCTGGGCTGACTAGATGGTAAAGAGTCAATTTAAACAAAAAAAATCATCATCATCATAGTTTGGATTATTTTTCCCCATGTGAATCACTTTGCACTTTTCTACGTTAAATCTCATCTGCCATTTAGATGCCCAGACACCCAGTCTCGTAAGATTCTGTTGCAGTTCTTCACAGTCTGCTCGTGTTTATTGTAAAAGTTGTTTTTACTGTTATGTTTTATATTGTGCGTCGCCCAGAGCTGCCTGTGGAAGGATGGGCGGGTTTAAAATGCTTTCAATAAATAAATACATAAATAAATTTGCAATTTTTTATTTATTTATTTTTAAAATCCCATGATTTTTAAACCAAACATGGAATTTGGGGGGGCTTGCCTCATGATTTTTGAACAGCTGGGGTTGGCTGCCATGCATATATGAAATAGCTTATGTTGTTCAGACCATCATGCAGTAGACAAGTTGTGTACTGATCTCAAAAAGATTTGATCTCACCTGGCACAAGTATGTAACTCCTCTCTATCTTTATTCATTTGCCCTTCTCAACAAAAGATAACAGCATGCGCAATTTAATGCCACTGGAGGGTTGAATTTTTCCTGGACTGCCAACAGAGGGATCGTGTCATTCAGGAACTGGTGTGACCCAGCGACAGCGTGACACGTCAATAGGACTGTATAAGATGCTTGCATTGCTGCTTGCAGTCCTGAAGCTGTTTTGTAGACAAGTAAAAATAACCAACAAAATAATCAGGGGTCTCTACTGGGACTGGCATTGCTTAATATATTCATTAATGATCTGGAAAAGGAAATAAAGAGTGAAGCAGATGACAAACAGTTATTCACAATGGTGAAGACTTGGGTGGACTGTGGGCATGCACCCTCTTCCCAGGCCTTCCTCCCTCTGATGAGCTGTTAAGCCGGTGGATTGAGGGGAGGGGGGCCCGCGAGGAGCGTGCGCCCCCTTCCCCGGCCTCCCTCCCCACTGATCAGCTGTTGAGCACGTGGGAGAAGTGTGCACACTCCTCCCAGGCCCCCCCTCCCCCCACAATCAGCTGCTGGATGTGTATGGGGGGGTGGGGGAGACCATGCAGGCTCCTCCCAAGCTTCCGTCCAGTGTGATCAGCTGTTAGGCAGGGGGAGGAGCATGCATGCACTCCTTTTGTCTCCCCCCCCCCCCCAACAGCTGCCTAGTGGCAGCGGGCCCAATTATGCAGTGCAGCAGGAGTCTGGGCATCCAGCCCTGTGTGGCCAAGCTCCTTGGCCCGCCCTGGGGCATGGCGGGGCTGGTGATGCCTGCAGCAGAGCAGACTCCGTAGTCAGCTCTCCCCTCTGACCAAGTATGGGGGCACGCAGGGATTGGGGGCCCCCAGCTCATGTGCCTTCACCCAGTATTGACAAGAGCAAAGTGATGCACATAGCGACAAATAAGCCTAACTATATATACACAATGCTGGGTTCTAGATTAGGGGTTGCCACTCAGGAAAAGGATCTTGGAATCACTGGACAATTCATTTAAAAACTTCAGCTCCATGTGCAGCAGCGGTCAAAAAATCAAAGAGAATGTTAGGAATTATTTGGAAAGGGGTAGAGAATAAAACCGAAAATATCATAATTCTGCTATATAAATCTCCGGTGTGACCACACTGTCATGGTTTTGCGGGTCCAACACCCCACTTTCCTGGGTTGGGTGACTCAATTTCCCTCACTTGCAGTCCACCTGAACCAGTTCTCTTTCTGGCTGGTCCAGTTCTGCAAGGGGGAGAATCCTTTTGCCACCCCCAACTCCCAGAAATCCTGTTCACAGACTCTCTCTCTCTCTCTGGGTTCGCGAGAGTTTGGAAACTCAAGCTGCTCAGTTTGTGTTCTCCCAATGTCAGACTACAGCCACTTCTTCATAAAGATAAGAAGAAAGTTTATTGATTACATAAGACAATATATTGGATACAGAGTGGCTAAGGAAATGAAAAGTAACATATCACATTCCTATTCTATACTGGGTGAATCTCTATATAAGGCTTTCAGTCAGTGATGTAAAATGACTGGGCACTGATCTCTTAGTTGGTAGAAAGCAAAGTCTTTCCTCTCAGTCCATAGTTCCAGCAGTCTCCTTGCTGGCAGGCAAGATGGAGATGAGTTCTCTTCAAGGGGTAGAAGAAGATGGCTTAATCGCTTCTCTTTGTCTTGTCCGTTTGCTTAAATACCCTTTTTGACGTCTTTGTTAGTTATTCCAGCCTTGGGGAAATGTGAGGTTTGTCATGTTATTTTATTATTATTTTATTATTAACAAACATTTATATAGCGCCAGCAGTGTACCTGGCACTTTACAAAGTAATAAAATAGACAGGGTCCCTGCCCCTAGGGCTTACAATCTGAGAGACAGGA
>QEPC01002602.1:410061-486789 GCA_003113815.1 Sphenodon punctatus | reverse complement strand
GAGACAAGAAGTGTAACATTCATGAAGATGTGAGGCTGTCTCTTATACACATCTAGATGTGTATAAGAGACAGAGCTTGAACAGAGGGAGAGACAGAAGGAGTAGAGAGATAGAGTTGAGTGTCATCAACATAGAGGTGGTATTGGAAGCCATGGGAGGCAATGAGTTTGCCTAAGGATGAGGTATATCATGAGGTATATCATGATGAGGTATATCATATCATGTCCGTGGAGAGGTAAACAGGAAGGTCCATTTGCATCTAAATTGGTTTTGTCTAGCTTTCCAGAGTGGGAATCTACATCCTTTATCTCTCTCCCTTCCTGGAGGGATTTCCCAACTCTTAGTTTACACTACATAATTCCATGAACTGAGCTGTTAGTTCTCAACATTACATCCATGTTTGACCTCCAGCTTGACATATATATTAGACCTATAGTCCCGTATCTCTCCTGTGTGACCTCCATGTTCCTTCGTGACACACACCTTGAATAATGTGTGCAGTACCTTTTGGGTAGTTCTCCGAGGTGACTGAAAGTGGACACTGTCAGAGACAGGATGCTGGACTTGATCTGACCCAGTATGGCACTTCCATGTACTTAACCCCTTACATCTCCTTGACACCTTTCATCAGTGCCAAACTTGTACAAAACTATACCTCAGCTACCTAGTGAGGTACAAGATCCTTTTCTACATCTTTTTGAGGATCTTGCTTTTGTGTTTATATTCTGGGAGACATTTACAGTCTCCCTGCTACCAACTACCTTGTCTCTCAGGCCTGACTTGGAAACTGCCTGTTGTGATGCCAGAAAGAGGATGCGACTCCATTAAACTCATCTAAAAGGTTGACAGATGCTAGCTAAGCATTCTCAGAAGTGACTTTCCAGTTGCTCGAATCTTTTGAGTTTCCCCCCACCGCTAACCCCAGCTCCAAGTCCTGACTTGAAATAGAGGTTATTATTTACACAACCTTGAATGGCCATTGTGTCAGCCATTTTTGAGTTATTGGTGTGCATTAAAAAAAAAAAAAAAAATGTTGGTCGCATAAATTGTTGACCCTGATTCCCCTAATCAGGGTCAACAATTTATGCGACCAACATTTTTTTTTTAATGCACACCAGTAACTCAAAAATGTTCTGTAAATCTGTAGTTTCTCCCTACTTTGGGTAGAGAGAGGTAAATATAGAGCACAAGTTCCCAAAGAAAAGGCACAGACCCTAGCTGGGGTAATTTCTTCTGCAGGTGGGCTGCAGTGCTAGACTGACCGATATTGTATATAGTCTGCCTGTCCTTGTATCTGTCTGGCAGTACAGGATTTATATTTCATTCCCAACAGGGAGTCATGCAACAAGAAGTTTGGGAATGGCTTATAGAGATTCATGACCAGGAGATGGGGAAACCCCCCCCCCCCAAAAATAAAAAAATGTCTGGCTTTCCCAGACTGACCTCTCACATCTTGGGCCTGGGGGCGAACTGAAGGGCCTATTCATTGGTGTGATTTGGGGCTAAATGTTGCAGGAGGGATGGCATGCCTTTAAGTGTCTGCGAAGGGAATTCTCTGCCCATTAAAGTCAATGGAAGCTGAGTCTTTGAGGTCCATGGATGGAGAATTGTGCTCAGTGTTCTACTGTTAAAAATGCAAATTTCCCCTTTGTGTCTCTCAGCAGGTATGAAGAGGGTGTTTTCCCTCCTCTTTTCTTAAAGGCCCAGTAAAACAGCCTTCAAAAAACTTTCATCCTGCAAATTAAATCAATCAATTCACCCATTAGTTGTTGTTATTATTATTATTTTATTAGCAAGCATTCACTCATTAGTAGTTGTTGTTATTAGCAAGCATTTATATAGCGCCAGCAATGTACCTGGTGCTTTACAAAGTAATGAAATGGACACAGTCCCTATCCTAGGGCTTACAATCTGAGAGACAGGGGAGGGGAGACGAAGAAAGGGGAATAGAGGAAGAGACAAGAAGTGTAACATTCATGAAGATGTGAGGCCCCAGGTGCACACGCTTGGCTTGGTTACATCAAGAATGATGGCTGGCTGGTCCATGTGGTGAGGATATGAGTACAGAGTACACAGACCTCAGGTAACAGATTGTACTGGATGGTAGATATCAGCAGGAGTTAGGTGAGGGGAGTGAGGAGTCGGGGAGGGCAGAGCGGAAGAGGTGAATCTTGAGAAGGGATTTGAAGGTACAAAGGGAGGGGGCGAGGCGGATGTGGGCAGGGAGGGAGTTCCAGGCGTGGGGGGTAGCTAGGGAGAAAGGACGAAGGCGGTTAGGTGAACAGGGGAGGTGTGGGAGGACGAGAGAGGGGACAGAGGAGGAGTGGAGTTCACACACTGGAGTACGGAGGGAAATTAGCGCAGAGAGGTAGGGGGGAGCAAAGTTGTGAAGAGCTTTATAGGAGAAGACTAGGAGCTCATTCCTTTCCCTGTCACATCCTCTTCCTGCCACGAAGCTCTCCCTAAGCAGAGAGCTGCTAAAAACGTTTTGACTGAAAGGCAAAAGTTGTGGAGATATGAATCATATTCATCTCCCCCCTGCTCCAAAAGTTGGATGGGATTGCACCCCCGCTCCCTCACCTCTCTATTATTATGCCCAAGAGTCTGTTCCCAATACTTTTGGGATAAAATCTTAAATTGTCAAAAGAATGTGCCAAGTAGTAGGTCATCTTAAATGTGTAAAATGACTGATTGAAAATGCAACAGTTATCGGAATTATACAAATTTACTTCGAACTAGAAGAACTGGTGATTAGGTGCATTTGGGGCATGTGCTGAGGCTACAAAGTCATCATAACAGATGAGAAGCTGCTTAAGATTTAAAAGTGTATTCAATTTTAAGATTACACACCCTCACCTCTTAAATACTTCCCTTCTGGGGTGTACTTGGTAACTTTTGAAGCAGCATAATTGACCAGCAGCCACTACTATTGTCATCTCGATGGTAGGTATCCGCAGGAGTTAACCTTTTTAGGGAAGGTTATTGAACGGGTGGTGGACTGTCAGTTACAGGGGCATCTGGAACGGGTCGTTTTTCTTGATCCCTCGCAGTCTAGTTTTCGCCCTGGGTTTGGCACAGAGACTGCACTTGTGACCTTGGTTGATGACTGTCACGCGCCGCTGCTGGCGGGGGGCCATGTCGAGAAGAGGCCGGCTCTGCCCCCGGGGGTGATCGCTCCAGGTCCTTCATACCCTGCGCCCCGGTTGCTCAGGGCGACAGAACTGAATCTGCTGCCGCCCGGCGCGCAGTCTGCGCCGGTCGGGGAGAAACAGGACATGGCCAGGCTAGCCACGCCCCCAGTGCGTCACTCCACACAGCTGCGAGAGCGCCCAGGGGGCAGGGCCGCAAATACAAAGCCCAGCGCCGGGGATCACTCAGCGCTGGTGATTGGAGTGTAGAGACTGGCTGACAGAGCGTGAGCACATGGATCTGAGAGCTAAGTGGCGTTTGACATAGAACGTATAGCGGATTGTTGTGTACCTTTCCCTCTCCCCAAATTCCCCGGTGTGTTTGAGTGAACGAGTGTGAGGACGCTAGGTGAGTGGTACAGAGCGTGTGTGTTGTGTTGCCTTCCCTTCCTCCCTGCATCCTCCTCCGTGGGTTTTCCCCCCTCCCGCTTTCCTGTTGTGTGCTAGCCCCCCTTCCTGCCATCCCCTCCTGCCTTGGGCCCCCTTCCCCTACTGCCCTACCACCATACCTGCGCTTTTCGCATCACCCCAGACCTCCCCTGTGACAGTGTGGGATCTGCGTGGTGTGGGAGTGAGTGGGGCTCCAGGGTGTCACCCCTTGCTGGCATCCTATGATGATAGGGACCTGGTCTTGAAGAGGCTAATAGGTCCAATCACTATCCTGACGGGCACGTTACCCCTGAGAGAGTTCCCCAGCATACGAAGCGTGGGCCCGTGCATGGGAGTGTGGTTGGTCTGGGTGCCTGAATCCCTCTGTCTATCCCTGTGCCTCCCCATTTACCCCTTCCCCGTGACAATTACCTATGCCGTGAATTGGATCAGGGCAGATCCTCAATTTTGATCTTACTGGATCTGTCAGCGGCATTCAATACCGTTGATCATGAGATGTTGGTGGCGAGGCTGCGGGACCAGGCTGGGGTGAGTGGAATTGTTCTTGAATTGTTCCGTTCATTCCTGGCAGGGAGAACTGAGCGGGTGGTTCTTGGGGAATGTACATCATCTCCCCGAAATGTCACATGTGGAGTCCCGCAGGCTTCTATTCTGTCCCCTCTCCTGTTCAACGTGCATATACAACCTTTGGGTGAGGTCATGAGAAGATTTGGCGTGTGATGTCATCAGTACGCCGATGATACACAACTTTACCTCTCGTTTTCTGGAGACCCAGGCCCAGCAATCTCAGTGCTTACCTGGTGCTTGGCAGCTGTGGGGGACTGGATGAGAATGAGCCGTCAGGCTGAATCCTGAGAAGACGGAGGTGATGTTGGTGGGTAGGACTGAGGGGGTGGTGGCTCCCATCATTGGCGGGGTCTGCCCCCCTCTGGCCACTCAGGTTCATAGTCTGGGGGTATTCCTCGACCCGCAGCTCCACCTGGATTGTGAGGTGGCGGCTGTGGTGAGGGGAGCATTTTGCCAATTACATCTGGTGCGACAGCTGCGGACGTATGTCTTGGGCTCAGACCTGGCCACCATCATCCATGCTTTCGTTACCTCTCGACTGGACTACCGTAACGCGCTCTACGTGGGGCTATCCTCGACGACGGTCCAGAGGTTGCAGCTGGTGTAGAATGTGGTGGCTTGCCTTCTAACGGGGACGGGCCACTGCGAGCACATTACACCTGTGCTCCATACTCTGCACTGGCTGCCTATTGTCTTCCAGGCCCAATTCAAGGTGTTGCTTATGACCTACAAAGTCCTAAATGGCCTGGCTATTGCTTACCTGTGAGACCGCCTCAGGTCATTTCGCAGCCCTTGCAGTCAGCCGGGAGCGCCCCCAACTCAAAGTCCCATGGGTATGCCCGGTGGCAACGGCAGAGAGGGCGTTCTCGGTGGCCACACCTTGGCTGTGGCACTGCCTCCCGTTGGAGGCCCGTCTGTCCCCAGTCCTCCCCTCTTTCTGTAGATGCTGTAAGACCTGGTTGTTCCTTCGGGGAGGGTGAGGGGAGGGGTTTTATTTGCCTTCGCTGCTGCTGATCTTTTATGATGTATTTTTAATATATTGTGGTATTTTAGATGGTTTTATTGTTGTTTTTATGTTGTGCGCTGCCCCGAGCTGCCAGTGTGCAGGAGGGTGCGGGATATACATTTTTGTATAAATAAATAATAAATAAATCTGGGCCTAAGGTACTGAACCACACAGCATTGTAGAGGTGAACTGAACACGCATGTTGAATACCAAATTTGACAATTTCAGGCTATCATTTGGTTTGTGACAACACAGATGCTAAGTGGTATTATTTTCCTACTTAATTCATCAAAATGAATATTCATTTTTTTGTTATCTCATCCACTTTGGGATTGTTTCAAGCATTTTGTTTTTCTCATTTAATTTGTTCAGATACTTGGACAGATACCCAGTTCTATCTCTCTTTTTCATCTGACCCAGTTCCTGAAGTCTTGGTGCTTATTGGGTGCATGGGCTCCCGTTGGGAACTGAATGTGGGTGAGCCAATTCATGCTGAATCCAGACAAATCCGAGGTGGTGATGGCTGGCCGGCCTTGTGACCTGAGGGATATAGGAAGAAATTCCTGTTATTGATGGAATTTGGCATCCTTTGGTCACTCAGGTTCGCAGTCTTGGGGTACTCTTGGATCCACTGCTGGGCCTGGATTGCCAGGTTCAGTGGGGTCCAGGAGCGCTTTTCACCAACTTCATCTGGTGAGAAGGCTGTGATCTTGGTTTTATCAGATTTGGACACTGTCATTATACTGGTCCTCCAGAGTCTGCACTGGCTTCCAATAGCTTTCTGGGCACAATTCTAGGTGCTGGTTTTGACCTATAAAGCCCTAAACAGCCCAGGCATCTCTTCTGTTGTGGCCTCTCTGATGTCAGCACGGGTACCATCTGCCCATGAAGTTTTCACAAGGGCATGCAGAGGAATGTTCTTGGTGGTTGCCCCACAATTATGGAACTCCCTCCGCCTGGAGATCCGCCTAAGCCCGAGACTGTGTATCTTCCAGAAGAGATGTAAGACCTTTTTGTTTGGCTAGGCATTTGGCAGGCAGGGATAGAGTTGGGTGGTGGAGGGGTTAAAGGAAAAGTTGGTGGTGGTGGTCGTGGCAGGTGGGAGGGGGGGCTAGAAGATTTTTTAAAAGCTGTTTTATATGTTTTTATATGTTGTAAGCTGCCCTGCACCTACTCGGGAAGTGTGGGGTAAAAATTGGAAGGAAACCTGCTAGAGAGTCAGTTGGGCCGTTAGATGACATGGGGCTGAAAGGGGTGCTTAGGGAGGAAAAGGACATTGCAGAGAAACTGAATGAGTTTTTTGCTTCAGTCTTTACTGCAGAGGATGTTTATTTATATTTATTTAAAATTCTTGCTACCTCGCCCCTCCTGCTGCAGGCAGCTCAGGGCGGCTTACAGTCAACACTAAAAACAACAATTACTAAAAACAGGATATAAAAAGGAGAATAATAAAATAACCCCCCCAAACCCACCCACTCACCCCCACCCCATGTTGGGGAGATAGCCACGCCGGAACCTTACTTTGTAAATGATGAATTGGAAGAGCTGGCACAAATCAACGTGACTCTGGAGGAGATCCTAGAGCAAATTGACAAACTAAAATACTAACAAATCACTAGGAACAGATGGTATTCACCCCAGAGCTCTGAAGAAACTCAAATATGAAATTGAAGACCTACTGTTAGTAATTTGTAACCTATCGCTAAAATCTGCCACTGTACCTGAGGACTGGAGGGTGGCAAATGTAACCCCAATATTTAAAAAGGGATCCACAGGTGATCCTGGAAACTACAGACCAGTAAGCCTGGTGTCTGTGCCGGGCAAAATGGTGGAAACTATAATTAAGAACAGAATCACTGGGCATGTTGATAAACATGACTTAATGGGGAAGAGTTAACATGGATTTTGCAAAGGTAAGTCATACCTCACTAATCTATTGGAATTCTTTGAGGGTGTAAATAAGCATGTGGACAAGGGAGACCTAGTAGACATAGTGTACCTGGATTTCCAGAAAGCATTTGATAAGGTCCCTCATGAGAGACACTTGAGAAATTAAAAAGTCATGGGATGGGAGGTAGTGTCTTACTATGGATCGGTAACTGGTTAAAGGATAGGAAGCAAAGAGTAGGACTGAATGGTCAGTTTTCACAATGGAGAGATATAAAAAGTGGTGTGCCCCAGGGCTGGTGCTGTTTAATGTATTCATTAATTATCTGGAAAAAGGCATTAAGAGTGAGGTGATCAAATTTGCAGATGACACCAAGTTACAATAAACAACAAGGGAGGCATAAAAAATATCTCCAACTACCCACCACTCTAACCCATTCCACCCCCTACCCATCCCTGCCCCCCTCCCCCCCCCGAAAGCCAGGAGAAACAGTCACGTCTTACAACAGCATCGAAACGAGGGGAAATCCAGGGCTAAACGGGCCTCCATCGGCAGGGAGTTCCACAGCTGTGGGGCGGCCACCGAGAAGGCCCTCTCCATTGTGGCCCCCCGGCAGACTTGGGGGACCTCCAGGAGAGCACCCCCTGATGACCGCAGGGGCCGATCCAGAACCCGGGGGGCAAGGCAATCCTGCAAATAGGTTGGACTGAGGTCAGGCAAGCACCAACACCTTGAATCGGGCCCGGCAGTCTACAGGCAGTCAGTGCAAAGACCGAAGAAGCGATGTAATATGTTGTCGGTGGCCCAATACCACCAGGAGACGGGCTGCCACGTTCTGCACCAGCTGCAGTCTCTGTACTGTCACCAAAGGTAGCCCCATATAGAGCACGTTACAGTAGTCCAGTCTAGAGGTGATGAAGGCGTGGATGACGGTGGCCAGGTCAGAGTCCGAAGCCGATGCACCAGATGTAATTGACGGAAGGCGCTCCTTGCCACAGCCTCCACCTGAGCATCCAAGCAGAGTTGCAAGTCAAGGAGCACCCCCAGACTTCATATCTGGAGAACCAGCGGAGGGCAGACCCCATCAATGATGGGGGCTGTTACCCCCGCTGCCTTACCCACTAACATCACCTCTGTCTTGTCGGGATTCAGCTTCAGTCGATTTGCCCTCATCCAGCCCCCCACAGCTTCAAGGCACCCGTTAAGCACCAAGACTGCCGGGCCTGGGTCCGATGAAAAAGAGAGGTAAAGTTGCGTGTCATCAGCATGTTGATGACACCGCACGCCAAACCTCATGACCACCTCGCCAAGCGGCTGCATATATACGTTGAACAGGAGAGGGGACTAAACCGAACCCTGCGGGACTCCACACAAAAGAGGTCTCGGTGAAAAATAATCACCAAGTACCATTCGCTGAGTTCATCTGCCCAGGAATTGGGTTCTTTTAATGCTCCCTCAGTTCCTGAAACTTTAGGGTACACTGCATTCATGTTTTCTGACTTTTTCTTTGCCACTGTGACAGCAGGAACTTAATTTTTGCTATGAAAGCTGAGACCTTCACAGTTTCAGCCACAACGAGGCCTCTCTCTGTGCCCTGGATCGAAGCCTGCGGTCTGCCAGGAGCACCCTTCTTGATGTCCCCCGATTGATTGGGGGGCTACAATGAAGAGGATGTTCTCGGTGGATAGGCCTAGGCTGTTGAATTCCCTCCCGGCAGAGGCCTGGGGGTGCGGATCTCGCCTCGTTTCGATCATCTAAAATAAGGTCACGTCAGTGCAAGAACTGGCTGTTCTGCCAGGCTTTTTGGTAAGGGAGATGGGTGAAGGGTGGGTGGGTTAGGGAGATGGGTGAAGGGTGGGTGAGTTAGGGAGGTAGGGTTTCTTTATTGTATTTTTATGCCATCCCCTTTGGTTTGTTTTATACATTTTACATATGTTATTGTTTATGGTTATTTTAAGTGCTATTTTAATGTTATATTTGTAAACCGCCTCGAGCTGCGCAAGCAGGAGAGGCGGAATAGAAATAATGTAATTAAATAAATAAATAAATACTTACAATTACAAGGCTCTGGATGAAATCACAAGAGTTGGCACTGCTGACCTGGCCTGGATTCCAACAGACAAGATGACCTACAGGTGAAAGATCTTCTGTCCTTGAATATTTCAGTCCCACCAGCAGGGAGGACTGCATATCCTTTTAAGCAAAGGTCACTCCAAATGTGGCTGAACAAATTTTGCTTGCTTACCTTGCAATGGTTTTTTTCAGGATTGGTATCAGCAACTCTCTCTATGCTTGAGAGTCTGGACTCGTCAAGGAAAAGGAATACACTAAGGTCTTTCTTTTGGGGAGGAAATTACATTTGACACCAAACACTTTTGCTGTGACACTTTCAGACTAAGGATACTTTTCTAAAAGTAGGACTTTTCATTTACATGAAGCTCTAGCCAAGTTTTACGCAGTTTTGGTAGCACTTATCACTGAGTGCTCAAGAAGCAAAAGATCTACGTTTAGAATATCTAGGATAGGATTGTTCAGAAGAACGGTGAAAACCAGTTTATAACAATCACGGCTTATATCATTCTGCATTCTGTGGACAGGTCAAGGCTTGTCTGCATGAACACCTAACTCTTGTTAACTCTACAGTCAAGGTTTTTTTGTGTTCATGGAAACACTCTGCTCCATAGCACGTTACTAGTACTTAAAAACACATGTGACAATGATGCACCACCATCACAACTGGCCCAGGGCAGAAATCCATGGCAAACACTGTCTGGGCCACGTCAGGGCACCGAACGTAAGTACCCACAGCCAAAATGCCATCCTGCTGCCCACATAGCCCAGGGAGGGCTGCAACAGATGTGCAGCCGGCCAGCCCCATGCCTCTCATTGCACCTTGCCCCTCGCCATGACGGGCAGCTATGGTGGGCGGCTATGGCAGGCCCCAACCCAGGTCAGGACAAACCAAAATGTACGTGATAGTCCTCTGTGGCTTCTTTGGCCTGGTGGGGCAGACTTTGGGGGCTTCCCAAGGTCAGAGCTCAGGCTAGCTGCTGACCTAGCCCAGCGCAATCCTAGGCCAACATCTGGCGGCCCCTGCACATACATGCCAGAGTGGGCCACAGTGGTTTGCTGTCACGTCTGTTTTTATCCAGTGAGTTTATTAACACCACACAGTCACAGGAATTATAACCCTACTCCAAATTAACTGCAGAGTTGTTGTCCATGTAGAACATTAGCCAGGAGTTATGTCTGCATTCCCTCCAATAAAAGGCATATCCCATCATGCCCCACTAGTAGATAAAAGTAATTCATGCCATCATGAATTAATTTACTACTGTTACTGTTGGCAAATGGCTCCCAAACTGTTGGGAAGAATCTCAAATGGGATTGCAGAGTGGCAATCCCAACTGGCATCTGATATACTTTGCATGTCTTTGTTGCTGTCTGAGGTCACGGGACTATACTTAAGTCTCAAAATAGGGTCACCGAAACAAGGTTGGGCAGCCAGTGATGAATATGCTCTGCTGAGTGGCACACAATACTCAGTAAATATCACCGCAGTTAATCTGCAATAAAATATTTGCAAATACAAGCCTTAACGTACAAAGAATTATTTGTGTAACAAAAAGAAAAACTCAACCAAGCATAGTTAATTTTCTTCTTTGCCAAAGATGTAAAAGTCATGCCAGTGATTTTATGGATATGTTTGGATTTGTTCCATTTTACAAAAATACTGGTTTCAAGCTGAAAATATGGGACTGGAATAACGTTTATGGTTTTAACTATTTTATTTCTTGTAACGTCTTGTAAATGCAAATGCTATTTACACAAATGTAAGAGATGACTATGTACTCATAAGCAACATTAAGCTGACAGGAAAAGTCACTTCTGAACAGGCATAGATGTATCACTGGTCTCGGTGCTTCTGCTTTAGCAGTAGCTTACCCAAAAATTCAGAAGACTTCATTCAAGTCTGGCTGCCTTTCCAGGAATTAACTGGAGAGAATCCACAGTACTTGGAGTCAGCCCAGGGCTTCAATAGGGCTATCTCCAGTGGAACCAATTCCTCATGGATCACGTACTTCTAAATCAAATGTGTTTGGTGTATAGACAGGATGCCAACAAACTATATCTGCCACCTTGTTGGAGATATTTTGCATTGCGATAATATACCATGTTCTGGTCCATATTATGCCTTGAGCGATTGTTTCTCCTGTTTCACACAGACCTTTTATAATGGAAAATTTCCTGTATTTTCAGTGCTGTTTCTACTCCGAACTCTAGTTTGAATTCAGAACTTCTATCAGGTCATCAGCCTTTAGTGTCTTAGAAAAGCCTCAACCAAGTGATAGTTTTCACTTGGATATGGTTCTCCTGGATTTCAGTCCTCTCTTCAGTACTTTATGAACCTGGTTTCCGTCTTTTGTTCCTGTGTTTTTATACTTGTGCAGTTAATTTTTCCATCTTAAATCAACCGTTTTGCGCTCTTATCTTTCCCCACCCCAGCAGGTCCATATTACTAGGAATAATATGTTCAAGAATAAGCTTATAGTACCTGAGCCATGCTTGTCTGGTAAACTGTAAGTTACACAAATTAAAATTAAATATCTAATTGTGTGTCTTTCAGGCTGGAAAGCATGAAGAAAAATTCTTTCCAGGTAATGTCAATAGAAAACAACGGGAATTTCCTTTTGTGTGCTGTAGTTATGCCAATCTTTCCACAGGACGACCTTCATGTCAACATCAATGAACCAGGATCAGCCTTCAAAGCCATGTTTATATTTTGGTAACCCAGATTCCTGTAACAAAAAAACCCCAACAAGAAAATAAACAGACAAAGGAAAATCTGGTGTCCATAGAGATACAGAGGACTAAAGGCAAAAATAAAATTTATAGTTTGAAATAATGAAGCACTATTGCTGTTTACAGTTTGTATAAGCAATGTCTTAATTTAACGTTAGGATACTAATCTGGTCTCAGGAACAGTATATCTGACTCCGCCTTCAGAAAGCAATTTGATATTGGCAGGTGAAAAGGAGTAGGTAAGAACAAACATTCATAATACACAAACCACCCTAACTAAACATCTTGTATACTTTTATTAACAGCCACCCTTAAATAGTGGCTCCTAGCAGTGGTGCTATTGCAGTCGATGTACTCCACATCCAACGCTGCAGCTTCCAGTTAAAGAAATACAGCATAATAAGTCAGTGTTGCACAATAGGTGGGCCAGATCTGGCCTGCAGAACCCGTAGCCCCTGCCTCCCTCCTTGCCACATGCTGGCTGCTCAGCTCAAGCTGCTGTAGTTCAAATCTGAGTTTAGCCCTGCCTACTCTCTCTCCCTTTCCCTTGGAGGCAGGATTGGGGAGGGAGAGAGTGAGCAGGACTAAGGGCGTTTTTAAACGAGACAAGAAACGCAGCTGATCCTTTGATCAGCCGCCTTTCTTTGTGCTCGTTTAAGCGTCTACCCTGCTTTGAAGCCAAATCTTCCGCGCGTTAGACCGGCCCGGCGATCCTGCCCCCTACGATGCGGATCCCCGATGTGCCGGCTTTAAGCCGCACTTCCGGGTCCCCTTTTAGAGTGCGAATGCGCAGAAGGATGCGCATGCGCGCATTGTCTCTGAGACGGGTCTGATGCTCTTCTGAACATCAGACCTGTCCTAGAGAGGAAGGCGGGGGGAGATGCGGCAGATTAAACGATCCCACTTGTGAGTGGGATCGTTTAAAAGCGCCCTAAGTTCCTCTTTTATTGGTCAGATGGTGAGTCCCACCCCTTTCTCTCTCCCCAGAGCATAACAACAATGGTGGTAGCTCAGTCTCCAGGAAAAGGAGAGGAGGTGTGTATATGCATGTGCTGTCTAGCTCTGTGTGTTAATGAGCGGAGGAGCACACCACATTCCATCCAAACCACTCCCCAGTTTTCCTTGTTTTCTATGCATCCTGTCTACTTAGCCCCATCTCTCCAGTCTGCCTATACCTTGCTCTTTTGCCCCCAACAACATCTGCCCCATCCTCTCCTTTCCAATTTTCATATATTTGCATGTTTTAATTTTATTCAAATCCCTGAAAGCGACACCCACCAAGAAATGTAATTGAGCAACACTGGCATAAGCAGCGAGTCTCACAACAATTGTATTCCCTACTTTCAACAAAAATAAGGAGCACAAATAGGGATTTTTCCTAACAGATTTCAGTGTCAGTCCCATAATTTAATCCATCACTGATTCAATAGCTAACACAAGAAGAATCACTGTTGTGGCAGTTCCTGTTTTCATGAAAATGTACTTGAAAGTTTGGCTAGAAACCAACTCCCTGGTGGCTGATTGGCTGATGACATCATTAGTGTGCTCCTCCAGCCAGCTCACTGCTAAGCTGGGTCCCTTTCCAGACCACAAAATCTTGACACAAGACTGCAGGGCTTTAAGGTGACACAGTTGCAGGGTGGAAGCTGGGACGGGAGGGACTATCTTCCCCCTCACATCTCTCTAGGAATGTGTCGGAAGGGGTGGATTGGTGGGGAGAGGGATTGCTAGATTTGAGTGGAGGGAGAGTTCACGGAAAGTGTGTAGTCTGACCTGTTGTGTGTTTGGGGGTCTTGCTTCTCTCCCTTGTGGCAGAGAGATTCCCCACTAGGGGGGAGGGGGGAAGCAGATGTGATCAGAGCAGAGGGGTTGCCTCTGGACTGCAGAAAGAGGGAGGTGGTAGGTGGACTGTAGCTCCTTCCACTTGCCGGCTCAAGCCTGACAGAGATGTCTTTAATCCTAAATGCGTGGGGACAGACTGCAGTTGCTCAGTCCAGGGTTTGTGTGTTAGAGGGGGACAGATTTAGTAGGGGGTGTCTAGATCTTCCCTTTGGATTATCAGCTCTGCGATCATGGGCAGTGAGGCAGGCAGCACGGGCAGGAGTTGCTGTGTAAAACGGCTTGTCTGCGCAGGGCTAGCAGTATCAGGTTAACAGGTTAATGAACAATTTTTCATTCTATGCAGCTCCTGGTACAGGAACCCTGTCAGGGCGGGGGTGGGGTTTTTTAGGTGACTTCCTTAAAACAATCTAAAAAAAGCCTGCTTGCTAGGAGAAAACTAGTGCTTAAGGGCAAAAAGGTTGTAGCCTAGCACTCTGGCAGATGAACCAGTTTTCTACTTGAAGGGAATTTTCTTTTTTTTTAAAAAAATGAGGGATTAATTCAAAAATGCCTTCATTCTAGGGGTGCCACACAACACTAACACCTGTATGTGTGAATCAGGCCTCTATCCTTGCCTGTCTCTTACAGTGTGGACCGACCCCCTTTGTAAAAACCATGGCACAGCTGAGAAAACACCCCTGCTAAGTCCGTTGTGATGGAAAGACCCAAAAGACATTACAAGTGTGTTCCACTGTGCACAAAACATATCGAAATGTACTTTCCCACAAAGTTTTTGTAGGTGTCCCTCAAGCCACAAAATAGAAGGAGGCATGGATCAAGATTGTCAGAAGAGATTAGAGGAACAGGAAAATCCATGGCAAAACTGTGTATTTTGTATGTGAAGATCATTTTGATGCAAATACATTAAGAGCAGCTATCTTGCATCAGAGGGCTTGAGGAGGGAAAAGGTGAATGTCAGATCTACACAAATCCTTGCGGATGCTTATTTTACTTTAAAGGTAGACCCCCAAATCCACCTTCTACACATATATTTGATCCATGCCCACTGACTGCATCACAAAATTCAAAAATCCAATGCATCATGGCACTGCAGTAGTGCAAAAATCTCAATCCAAGCCATGGATCTTTGTGATTTTTACCACCCCAAAGTGCAAACGCTTATATTTGATATCACATTTTAAGTCTTTGGACCACTACTTCATGTGTAACTACATGTCTGCCATATACCAACTTCCATGCGTATTTTGTGGAACACAAGTATTACCTACATACAATTAAGAAGCATCAAAATTATTGACTGCAGCAAAGCAGTGGGGGCCCTACATTCAGGGCTCCTAGGCAATTAGTTCCCACAAGTGAACCCATGGCCGCCGCCGCCGCACTCACCAGCTACTGGCTGTGGTGGCAGCAGCTTCCTCGGTGCACCTGCTGACATCCCCCACCCCGGGGAAATCTCTCTGCCACAAGGGAGAGATGCAAGACCCCCAAACGCATGCAGGTCAGACTACACACTTTCCATGAACATCACTCGAGTCTCGCAATCCCTCTCCCCTGCTTTCTCTCCCCACCAATCCACCCCTTCCTACACATTCCTAGGAGTCCTTCCCTGCCCGCCTCCCAACTTCCACCCTGCAACTGTGTCACCTTAAAAGTCTGCAGTCTTGTGTCAAGATTTTGTGGCCTGCAAGGGGACCCAGTTTAGCAGTGAGCTGGCTGGAGGAACACACTAATGAAGTCATCAGTCACCAGGGGGCCGTTTTCAGTCTCTCTCCAGGAGTGCAATTTACAAGCAACTTTGAAGTACATTTTCATGAAAACTATAACTCCTAGATAAGTGAGTATTTTTGCTTTAGGTTTTAACTAACCTACTGATGACTGATGTTGAAATCTAAAAATTAGGAAAAATCCCTATTATAATTGAACATGGAAACAGTTCCCATTCTGAACATCTTGACACTAATAATTTGGTGGTTGATTAGGTTGTGTAAGTACAAGTGTTCTGCGGGAACAAAAGCCTTCCACAGTAAGAATGGACAATGGCAGCACCCGAGAAAGCATTAAAGCCACTCTGCATCTTTAAATATTATAACCATCATGAAACAGTTTAGAAACCTGAACAATCTAAACTATGTGCCCAAACAGACCAGCTGCCCAATGTTGTCCCAGACCTCCATGGAAAGAGGCTTGAGATGCATTTTAACCTGTTTACTCCCAGTGTAGCCTGAGTACATAAACACCCCCCCTTAATTAGAAGTCATAGGTGAGATTGTTTTAAAAAGCCGAACATCAACATACCTTAGGGATCGCCTCCTTCCCTAGGTCCCGACGTCACAGTCTTCACCATCAGCCAGGAGTAACCTTCTGGCTGCACCCTCTGTGTCTCAGCAGCAGAGAGGGCTTGAATAGAGATATTCTCAGCTTTGGAACTCATTTCCCCTTGAGGTTCGCCAAAGTGCGAGCTTGTGCATCTCCCAGAAATGGTGTAAAACAATTCTGCTTAGGAGGACCTTTAGTGGTCAGGGATGGGTTGGGAATTAGGCGTGGGCATAAATTTAAATTGGGTTTTATCAATTACTTTAAAAATATATAGTATCCGTTTATTGTAACCAATCCTTGTTGGAGAAACAGCTCCAGATGACATCAACCTTTTGCACCAACAAATCCTAATGACCACTAGGGGCATTGGGAGTAGAGATAGTGAGTTAGTGTGTGTGTGTGTGTGTGTCACTTTAACCTTTCTGATCTCTGCTTCTAAGCCCCCCTTCCCCCTCTCTGATGGGATGTACCCAGGAAGCTCCTACTGGACTTCCTCCTTCTTCCTGACCTTTCTCCATTCCTTCCTTCTTCCTCTGACCTTCAACATGACTGGCCACCATGCTGGTGGCAGCTAGATAGAAAGATCTAGGGATAGGCCTTTCCTATTACAATGTATTTCTCAATAAAGTAGATTATTTTCAATCTAGAAACAATCTTCAAAGTGTTGATTACTTCTAAGCTGTTCCTACTGAGAATTCGAGCTATTTTCCTTTCGCTGTGTGTAAACTCTGCTGATGCCTAGCCAGAGCTCTAACAGGTCCTGGCACAGTAGGCAGTGAAACTTTGGTTTTTTGACCATTAATAAAATTCCAACAATCCTGACATTGAGACTTCGATACAGTGGGATAAAAGTCTAAAAATATAAATAATTTTTTTTAAAAAATCAATCTTTTATGGGGGACTTCAACGTCCATGCCAATTCCGGCCTTGTAGGAGCAGAGCAAGAATTCATGGCCGCCATGAATTTGTCCCAAGTGGTCACCTGCCTGACCCACGTGGGGGGGCATACCCTCGACCTGATCTTTGGCTCTGGCCTTGAGGCAGGTGGTCCAGTAGTGGGGGAAGTCAGGGCTATGCCCTTGTCATGGACGGACCATTATCTTCTTCAGGCCAATCTCTCAGCACACCACCTCTAGAAGGGGAATGGACCAGTTAGGTTGGTCCGTCCTCAGACGCTGATAGAACCTCAGCGGTTCCAAGAGGTCTTGAGGGAACTAACCTTGGACCTGGACGGCCACTCTGTCGATGAGCTAGTCCAGCATTGGAACAGCTTGCTGGGGGAGGCCATTTACAGGGTGGCTCCGAGACGCCCTCTGCCTCTGTCTCGTCGCTGCAGGCCCCCTTGGTTTACTGAGGGGCTGCGGTGTATGAAACAAGCAGGCAGGAGGCTAGAGCGATGCTGGCGTCGGACTCGCTCTGACTGACTTCTCCATAGGGCCCATTTGCAGTGCTATGTTGAGGCTGTAAGGACAGCAAGGAAGGAGTTCCTTGCTGCCCTCATAGCATCTGCGAAGTCACACCCAGTGAGTAGTGTTGGGAGCTGAAACAGCTTGCACCTGCGCTGTATCCTGCGGCGTTCCACAGGGTTCCATTGTCTCCATTATTATTTAATGTTTATATGCAGCCCTTGGGGGAGGTCGTGAGAGGGTTCGGGGTGCGATGTCACCAATATGCTGATGATACTCAGCTGTACCTCTCTTTTTCAGCTGACCCAGACCCTGCTGTCTCGTTGCTATCCCAGTGTCTGGAGGCTGAAGCTCAACCCCAATAAGATGGAGGTGAGGTTGGTGGGGAGAGCAAGGGAGGCGTCAGTCCCCCTGATTGTGGGAGTTTGCCCTCCTATAGCTTAGCAGGTTTGGAGTCTGGGGGTGATATTGGATGCAGATCTCCACCTGGATCAACAGGTGGAGGTGGTGGCGAAGGCTGCCTTCCGCCAGTTATATCTGGTGCGGAGGCTACGCCCATACGTCTCTGACCCGGACCTGGCCTCCCTCGTCCATGCCTTCGTCACCTCGAGGCTGGACTACTGCAATGCGTTCTACGTGGGGCTGCCCTTGTTCCTGGTTCGGAGGCTGCAGCTAGTGCAGAATGCGGCAGTCTGGCTCCTGCCGGGGACAGGTCTCCGGGATCACAAAACATCTGTACTCTGGAATCTGCACTGGTTGCCAATAGCGTGCCGAGCCAGGTTCAGGGTATTGGTATTGATCTATAAGGCCCTTCATGGTCTGGGCCCCTTGTACCTCAGGAACCGCCTCGCCGTCCACGCCCCAGAGAGGCTCCTTTGGTCTGCCAGGGGTGCCTTCTTGGAGGTCCCTCGTGTTAAGCGGGGGGCCACAATGGAGAGGGCATTCTCGGTGGCCGGGCCGCGCCTTTGGAATTCCCTCCCGGAGGAAGCTCACCTGGCCCCAAGCCTTTTAACATTCCGGCAAGTTTGTAAAACCTGGCTGTTCCCCCAGGCCTTTGGGGAGGGGGGTTAGGTTTTTTAAAAATCTTCCCCTACCCTTATTTATTGTGTGCCTAACCCTGTTTTAATATTATTATGATTGTTTTAAATTTTATATAATTGTATTTTTATGTTTTAAAATCGTTAGCCGCCCCGAGCGGTTTTCAGGAGAGGTGGGATGTAAATCGATAAAACAAATAAATAAATAAATATTATTCAAAGAAGCCCAGTACTATCAGCAGTACTGATAGGACTATGCCCCTCATTTCTAATTTGTCTTCTAAAAACTCGGTATATCAAGAGACCATTCTGTCTCTTTTGGAAAAAACATTCACCCCCAAAGCATAAAGGGAAATTATTCATGCTCTTCATGTTGCACAACTTTACTCCTTTCCATTGATAGAAAATCTAGCCCACTCTTATTGTGCGTGCCAAAGCATTACTTCCCTCCAATAATCCTATTTCTAAAAAGAGTTGTAATGAAGTCTTTTGTTCAACTTTCTGTTTTTTTTGAGATTGCTATTGACTGCTTGACCAGAATCAAACGGGAAACGTCAGTTTACTCCTAACTGACATCAGCAGAAGCAATTAATATTGGCAAGGCACTATGGTCTCCACAAAGACACTCTCTGGAGATAAATACTAGATTACGGAAAGGGGATAAAACATAAGAGCGTGATTCTAACCTCCTTTGTTTTTCAAAATTACATGCCTGACATCATGATGAAACACACTGATCTTATGATCTTTAAATGGTGTTTTTAATCCTGTTAATCACCGATGGCTCAGGTCCTGTGTGTTTTAAAAAAACTGTATGTACATTGAACAGCCTCTTTCACAACACACGTGTGCCATTAGCCAGAGTAAAAGTGATCTTGCATGTGGTTGATCCAAGACTCTCCCGCAGTAAAAATCTCCTGGAGAAAGGAAAGTGAAGCTCTGGGTTGAAACAATTGTTTGATGTTCATTTTTTAAAAATGTATTTGGTCTATTTACTCATATTTTGTCTATTTTTTAAAAAAAAACCTAGAACAGTTTGAAAGATGTTTTTAACGTGCATTATTAACTATTTCCTTACAAATGTTCCTATTACAAAATGACTTTTCTCTCTTCCGTAGTAAAAATTATAGAACCGCATAAACAGCTCTATAATTAAGGCACCTTGAACTCTCTGTTATAATCATGAAAATTCTACTCATAAAATTGAGATGATCTATCCTGTCACTTTGAAATTTCATGGGAGGGTTGTTTGGATGAGGGGTAGAAGCTGTCCAAATTTCAGACACCTTGGGTGAGAAACAGATGATTATACAATTTTGAAAATTAAGGGCAGAACCATTTTTTTGTGGTCGGTTTCTCTTGATGCAGAAAAGTGTGTTTAAAGTTATTCATCAGGAGGTATGGAGGTCTCAGAAAATTCAAGTGTGCATTGTAATTATTTCCTGAGTTTGAATTTTTAAAATCCATCGTACAGTTTTTAAGTTATGATGCTTTGAAATTTCCATGTTATCGTATTGAGAGAAAGTTACGTTTTAGTGCAAAGCACCACTGCCTGTCTTAAAGTTTATCGATTCCCTCAGCTGCCAGCCAGCACTTTGCTCCAGGTAAAGGCAGCACGTGGCAACTAAACCTGATGCTTGGCTTCCACACTACCCTAGCTGGTCCGAGCAACAACTGCGTCCCTGACAGATCAATCCGCAGCAACTGATTGGGACTGTGTTGTGGCCCGCTTGCGGCCCCGGCCCCCGAGAGAACTAATAGCCTCCGTGTCCTCCCGGATCAGCAGCCACAGGGAAGGGGATCCACCTGGGCCAAGGAGCAACGCCCATGGACCTGGGCTCTCTGAGCAGGGAGTGGGCAATAGTCGGTTGGAGAGGGGAGGCTGTGAACCAGGCTCCTGGATTCTCTGTTAGGGGATTGGGAGTTAGTGGGTTAGAGTGGGCTAGGAGCCAGGACTCCTAGGTAGTCTGGGGGGGAGTGGGGGATAGCATTTTAGAGCAAGGGGAGCAGGGAGGTGGTAGTGTTGTAGCAGGAGGAATTTAGTGTATTTCCCTTTCAAACAACAGAAATTCTAGGAACAAAAACTCTCTTGGGTTTAAGAGGAGGTAAGGCTCTTACAAATTCACTTGTGCTCCAAAAAACATGGAAATTGTAAGTTAAGGCTCCTACCTTGACTTCCATGCAATGTAAGCAATAAAGACATTGTTCAGTCTCACATATTTTGCTCGCTTACAACTTAGGCTCCATGTACTCAATCCTCTTCATCTGCTGGTTGGGAGAAAAACTGAAGCTGGGGACAGTAGAGGGTCAGGAGCTAGTTTGCTACCCCAGACCCCTTTTTCCCCATATGCTTTCATTTGGGTTGGGGATAACGGAACAGCTGAGTAGTGAGGGACTATATACGGGGCGAACAAGGTTGATAGATGTGAGGTATGTACAGGCAAGACAAGACTGGGGACAGCCAAGCAGTGGGGGAGGTGTCTGTATCATGAGGGGGCAGCCAGGTACCGGGGGAGTGTTTATGGGAGACGAGGCTGAGAAATGGGCGATGTGTGTGCATGGACAAGGCAGGGGGGAGGGAGTGTATGTATTGGCAACAGGTGCAGGGAGGAGTGTAATTGGGGGGAAAGCCTGATAGATGGGTGATGTGTATTTACAGACAAGGCTGGGGGGAAGCCAGGGTTGGGGAGCAGTGTTTGTATGGGAAGGAGGTGCCCATGGAGGAAGAAGGCTGAGAGACGGGTGATGTGTATTCAGGAGCGAGGTCTGGGCAACAACCAGGAGTGGGGGTGACCTGTATGTTTGAGTTTTTTATGTGCTTTCAGTTGGGATGGGGAAAATTTATTTATTTATTTAATAGATTTATATCCCGCCCCTCCTGCCATGCAGCCCAGGGCGGGATATAAAATGGGCTATCCAACTACTGGGGGCAGTACATGGGAAGAACAAGGTTGATGAGTACAAGGTAAGTAGCTTGATTCCCTTATGAGGGCTGTACTTGAGTGGAAAGGAGATGGCAACCAATCCTCAGTCAGGAGCCACAGACAGCTAAATCTTTTCCAATCTAGTATAGTATTTCAGGGCATGATATAATAGACCATACATCTCAGACTCGGACCTTGCCACCGTCATTCATGCTTTTATTACCTCAAGACTAGACTACTGCTATAATAATAATAATAATAAATACATTTATTGAGTGACAATACAGTCATTGCAAAAAGGGGGATAACTCCTGAAATAAAACCATAAATACTTATCCATAATACACAGCAATAATGCATAATGAGTAATAAATACCATAATAAAATAAAATAAAAGTAAATAAGGCCCCCGCCGATGGCGGAGTAATAACTAACAAAAGTAATACACTCAAATTCTTACCCACAGTAATCAAGTTCATCTTAAACAGCCAGGGTGGGGGAGGCAGACCCCACCCCTTAATTTAAATGGGGGCCGACTTCTCCCTAAGTTTGTTAACATAAATTTTCCAAAGAAACGTAGCTATTTTGGTGGAAACAGCCACATCACGATCCTCCAATAAATGTTTAACTACTGAGCATACGCCTCTACCTAGGATATTGGCGATCAGAGGATACACATATTTTCCCCGCCATAAGATATAATAGGGGCAATCAAGAATCATATGTTCCAAGGATTCAATGGATCACTGATCACAATGGCAAACACGTTCCGCCATAGGAATACCCTTGTAGCGACCTTCACTGATAGCGGAGGAAACATGTTGAATCTTGCAAGCATGAAGGGTCGCCTGAGTTTGGCCGGGAAGCTATGCTCCAAATAAGGCCTTGGGGTCCCCAACTAGACTACTGCAATGCGCTCATCCAAATGAACCCCAATAATCGAACTTTGGTCAAACCTTGCAGAGAAGTTAATTTTGTCTCCTTTGTGATAGAGTAGCACTGAGCGTGAGAGTCCCCAGCTGCCTTCGTCCTTGCCCAAACGGCTAAAAAATATGTGGTGGTACTTGTCCAGATTCCCATCCAATTCCGATACCCATCACCATGTTGGCAAAGACTGGCAAAGACATCTCGATCTTCCAGAAGTGCTGCCCTTCTGTCAGTTCCTCATTTCCACAGATGGTGGCAGTGTCAGAGCTGGTCTCCATGTGGAAAAGTTTACCTTATGGTTGTCCCAGGCAGGTCATCAGGGTTGACTTGTTCACATCACCCAATCAAAATAAATGGTCTTTTTGCCTGCATTGGCAGTCATCAACCCAGTGGAATGTATGGAAGCTGGAGCAATAGGGCATCTTGTTCTGGCTCTCACAGTTGCAGCAGAAAGGAAAATCTGGTCAGTCTGGACAGTAGGGTAGATCCCGCCGGGAGCCAGTAGGAGGCAGACATCCAACTTTGAGGAGCCTAGTAGGAGGGATCTACCCTCAGCTCCCCAGTCTGAAAAAGCTGAACTTGAGAATTAAACTCCCAATATCCTCTACTAAATTTTTTTATTTTTTTTATTACAACTATTCAGAATGAACCTGACTAACTGGGAGAACCTACTCTACTCCCAAAACCTAACTGAGCGTGAGTAAAGCCGTAAAGAATCCTCTTACGGCTGGGAACAAGAGGCACCCCACCTTGGACCACCACAAAGTTGACCTCACTCCGGGTGGGGACTGGCCGTCCAGGAGGATCCCCCGCAGAAGGAAAATTCAGCGGTAAGTACCCAATTTTCCTTTCTCCCGGGGGATCCTCCTGGCCGTCCAGTCTGGACAGTAGGGACGTACCAAAGCAGTACGATAGCCCCACACAAGGGAGGGAAAGACTAACTTACTGGAAGGAGGTCAAGATAGGTGACTGAGGACCCCAGACGAACGAGAGTACGCCCTAGAGGACCGCCTGCAGTACCTGCCTCCCAAAAGCTGCATCTGCAGAATCCTGCAAGGGAATCTTATAATGAGAGGTAAAAGAGTGAACTGACGACCACGTCGCTGCTCTACAAATTGCCGCATAAGAGGCTGCGTTTCTAAATGCTTGAGAAGTGGCAGCGCCCCTCAGAGAATGGGCAAAGAGACCCAACGGGGGAAGCTTTCCCTCAGCCTTGTAGACCTCGGAAATGCACAGGGTCATCCATTTAGCTATCAAGGACTTGGAAGCCTTTAATCCCTTTCTCTGGGGGTTATAAGAAATGAACAAGGCTGAAGAGCGTCTAAAGAGTCTAGTTCTATCTAAATAAACCTTGAGAACCCTTCTCACATCCAGAGCGTGCCATTGACGCTCTAGAGGATGAACCGGGTTCGGGCAAAAAGAGGGCAAATAAATCTCTTGTTCCCTATGGAATCTGGAATCCACCTTGGGGCTGAAGGCCGGATCCAATCTAAGAGTCACCGAAGACTCCTTGAAGGAGCAGAAGGCGGGCTCAATGGGCAGGGCTCCTAGCTCTGACACTCTCCTAGCCGAGCTAATACCCACTAAAAAGACAACCTTGAGGGAAAGGAAGTACAAGGAAATCTCCCTGAGAGGCTCGAAAGGAATTTTAGTAAGAGCTCTCAGAACAAGGTTCAGGTTCCAGGAGGGGAACCTGTAATCACCGGAGGAGAAATGAGCCTAGCAGCCCTCAGGAAACGCCTCACATGGGGATGCCCTGATATTCTTCAACCTCTTACGGTGGCTAGCACGCTATTAATGGCAGTTAACTGCCTCTGTAGGGTACTAGGCTTTAGGCCCTTATCCAGACCCCCCTGTAAGAACTCTAGGACTAAGCTGATGGAGGCTCTCTCCGGATCTTGGGACCTGGTCTCGCACCATTTCACAAAGGTCGCCCAAGTGCTCTGGTAGATTCGCCTCGTAGCCGGCTTCCTGGACTGCAATAAGGTATTCAAAACCCTTGAAGAGTATCCTAGATTCCTCAAGGCCCTCCTTTCAAGTTCCAGGCTGTCAACCTGAAGGTTCCTGGGTTGTCGTGCACGATCGGCCCCTGAGACAGCAGGTCCGGCCTCGGTGGAAGCCTGAATGGAGGCTCTTGGCAGAGTTCTTGAAGATCTACGAACCATGGTCTCCTGGGCCAATACGGAGCTACTAAAATCACTCTCGCCCCCTCTTTCCTGATCTTCAAGATTGTCCTCTGAATGAGAGGTACAGGAGGAAACGCGAACAGGAGCTCCTGCGGCCAAGGGCAATTTAGCGCATCGAAGCCTATTGCTCTGCTGTCTGGGTGATGAGATATGAATTTCTCCGTCCTTGCGTTCTCCGAGGATGCAAACAGGTCTATGGATGGAGACCCGAACCGTTTTGTTATGGCCTGGAACGTCGCATGGTGTAGAGACCAGTCTGCCTGGTCCAACTGAACCCGGCTGAGCCAGTCGGCCTGAGTGTTGGAGACCCCTCTTATGTGAAGCGCCCTGATCGACCTCAGGTTGCTTTCTGCCCACCGGATGAGAATGGTGGCCAACTGGTGAAGGGACTCGGACCTCGAGCCCCCCTGGTGGTTTATATAGGCCTTCGCTACCGTGTTGTCGGTATAGACTAAAACATCCTTCCCCTTCAGGAACGGTGCCAGCTGTTTTAGAGCCAGGTAAATCGCCCTCAACTCCAACCAGTTGATATGGTGAGTCTTCTCCCATGGCTGCCACTTGCCCTGAGTCGAGTGGCCCTGCGTGTGCGCCCCAACCGCTTAGACTTGCGTCTGTGGTCAGAGTTGTGCTCTCCGGATCGGAAAGGGGCATCCCTGGTGCGAATCTGTCCTGGTGAATCCACCAAACCAGGGATTTCTTTAGGAGTGGCGTAACCTGGATTGACGGGTTCCGCCCCTGAGTCAGGGAGTCCTGCCACAGACGAAGGAACCGCTGAAGGGGTCTGGAGTGAAATCTCGGCCATTGAACTATACCAAGGCAGGAGGTCATTGTTCCTAACAAGCCTGCTAGTGTCTTTAGCCTGGACCTGGGCTTTCCCGCTATCTGCTGGATGAGACCCAGCATCTTCAGACGGCGTTGTTCGGATAGGAAAAGCCTGCACTGCTTGGTGTCTAGGACAACGCCTAGGTGCTCCAGGGTCTGTGAGGGAAGAAGATGGCTCTTCTTGCGATTTATGACGAACCCGTGGTCTTGCAGACACTCTATGACCCGGTGGATGTCCCGGAGAGCCTGTGTGTAAGATGGCGATCTGACCAAGATGTCGTCCAAATAGGGATGGATCTTTATTCCCTCCGTCCTCAGAATTGCCACCAGGGTGACCAGGACCTTTGTGAAGGTCCTCGGCAAGGTTGCTAGGCCGAAAGGAAGCGCCCTGTACTGCCAGTGCTGACATGCGTAACAGAAGCGGAGCCACTGGTGGTGGGGCTGATAGATCGGGACATGAAGATAGACTTCCTTCAGGTCGAGCGCCGTCAGCCATTCGCCCTGTACAATCGCTGTCTGAATAGACTGAAGAGTCTCCATCCTGAACCTCTGGACCTTGAGGGATCGGTTCAGCCTCTTTAGATCTAGAATAGCCCTCCATTCATCTAGTTTCTTTGGAACTAGGAAAATGGTGGAGTAGAGCCCTTGTCTTTGTTTGTGAAGAGGAACCTCTTCTATCGCCCTGATGGTAAGAAGTCTGATGATTTCCGCCTGTATGGCTTGTTGTTTGCCCAGATCCCTGGGAACAACTGAGGAGCAAAAGTATTGCGGGGGGGGGGAGCCCTTTAGCTCTATAACATACCCCCTTCGAATTGTTTGCAGGACCCAAGAGTCTGTGATGCTGTTTGCCCATTTTGAAGCGAACAGCTGAAGTCTGCCCCCTAGGTTGAGCTGATCTAGAGGGCAGGGCTGTGAGCAGTCAGGCGTCCTGCTTAGGTCTTCCTATTCCCTGTCGCTGCTTGGTTCTGTTGTCGGTGCCTCGCTGTTTCTGCCACCTTGGCTTGTAGCGCTGCTGACCTCCTCTCTGAGGAAAAAAGGATCGTCTTGAGTTGCCTGATTGGCCAGCGTTGTTGGAACGAAAATTCCGTTTGGGGACCCCCACGCTTTGTAAGGTGTGCTTCTTTGTCTTGTCAGCCGCGTCGGTTAGAACTTTATCGAGGCATATGTCGAATAGCTTCCGCCCCTGGAACGGGCCTCCTACCAAAGCGTTTTTAGCGGTGTTGTCCCCTCTCCACGACCTCAGCCACAGGCGACGTCTGGCCGCTACGTTGGAGGCAGCCGCCTTTGCAGCCCAGCGAAGCATGTCAGTGGAAGCATCTGCCATGAAAGAGTAAGTCAGCTGGATCTGCGTGGACAGCACTCTGGTCATTTTATCTGAAATGCCCGGGTCTGACGTGGCTGGACAGGAAATCCCCCTGCTCCTCCTCAGATGAAGCCGGGGAGACAATTAGATCTGAGGGGCTTCTTGGGAAGAGGCTGTTTGCCCTTGCCGGCACCTCTGGAGCCACCCTTGTAAGGTCTGGAAGCCCTTCTGGGGGGGGACCTCTTTCTCTTGAGCTCCATAAGGATCTCTTTTAAAAGCTCCGTGTGCAGGTCCTGCCCCGCTGGCGGGGGGGGGGGGGCTGAACCCCCTGCTAGGGAACCCGTTGGAGGGGGCTGGGCAGAACTCACTGCGAGGGGTTGCTCAGCAGAGGCCCCTGCATCCGAAGCTGTAGCTCTCCTTTTAGCCAGCATCCTTGAAGGTCACCGCCTGAGTGGAGTAGACTCTGGCACCGAGGAGGGAAATCTCAGTCTCCGACAGCTGTCCTAGAGACCCGATCGGCTGGAGAGGGTCCCAAAAAACAGGCCGGAAAGCTCCAGAGATCCCTGTCCTGGACACGGCGCAAGGCGGGTGTCTAAGCTCTGCCTAGCACTGAGCGCGGCAGGAACTGCTTGCCCTATGCGCTCCGATTGGCCGCTGGCGAAAAGCGTGCGAAAACACGCTCCTCCTCCCCCGCCAAAAATCACCCCCAGGCAAAGGGAAAGAGCCCTCACCGGCGCGGCTGCCGGGGAACGGGAGAAGCCAGGCCCTGGGTCCAGGAAGGAACCCTCACCGGCGTGAGGGTTCCTTCAACTCCCAACTAGCCAGGCACTGGGGCCTCGGAGCCTCTTCTGAAAAGCCAGCTCCCCTGATGGCGGATGGCAATGCGGAGGGGGGGAGGAGCGAACGGTCCCGAAGGGGGAAGCCGCCGCGCTCCAGCCGCTCTGGCCAAGCAACACCCCACGCCGTTTCTGATCCCCCCCCCCGACCCCCTGATATGAGAGGCAGGGAGGAGCGGGGGGTTGAGAGGCAGCAGACAGGTCCTGATGGGGGTAACTGCTGCGCCTAAGGTCCCTGGAATCCCCGTTCCGAAGGGGAGGGAGGGGAACACCAGCTCAAGGCCCTGTACCCTAGATAGCTGGGTAGGTGAACAGGGCAGAGAATTTCTCTCCCCCTGGCACCGGGTCGGTTCTCCTTAATCCAGAAAAGAAGAGAAAACTTGCGCTGTCTTCCAGCGCACTTGCCTGCACTCCTTACTGCACCACGGCAGACAAACAACTGGGGAGCTGAGGGTAGATCCCTCGTACTAGGCTCCTCAAAGTTGGATGTCTGCCTCCTACTGGCTCCCGGCGGGATCTACCCTACTATCCAGACTGGACGGCCAGTCAGTAGCCTTTGGTGGTGAAGTGATCCCCAATCCAACTGTCATTATCCTAGAAAGGGTCCAAAACCAGTTCCTCCGGCGCCTCCTGAGGGTAGGCCAGAGCACCCCTGGGGCAGTCCTATGGGCAGAGCTGGGTATAGATTCCAATGAAACCCTGATGAAAAGTAACCTTGTGGGGTACTGGCTTAAGCTACTGTCCTGTCAGAAGACAGATCTTGCCCTCCAGTGCCTCAAAGAGGAACTGTTGTGTATGGGGTCAAAGGTATATTCTTGGCTCGCCTACCTCAGCAGGATTCTGAAATCTTGTGGATTTTCCTTCGAGTACTTCATGGGCAAACGTTTGGTGGCTATTAATGCTGAAATCTGTACCAGGATTAGGGATATTGCTCATCAGGAGGACCTAGGGGCAGTAGCCTCTTGGAAGGCTGCTCCTTGGCTAGGGGTGATAAAAAGATAATTCGGATTTGAAACATACTTGGACAAGCTGGGCAATTCTAAGCTTCGTAGGTGGTACACCTTGCTGCGTTTCCAGCTCCTTTCAACTGCGGTAACGGAGAGCAGATGCAGCCAGGTGCCTTACCTATTGAGAAATTGTTCTTGTCAGCTACAAGAAATAGAAACTACTGAGCACCTATTTACTGAATGAAAGAGAAGAAATTGACCCAAAGTGAAGGCACCTATCAAGGGTAAAAGTCTCACTCATGAGTGTAATCTTTCTATGCATTACCCAATTTTGACTGACAACCTAAAGTAGTAGTTAAAATAGCACTAGTCAATCCATAATTCTAAAGGTCCTCAGCTTGGTTTAAGAAGCTGGTGGCATAACAATCATACAGGAGTACAAGAGTACAGTCAGAAATAAAGTCTGAGTTTCTGGACCAGCACGGGCTGGGAACCTAACAGGTGCAGCTCTTAAAGGGGGGGTGGGAATGAGAGGAGAAAGAACTCCTTACATCAAACATCTGCTTTAGCTCATTTGCAGATAGCTTTCTCCAGAACTTGCCAAATCCTACTTCCTGCCATTTTTGCAAGTGGAGAAACAAAATGAGCAAGCCCTCTAACGAAAAATAGAAAGTATATAATAGCAACTTTTCCATGATTTCTCCTAGAAAATGAGATTAAGATCCCATAAATTAAGAAATCTCATTTCCAAGTTTTATAGTACTCATGCTGACACAGTCTAGTGTATACAGTAAGATTGAAGAATAATAAATAATAAGACAGACTTTTCTACTTTTGCTATAACAGAACTGTCACAGCATTTAAATCTAGAATGTTATTACATGATCTTTATTTCTTTTTGCAATTAATGTTACATGCATTTTAAACACGGATTGGTATTTTTATATGCACAAGTAATCATATCCATGGTATCAGTTAAATCTATTGCTGTTGGACTGAAACGCAGCAGCATGCAGTGTACAGGTGAGTGTACAAAGTTAGAGAGGTTTTGTAAGATGGCTAACTTTGACCGAACTCTAAAGCAAACATGATCTTTAATGACTTGCATACATAAAGTTTGGTTTGGATTTATGCAGGCATTGCATAGTTCATTATTAGTTTGTATTAAAATACTGGATATGGGGTGTCCGTGACCTTGAAGAAGATCAAGTAACCGTGGCAAACAGGAAGATCTGGAGAAGAGGCATAACCTTCAGAGTTGAAAGGTCAGCAAGTACAGCCTGAAATCAAGACAAAACAATATGCTAAATTTTAATAGTTGAAGTCAAGTTTCCTACAGGCAAAACAAAGTCATCAGCTCTACTGCAGTTTATAATAGACAGACAGTATTTCACTTCTCCGGACTTGCCTAGTGCCTATTCCTGATATTCTGATTCAATCTGTAAAGGTTCTTGTTGCCAGTTTTCCCTCTTCAATAAAAATAGGCCCCACATATAGAGATAGCAGAAAGCAAACAGTATCTTTTAATTCTCCGACCTAACTCCAAGTACACTTTGTGTAAGAGAGCTAATATGTCATCTTGCTTCTAAAAATAATTGTACATTATGAATCCTTATCCTATGTCTTGGATAGTAATTGTGAAATGAATGACTCCAATGATGACCTAGCGTGAGTCATTTCAAATGCGAATACACTTTCTAATCTAATTAGTCATCACAAACAACTCATTATATAAACTAAAATGTTATCAGATTGCTTAGACAAAGATATTCTAACAAAATAGTATTTAATAAGAGCAAGCTAATTCAGCCTAGTGGCTTTTCATGTATAAATGCAATGACAACATTTATGAGGATACAACTACAAATTCAGTACTTGATAAAAGCAGGCTTGTAAAAGATATGAAATATCAAAATGCACAGAAAAAACTAAGTTTTCTATATTTGATGATAAAAATTTGAACCCACCCTCCCCTCCCCCCCCAAAAGCTTAGGGTATTATAAGAACAGTAGTACAAATTTAAAATAGACACTCAAATATGTAAAAAATTACAAGACATTGATTCTTTTTTTTAAAAATGCAGTGGTGTTCTGTTGTTTATAACTAATGTAGCACTTTACCTTCTGCCATCACATGTGCCATGAAAGGAATTTTATGCACTTAATCTTTATATTCTTGTAACTTCCTCTGAGCTTTTTACCCAGGGTCAGAATTTAAGCAGAGAGCTTTACATTGCATGCCATGTGCATGTGAAGTTCAAATTACAGTAGGCTGGCAAGACATCAGGAACTATTTCAATCTTCTCAAACTGAAACTTATCCTTACTTCAGCTGCAGCCAGTGATGTCACCTCCATCAGGTTCACTGCTCGGAAGGCAAACACAGCAGCTGCTAGGACTGAGGAAGAATGCACAATATTGAAACTCTTGATTACTAATGAATTGTTAGCATTAATCTTCATCTAGCAATGCTAACTCTCACTCCACAGCCATTATGCTGCTTCATATTGGTAAGTCTCAAAGTTCTAGTTCTGGTCAATTGGCTGGTCTTTCATAAAAGTCAATAACTATGTGAATGCTCTTGGAAAAACAGCTGAGTAACAGTAATCTGTTTAAGAAACTCAATCATAAAAGCATGTGAAAAATGATTATTAAAAATAAAGTACGTTCTTCTCTAGGTAGAAGGATTTGCATTTATTTAAACAGTAGGCTCTCAATATTCTGCAAAATATATCATTCTTCAATCATCTCGCCTTTACCCAACAGTTAATCACATCTCTCCAGCTTTCCAGCTAGCCAAAAGGCTGCTCTTTAGGTCTTAACGCAAGAATGGATTTGTTGGATTATTGCATTTGGGCTCTTCTCTCTGATGTACATTGTGGTTCTGCAATTAGCTGTTGTGCGATACTTTCATTTTCTAAAATACAAGCTTTTATTTAAAGATAAGCATTTATTTACCAAATTTAAATTGATTCTGTCCTTAAGAACTACTGTCTTTATTCTTAATTACACATTAAGACATCTTTGCTCCTCTGATGATGGTTTTTTATGCTACCAAAGGAGAGTTCTCTAGAGCAAGTCAATTAGGTAATGGTGGGGTTATTTTTATTTGTTTACTTTGATTTCTTAGCTGCCCCCTCCTGTTATAGCAGCTTGGGGTGGCTTACAACATAGTAAAACCATATATATACATGGTTTTATTATTATATATAATAATAAATATATTTTTATTTTTATATATATATATATATACACACACACACACAAACATAAATAATTAATAAATAGACAAAACACAAACAACAGTATAAAAGCACCAATAAAAACTCCATGGCGGAGCACAAAACACCCCCAACCCTCCACCCATCACCCGTCTCTGTCATTAAAAGCCTGGAGGAACAGGTAGAAGGGTGCTAATAAAGGACATCTTTTAATAGGTTTAAAAGAAACCGCAAAAAGGTTGTGTTTTGTATAAAGACTTGATAAGTTAAAAGCCCAATTGAAATGTTTCCTTTACAAAAGAGCAGGAACACACCACTATTTGTGTTTTCACATGCAGGGCCTTGAAGGCAGGAGTACAATATCAACCAGGAGAAAAATCAAGAGGACTGTCAAAAATCTTAAGATGACTGAAGGAATCCCTTACCCCTTAGGTGGGGGGGAAATTCTCTTGTACAACCCTGAAAAGTTCTGTCAATTATTACTGTGATTATGATGTCATGGGGAAAGGAGAATGTCTTTCGGTGCTTTTAGACAAGTGTCTCCCCACCCATCGTGCATGCTGCAGCTCCACATGGGTACCCTATGCAGCCCCGTGCTGGGTAATGGGTGGGGAGGCACTTGTCTAAAAACACTCTTTGTTTCTACCCAGAAAGCCACCATCACGTAGTGGATGCTGCCAAAAGAATAACAAGAAAACATCATGGTAGTTCACTGACAATTCCTGTTGGAGATGTGAAGTTATTGACTTACTATATATTTACTGGGTATATTCTTTGACATTCAGCTAAAATAATTTCAATAATCACATAAGGGGAACTGAATTTTCTTCCCTGGGTAATAACATGAATGCATAATAATACTCATTATCTTTAAAACTATCTGCAAGTAACGTTTTCATTACCAGCAAGAATTTCTAGAGAGTTGTATCCTAGGACTCTGTCCCACAAAAGCAGGAGCTGGTCTGTAGCTAAGTAACCAGAGAATGCTCGTACCATCCATTTAAATGCTATGCGGAGCCTGCAAACAGTTGAAAAACAAGTGGCATTATGTTTCTATCAAATTACAATCATTAGTTACACCATCAAAAAAACAAAAATCTCTATAATCCAAAATGTTGCTATGGTATTTTATATTTAGATTTTAGTCGAATCCCAGAAACACCAAGCACGATCTCTAAGAAACTGCTTGGCATCTTTTCTGATTAACCACTAAGTTACATACTTTTTCTGACTCAACTATTTTCCTGCTAGCATTTTCATTAATCATTATGCCAATCCTTAAGCCCGAGAGCCTCTTTTATTAGCGTTCTGTTCTTTAAAATCTGGTAGGCAGAGAATTTTATGATTATTGTGTTCGGTTAGTTAGTTAAATAAGTTTATTGTACAACCATAGGGTTATTACAAAATATTAAGAAATAAATAAGACAAATACAAATAAACAAAGAAAATGACCGTACCCTAAATATATTAAACAGCATCTATAACCCTTAAGGGGAAAAGAAAAATATATACATCCATAAAATCCAAAACAAATTTAAAAGGAAAAGGGGAAGTAATCCCCAATCAACTCAGGCCAAAAGGACTATTACACAGGGCCGAAATAAACAAATAAGATTAAATAGACATCACCAATTTGATGACTATCGACACATTAATATCACCATCACAACTTACTCTCACTGGTGACATATTTAAATATTTATACCAAAACAACATATCAAGATCACCATTCATGCCATCATAGACTATCATCACTAATACAGTTACATAGGGTATTTTCAGATGTTATGAGATCACGCTCAACCACAGTGAACCACGGTCAATCCCGCAGGGGGCCAAAGCGCCCTGAACGTCTGTTCGGCGGCTGCCAGATGTTCACCACGGTCAATGCCCACATGGGGTCAATTTCAACCACGCTTCTGGGGCTCCCCGCCGGACAATCCCCGAAAGCGTGGTCAAAGAGATTCCCGATGGGAACCAACAAAAAGTAACGTCTGGCCGGCAACCACCGGCGGGAATCAAAGGAAATTATTCCCTGCTGGGGACAAAGCACGCAGCGTCGCTGCTAGGCAACTAGCTACAACACAGTCTGGGGAGGGAGATTTAAATGGCACACAGCAGCAGCTGGGATGAGCCGCCCCTGCGCCTTCCGGGTGCTTTTACCACGGCCCGGGCCGGGATCGGCATAACGTCTGTTGCGCTGCCCCGGGCCATGATCTGTCGGCCTGATTCCCTGCCATGGTCCCGGTCCCGTCACGTCTGTTCGGGACTTTTTTTGACCACAGGGGGTGGTTGTTCGATTCACCCCCGCCAGGGATCCACTGTGGTGAATCGGGACCGCGTAACATCTGAAAATACCCATAGTTTCTTGACATGATTTTTTAGAAAAAACAAGACCAAGATACGAAATCACCTTCCAAGTTACAGTAAAGGAGAAGTCCCTCAGAAGCAATGTCACATAGAAACTACTTGATCGCCAGGAACTAAACTCAAGATGGGGAGGATAATACTACGTCGCGCTTCCATAAAGAGAGGGCAGTCCAAAAGAATAGTTAGGATTATTATTATTGCAAGGGCAATATAGGATGGGAGTTCCATTCCGCTAGGGGCTGTACAAACATAAGCAGCGTGATCCTGAAGCAACTTCATCTAGCACTCGCCCTTTGCACGGTCAGTCCCATTCACTTCAATGGAACTTGTGCCAGCACCAAACAGTTGCAGCACTGCACTCCTAGCAAATGACAGGCTTTGCCCCTAGGGACTTTTTGCCTGTACATGTCAGACCAATCAAATAAGCCACTTGTACCCCAAGATGCAAACCCAGAAAGCCCACCGGAATCTGTCACAAATTATTAAGGCTGTTTTCACATAGACGTTCCTCTCCCCCTCGCAGTGTGCGGGTGGGGATGGCGCCCGTGTGAACGCCGCAGCAGGTGCAGGAGGGATGGGTGGGCACTCGTGGGAACATTGCGGGCGGTGGGTGGGTGGGTGTGCTCCCGCACTCCACCCATCACCCATGCACAGAGCATCCGGCGCCAATGCTGGTTGCTCTGTGTGTGGCGATAATTGGGGGTCTGTGGGAACGCACCCCCCCCATGCCCGTGTAAAAAGGGCCTAAGTCTGCTTTGGATAATTCAGGTCCTCTTTTGGGTGGCCTAATTCTTCTGAGACTTTCAGTACTTCCAGATCCAAAATAGAAACAAAGCAGCCGGAATCTGTTTAGCATCCATTCTTAACTGCAGAACTTGACCTCAGGTCAAATTTCTGATGATTATTTAGAACTAACTCTATGCAAGCCAAGAACAAAACCTAGAGTTTTCCTAACAAAGTACAGTTTATCAGGAAAACCCTGATATATGTAAAGTTTGGGCTGTGACACTGGAATTCCCAGCTAGTCTTAAGGCTTGGATTTCACAATCTGGTATGAGAAGGTCTTTGATTTATTTACAGTGAAATTTGGCTAGTTCATAGTTTAAACTCAAACACACTTCTTTGTTAGAAAAAGTGTAGTGTAACAAAAGGAAAGACATATGCTGTTTGTGTATTTCCATTGTAAAATCTGACCTTTTATTCCTGCTCTCCCCCGCCCCCCGGTCTTTTTTTTAACCCAGATGCTAACCTCTGGAAGGAACCTCCGCTTTTAACTCCTTGACTTCTTAATGTTTTTTAAAGAGACTTTAGTGATGGGCCACGCCAAAAGCATTCTGATAATCCAAGTAAACTATATCAACTGGATTATCCTTAGCCACATGAGCCTTTGGGGAAGGGCAGGACAGACATGCAAAGTAAATAAATAAATAAACTGCTTTTTGACACCATCGAAGAATTCCAATGGATTGGGGAGACATGCCATGTTGACTTTTCTCTAACATAGCATGTATATATTCATCATTCCCCAGGGGTGGGGAACTTCAGGCCCTGGGGCTAAATCCAGACCACAGCTAGGTTTATTTGGCCCTTTTCCAATTCCTAGAATATATTAATCCAGTCCCTGCTCTGAGAGTGTGAGCTCAGGAAAAGGCAGCAGAGATAAGGGCATGCACTTAAGGACAGAGGATGTATCCATTCCATGGCATAGATCCATGATCTGTAGCCTTCCTTCCTTCCCCAAGCCAGTGCACTCTGGATTGGAAAAGTGCCCCCTTAGCTCAGCTCAAAGGCAGCCCACAAAGCTTGTATTAAATTTCAAAGTGGCTTGTGGGAGGAAAAAGGTGAGGGTCAGATTATTAGATCCCCTCTGGTCTAATCTATTACTACAATTCCTACCAATTCAGCTGGTGCTGCAGTTGGGATAGCTGGCCTGAAGTTTCTAGGATAACCTCTGGAACCTTTTCGAAATATTATTGGGGGGGGGGAGGGGGGTTGTGTTTTAGTTTATAAGGTTGTATAAATAAACAAACACCTTTAGGGGAAGCCTTTCAAAAGGACAAAGAGGGATTAGGCACCAAATTCCAATGGAATTTCAGTAAACACTGGATCTTAACTCCATGGTGACTTTCCAAATCTCTACTGATAAATATCACAAACAGATTTCTAGTACAATAGAAGCATCAATGTGTGTACCAAATCAGTACTCCAACGGGGAATAAAATACTTACGGCTGGGCTCCGATCTCTCCAAGATGATAAAAAAGCTGTGGGAGATGGGTTTGAAGAAGGGTCTCAAACAGCAAACATAGTGACACAATGCCCTAGTAAAAACAACACCACATTCTGAAAACTTATTTCTGCCATTACTCTTTCCACTAATTGTAATAGTAAAAGAAAAAATATCTAAGCATCGATACATTTTTCATTTAAGCAGGAAGGCCACAACCCACTCACTGCAGAGAACCACTACTGAAGCCTGTGAATAGCTCCACTGACTTACTCTGGAGTAAGTGGCTTGTGGATTGCAGGCTAACTTATAAACATTACTAAATCAATAGATACTATGAGGTCATGGGAGCTCCAAGCTAAAGCCAGACAAGCACTAAGACTGTGATCCTGTAAAAACAATCTCACTTGAGTTCAAATTTATTCATAAGTGGGTATGTTTGCAGAGGTGTGTTAAATAGCATATTAATGCTATTTTATATTTAACCAGGCTCCAGTTACACTTCAATATGGATACTGCCAAAAAGAGGGAAGGGAAATGTATAACCTATGATTAGTAGCAAGAGCAGCAAATAAAATTGTTACCAATAGTGAAAGTTAAATTGTCTCATATACTGGGAAACATAAATTTGGAAACTTTTTCAGCATTGTGTAAGAAGATCCCATTTAAAATCATGAGAGAAGCTAGAGCCCCACCCCCAATAAATTAAGCTGCTGTGCTGCCAGGACACAAGGTTTAGGCCTAGCTCTGGTTGCCCTGTTAGTCTCAAGTACGAAAGAGACAATGTAGAGAGAGAGATGATTCCCCTTCTTGGATTAACTTGTGTTGGGCTAGCTTTAGAGCTTCGTGGAACTTTTCTTTGGGCAGGCACCCCTGCTGAGCTCAAAGGATGCTGAGGTATAGCTCATAGGTTTCAACGGGCTACTCCGGAATAAGTGGCTTCTGGATTGGGGCCTCCTCTGTCTCTGATGTCTACTACTGCAGTGGTCACTTATTTTTCTAACGATCCACTTGAGTATTCCTGGTAATAAGAGCTTTGCTTTCAGATAAGTGATTGCAGGATCAAGCCTTGGGCAGGGGTGTGCGTGTGTCACTTTCCAGCAAGATGAAAAGTAGGCCCTTTAAAAACGGACTGCGGTGGCGGCACAGTCCGTGGGGGATGGGTGGAGGCGGTGGCAGGTCTGTGGCACGTATGCAGGCCAGCACACGGACGCACACCCATCTCCACACACGGAGGCATTGGGGACAATGGAGGTGCCTCCGTACATGGGGGATCGGTGAAGATGGGGGGAGCACGGGAGTGTGCTCGCACTCCCACCGATGCTCACACGGATGCCACCCCCCCTCGCCCATGCAGCCGCACACGTGGGCAAAGGGGGGGCAGGGGGCATCAGTGTAAAAAGTGCTGTAGTCTCTTCAACAGCCCTTATATTTACTGTAATTAACAGGGGTCCATGTTCATGGCATTTTCCTCCTTGGTGGCAATGGGGGAAAACGCTGTGAGCATGGGCTCCTGATTGTATACTAGTTTCACGACACATTTTCCCTGTTTGCTGATAACTGTACTTATGCTGCATCTAAACATAGGCCCTTAGCATACGAGACGCCCCTACCCATCTCCATGCGGAGGTGCCCGTGTGAATGCCGCGGGGGTGCATGTGTGCTCCCGCGCTACACCCACCTCCATCTATCATCCATGCATGGAGCAATGGGCTCCAATGCCCAATGCACCATGGGTGGAGACGGGTGTGTGCCCGTGGGAACAGACGCACACTCACCTCCACCCACCACGGTCTGTTCAAAAACAGCCATAGTTGTAGCTGAAATTTTTTATTTTAATTTATAAAACATTTTAACAAGAAAAAACTGTTAGTTTATATATGGAGACATACACTTTGAAGCATAGAAATGTTTAAGTGTGATTATTATGTTATCCAAATGTAATAATCAGATCCTCTGTTCAGGAGAAAAGGAAAAAATGCTCAACTTTTTACAGTAAATATCGTATGCCATACAAATATGTACAGCATGCACATTTTCAAACTTGACTTGCATTTATGCAGCGAACTTTGTGTACATAAACCTATACACCTACAAGTGGGAAAATTTACATAAGGCTCATTGCCTGCACAACACTCTCAAATACCAAAATGCTTGTACACACATGGTTCTATAAAAAAATGCATGATAAAAACGGAGGCTGAATTGAGACCCCTTTTGAAAATATAGCCTAGAAAGGTGAATGGCACAATCTTGACTCTATTGAAGTCAATGGCGCAGGTCCCATTGACATTAACAGAGGAGGACTGCACTTGAAGCATGCAACTTATATAGCTCAGTTCTCATGAATCTTCCTAAGAGAGGTATCCAGTACAACTCTCAGCTCAAAACACTGAAGTCCATCTTCCAGTACCTATGTATAATACAAACCTATTTATGGATGGTCTCATCCCAGAAAAGCATCTCTATTCAGGCCAGCACTTAAGGGTTCATGCCTACATTTTGTCTTTTCCCCTTCCCCCTGGGGATTCACTAAATTTGACCTGAGCATCTTCAGAAGGCAATGGAGGAACCAATCAAGTGACATTTTTGGCCAGGCTTTTAGCAGGTGGGGATAGGGGTTGGGGTGAGAGTGATTTTAATTGTCATTTTATATCATTCATTCTTATATTTTTGTATGTTTGTAAGCTGCCCTGAACATGCAAGAAAGGGTAGGATAGAAACCCAAATAAATAAAATATAATATATGGCTGTAATGAAACATATGCTCCGATGCTTTCTTGAATCCACATCTATATTTTAAAAAGTCTCCTAGAATGAGCATTGTATTATAGGTTATTAAAGCGTTTGGTTGTTTTTTGTTTTTGTTTACCCAAGTGGGAGTTACAGTATTATTTCAAACGGAATTATGCCCTGCTACCGTGCAAGCTTACTTGAGATATTTTTTTAACATATTAAAAGGACTGTAACAACTTTTCAAAGAAAGGAAATCATGCAACTATTATATCAGGGGTGGGGAACCTTTTCGAGGTCGGGGGCCACATGTAAAAAAATCAATTGAAATCAATTTATAAATCAACTGAAATCATTTAAAATTAACTAAAAATCAATTTAAATCAATTTTAAAAATTTAAATCAATTTAAAACAATGAGTACACACACACACACACACTCAGAGAATATTCAAACACCCACACTCTAACAAACAAACTTACATACACACTGTTGCTGCTGCCGCTAATGTTGCCATTTGCAAATGTCCCTCAGCCATTGCCTGAATATGCCGTGCTGGAACTACATTTCCCAGCATGCCAAATTCAGGAAATGGCTGGACCTGGCATGGAGGGACATTTGCAAGTTACTGAGGGCGCGGGGGAGAGGTAAGTTTGAGCGGCCTGCAAAAGTCCACCCAGGCCACAGAGAGGCAGGCGTGGGCCGCACAACAATGAAGCAGGGTGATAGGGTGGTGGGACAGCTGAAATTGCCCCGTGGGCCTGAGGTTCCCCACCCCTGTATTATATTATCCTTCCATATCAATTAAATACATAGACTGACCAAAGAGAAATATAAACTGATTTGTTCTTACTTCCTAATGAACTTACAGAAGGATGAGAAGAGATGGAATGGAGTCTGAAGAAAAAACGCACATACATCTCACGGAATATCTGATACAATTTGGAAGGTTCATGGTACAGAAAACAAAGTGGAGCAACTGAAAGGATAAAAATTTTAAAATTAACTCAACACTGTAAATTGCTAAAATAGTTCAATGAGTAAGTGCATGAAGTATGAAGAAAAACAAACCTTAGAATAGTAGAATTTTCAACAAACTTCTGAATTATTCTGAAAGCGAAGTTTTTATTTTAAGGATATGAGACACTATCATAAAAGAAGACACGGGGCATATTGTTTTTTGTGTGATGGCCCATGACATTGCAAAAGACAGGGTTATCAAGTCTATTCTACTGCTGTGGCTGCATGAGAATTACTGATTTCAAAACTCTGCCTCCCACATATGCACATTTTTGTAACCATTACATCATAGCAGCACTGACTTAGCAGGAGAAAGACGTTTCAACAAGCAGTAAAGGCTCCCCTGTCATCTCAAGTGGGATTGGTTCTAAATGGAGCATTTCTACCAATTACCTTACTCCTACTAAAGTTGGAGATTCTACAATGGTCTGTATTCAGTTCTTTCTGGAATTCTTGTTAATACGACACATTCATTTAATCTAAAATTTGTTTAAAAACCAGAGGGTATTTCCGAGTAATGGAAGAGATCTTAATCCGCCAGAAGTAAGAAGCAGTTAATGATTCATTGTACTTGTGAAAGACATTTTTGTAATTTTCCACTTTGGAGTTAAGCCCTTTCTATTCCATTATATGATATACCCCATCCACCATCCTAATTAACAGAATGTACTGGGTGCTCTCTCACATTCCTTAGAATACTGGACTAAAAGTGGCTTTCACACAAATCATGGGGTGAAAACAGACACAACACTAACTCCACAAACAAGTGGAGTAACTGAAAGGATAAAACAATTTAAATTGACTCCACTGTAAATTGCTAAAATAGTTCACTTAAGTAAGTGTATGAATGAATACCCATGATTTTAGGGAACCATAAAATTCACTCACACGTCTTATGTGCCTAGAACACTCTTAATCTCTTCATATCCACCCGAATTCAGTCACAAGAGCAAAAAAGCTAGAGTCTAATCTGAAGACCAATTACTCAGGTAATTGTTCTCAAAATAGGATCTCCCCAAGAGTTAACATGTTAAAACATTAACAAAGGAGATCTGTTCTGGATTTTTAAAAATGATATGTATACACCAACTACAGGGGAAAAAAATCTGGATTGCTCAAGTGTTTCAACGTTACAGGATAGTGTATCCAAAATGTTCAGATGCTGTAATACAGGAGTAGAGAACCTCAGGCCTGGGGACCGACTGTAGCCTGTGACGCGTTTTTATTTAGTCCCTTTCCAGTTCCTGGATCTGGCTTCTCGGTCCAGCTTTCCTACTCCCAAGAGTAAGTTCAGGGGAAGTGTGTGCCGATTAGGGCATGCGCTTAAGGACAGGGATGGATCCATGGCACAGACCAACTTCGTCCTTCCTCCACCCTGAGAGCACCTCTTAAGCACCCCGACCTTCTACGTTGCCCTTGAAACTTGTACTAACTTTAAAAGTTGACCCCTGGGAAGGAAAAAGTTCCCCACCCTTTGTTAAGAGTCACAGAGCGAGGGGCCTCTGAGATGTGGGTTCTGGGGATGACAGGGTTCAGAGTCAGAACCGGGAGACAAAACCAGAGGCAAGGCTGAGGGCAAGGGTAAGACAAGACCAGGAAGGGGACAAGAGAGACAAAGTACAACTAGAGGGGAGCAAGGACAAAAGGGGAGCGAGACAAGGACTAAGAGCAGAACTGAGAACAGAAAGGATACAGGGCAGGAACAAGAGCAGGAGAAGACAAGGACTGAAAGCAGAAGGTGGGGGCAAAGCAGAAATGAGACACAGGGTGCTTGTATATCAGACAGGCGAGGGGGAAAGTGCCATGAGTCGCAATCACGACAGGGGGAATCATGTGAAACTCCACTCGTCGGCGTGGGGTTTTGAATGTCATTAGCCCCCGTGCCTACAAGCGGAGTTTCATATGATTTCCACTGCTGTGATTGCGACTCACTGCACTTCCCACCCTCTCCCCACCCGTCTCGTGTACAAGCGCCCTAAGAGCAAGGCAGGTTCAGAATAGTGAGTGCACAGGCAAAGACAAGAAGTGAGAGTGTTGTTCTGCCTTGCTTCCTGTTGCTACCAGCATGCCTTTTATGCCTGCTGGCTGGCAGCCAGCCAGGAAGCTGGGAGGCGGGACATGGGCAAGACAGACAGGAGATGGGGCAGGGTCAGGACAAGGCAGGGAAAGGACATGAGGGGAGTGGCTGGGCCAGAGGAAGGCTGGGGCAGTGGTGTGACGGGCCGGCCACCACTCCAGAAACCCGGAGGGCAGGTTTCAAGCCTAGGGCCTGACACCCTTGCTGCAACATAACCTGAATGCTTGATTTACAGAGCTATACATAAATTGTGACTGAAAACATTAATATTTAAAATCACTTACCATACATTGAAAAGCCATGGAAAGGGATTACACCTACAAAATAAGGTTTGGGGTTATTTTAGTAAGCTATGTATGTATGTATCCAAAATTTAAAAGCTCCCAAATTGCACTCCATGCCTTGCACATACAAGTAAAAGACCAGGCCTCATGCCCTAAAAAGCTTACAACCTAAGCCCTGTCTTGCAACAACAATTTCACTTACTTTAAGCATCTAAATAGCTCTATTGAAGTCAAGGGGATAACTCATGGTTAAAGTTAAACATGTGCATAAGTGTCTGCAGGATTGGAGCCAAAAGACAATTAGTTCAAGAGGATTTAAGGATGTGCTTAGGTGTTTTCCCACAAGTTATGGACTTTAGAATATGTTTTAGTGCTTCAGTCTTAAATGTAGATACATGACGTAGCCACAGAGCATCATATGCTAATGCTATCAAGGAGGGAGGGGATAAAAAGAGGAAGTTACAGGTAGGATTTGAACAAATAAATGGAGACTGTTTGACAAATGCAGAGAGGCAATATTCAGCATATGGGTGCGTGACAATGTGCTTGACAGCTGAGATGAGTCATGTTTGACCAACACACAGCCACTAGTGGCTGCAGCCCTAAGCAATATTACTTGAGACTGAACACAAGGGGGTAGCTGAATACAGTCCTGTTGTAATGATATCCCCTCAGCTAAAAGTGGAAGGGTAAAGTCTATTCTATCCTATAGAATTTTTTCTGTAGCTTTCATCCCCATAGTATTGGTCTATTGGAACACCTGCCTACTGTTACATTGCTTTAGGCACTAACATCTTCTGTGGTTTGAAATTCATTCTCTCTGGGTGAAAAGATATGAGACAGTAGCCCAGATTAGCCCCCTCCAGATGTGTGGCCACTGGTCTGTCTGTTAAGCAGCCTCCAGATATTCACCCGCACCCACCCTCCGGCAACCCCCACTCATAGCATCATCCCAGCGAATTTGGAGCCCACCGCACAGGCGACGGTTGACTAATGTGAGCAAACATGCTTCCACATGGCCACCTCCCATCTGTTAGGGTACGAGCAGCTTCCGCCGACATGCAGGTACACTAGGAGCACAGTGTCCTCGGCAGAGTGCCTAGAGCAGTCTGGGGAGTGACTGCATCTCAGTGGTGGAGGGGGTGGAGCGTGGCAGGGAGGAATGCCTGTCCATCTGTCTGGTTTGTCGCAGAGAACCTGCGAGTGGCAGCTGCGTGGAGGCTCCACAAGTGATCCACCCCCAGACTCCAGCAGGCTAATCTCTCATCTGTTAACATCTTCTGTCTTCCTGCCTCCACATGATATCTCCAGGGAAAAATATACACGCAGCAGAGTTTTGTTTGATAATCATTTTGTGTTTGTGTGTGAATTTTTTTGCCTTCTAGCAAAGAAGGGGCTCTCTCTTTGATGAAGATGCCATAATGGGTTTTTACTAGAGACAGTAGATTGAAGATGCATGCCTTGCCCTTGACATGAAGAGAGATGATGAGGGGTTCTCAGCTCCCGTGGGAGTTAGTTTTACGGTTTTGGATGGGCCCAGGAGAAGGCTCTGTTTCCCACACAGACTAGCTTTATCCTTGATGTGAACAATTCATTGTGACCAAGGAGAAAGAATATTCATTTGGGTTCTTATCCTGGACACCAGACACTTGAATATCTGTTCCTGATGCATCCACATATGCTTAAGAAACATCCTGTTGACACACCTCTTGACTTGCCAGACAAACTATCCTGAAACCAGATGGGTCAATTTGCACCTGTGACTTGCCGGAGTCATTGAATGTGGCGACAGGCCCCACTTTGGTCAACCTAAGTTGTGAGTGAGCCTGCTCTTAGAGTAAGAAAAGGCAGGCCCAGAAACTGTGAAAAGGTCAGAGAATGCAAAGAGACTAAAAGTGTGGAATGGCTCAGCTATGTGGGTCCATCAGCATACTAACAAAGGACTATAAGGCCATGAAAGTCCTGGTCTATCCAGACACTTGAATATCTGTTCCTGATGCATCCACATATGCTTAAGAAACATCCTGTTGACAAACATCTTGACTAGCCAGACAAACCATCCTGAAACCAGATGGGCCAATTTGCACCTGTGACTCGAGAGCTGTAGACTAACAAAGTTCTTTGGTAAGCATCCTGACACCCATGGACATTTTGGTCTTGGATAGAGGCCAATTTCAGGGTTCCACTAGCCCGTGGTCTTTGCCCTGTCCATCTCAACGAACTCAAGGAACAGCGCTCTTTTCCAGCATCACCGAGGGCCCTCTCCTGACTTTCCCTGAACCAGCCTGCATACTCCAGGATCTGGCCAGCCTCGGATGCGTAAGGTATCTTTATCTGGGAACTACTGTATGATAGTGTGTATGTAGCTGTAATAGTGCCAAGGATAGAAACCACGGTGTGCTGTCTAGTAATACATTCAGTTTGTTTTGTAACTGTATTGTGTTTATTTGATGATCATCAATCCTAAAGCAATAGTCAGAAGTTAAGGGCTGTAACCATAAAACTTGACTCATTATCCTATGGGGAACCAGAGTAGAGAACTAGACATCTGATGTGCTCTTAAGTAAGCCATGCTGCTGTATCGTCATGCTTCTGCATTCTCAACTATCTGAAATTTCCTCAGGTAAACTGCATTTGTGTAGTCCGGACTGGAGGTAATGAAGGCACAGAACAAGTGGGATTCATCTCTCAGGATGGGGCCAGGTCTTCTAGCCAACTGGAGTTTATGAAAAGCTATATTTGCAGACAGCATTAAATGAGAGCTTGGCATGACTGAAGACGTTATGTGCACACCTCAACTCTGGACTGATTTTTCTAAGTATGGGCATGTACCTGAACCAAAATATACTGTAGAGTTCCTGAAATTTATCTTGCTTGGGTTTGCCTCGTTCTTCATTCATGAGCTGATCTCATCCAACCTTTGGCCATCTCTGGGCTATTTGTTATAGGCATGCATGGCGAAGGATAGGAAGATCTGCATGTGACAGTAGGAGCTGCTAATATGCCTGTAGAAATTTCTTCTACATAGAGGAAATATTCAAGCAGTCATTAAAGCTGACCTTAAAGCTGTTTTGCTATGCAGTGGTGCAAAAAAATCTTAGCTAAGCTAAGAATGCAACTCAATGACTTAAACTTTTGCATCTATTACAAAATGAGACATCATAAGAGTAAAGAATAACTGAGAAAAGAAAGAGGTTAATCATTTTCCACTGCAAAAAGCTGTAATTCTCCCCATCTCCCACTAGAGGAAGCAAGAGTATAACTTACCGTTTGGTGGATAAAAGACAGCATATTCTTCCATTCCAAGTTTTCCTGTGAAAAGAACGAGAAAGGATTTAAACACAATAATCTTGTAGAAAAAAAAGTTTATTTACTTTTCAGTAACGATTTCCAAATTAAGAGTTTAATGAAGTTAAGCTTTAATGTATAACTGGAAACTGCAAGCCCATTTCAACAAAAGCATGCAGCAAGTCAATCTACTCTGGCTTAAGTTTAAATTTTAGACATGTCAAAGTAGGGACAGTGGGAGACAAGGAGGAGGTGAGTAAGGATGAGATCGGCCGTTTTTACATGGACGGGTGGGGGGGGGGAAGAGTGTGCTTGTGCTGTGGGTGGAGGTGGGTAGGTGTCCTTTTACACGGACACACACCCACCTCCACCCACAGGGCCTCCCCCGGTTTTCCGGATGGCCCCGTGGGTGGAGATGGGTGGGTGTAGGTGCGTGTGTGCCAGGAGCACACACCCACCACCCGTGGTGGTGACACGGGTGGACACCCAGCGCACACCCAACCCCCCATCCACCCCCCCAGCCAGCACACACCCGCCAGAACACCCAACGGTGGGTGGGGCCGTCTGTGTGAAAGCAGCCATCCACATCAGAACAATCACATGGAGAGACTCGGCCTGATCCATAACCAGTACAAACCTCGTTGGAGCAAAACGTAATGGAGAGTTTAGAGGATCAAGGCTTCTTGCCATGAACACATGCGTCTTAATGGTTCTGTGAAGTTAGCTTTCTCAAATTAAATATAACAAAGACCACTGATTTGCTCCTTCTGGGCATCTCAAAGTGAGTTCCCCATCAATTTAACTGACTAGTGGCCTGGAAGATGGGAACAGGGTGGTGTGCTTCATAATTGACAGCACATATAACATTTGCAGCTGTATTAGTGGGGTAAATAGATCTATGAGGCATTGAAACAGGTGTCATTATAGGAGAAAAGAGAGTGGGACCAAAGGGAGGATGTAACATGAATGTTAAAAATAATCTATCAGATTTTGGGTGTTTTCAGATGTTACGAGATCACAGTCAACCACGGTCAATTCCCGGTGGTGGCTGTGATCACGGAACATCTGTTGGGGGGGAACGGATGTTCCCCCCAGATGTTACCACGGCGTGGAATTACATTCACCATGCAAGCGGCCGAAACAGCGGGACCGGGGGCCGTCGCGTGTTGAATGTGATTCCACGCAGGGTCGAACCCCGCCGTCACGTCTGGTCGGGTGCCACGGCCCGGGATCACCGGCGGGATCGCGGGCCGTGGCAAAGCCGGCCAGATGCGGCGGCCGATTGGCCCCGCTGTCCGCCCGTCTCCCCAGAGGGCGGGCGGCGGGGAGCGTGGAGGGGGCGGGGGCAGGGCCGTGTGGCCCCGCATTGCGCCGCCCGGCCTCGCCCCCTCCCAGATTCCCCGCCGGAATCCCCCGGCACGTCTGATACGGCGTGACGGGGTCATCCTGGCGGGGGATCAGTAGGTTGTTTTCGGTACGGGGCCAAGTGGCCCCGTAACATCTGAAAACACCCTTTAAAGCTCCTTTTTTCCAACATACCATTTTTCAAAACCAACTCTCACAGTGAAACCTAAAAGAACACACAACTGTCCTATATAAAATGGACATATACTATCTGATACTCATTTTTAAAAGCCTCTTAGCTTTGAGACATAATGCAATATTTTTGTTTAAACTGCACCTATTTTTAAATGTCTTTGATTTCTTAAACTGAACAGGTAGTAAAAACATTAAATTAAGACTGGGAAATAACTAGAAAACTACAAAACGTTTTCTTTTTTAAAGTTTTGACTGCTGTGTTAAAAGAAAAGAATCTGTTATAGCTGATTGCATCTGCTGCTTGTTGTATTTCATAAATGCTAAAAGTAGAATGTCACTGCCAAGCTGCTACATCTGGTGGAGAATGTGGGTACGTCTAATGTTGGCCATCAAGCCATCTTACTGAAGGGCGCTGGAGACCCCTGGAGCATGGTGATCAAGGAAGTGGAGGATTGTGCCCAGGAAAGGACAGAGTGAGTTGCAGCTGTACTGAAAGCTCTCCCAAGGACAGAGGGCCGAGTAGGGTTGGAGTCAGGAGACTCACCCACAACTGAGTTGCAACATGTGGATCCCAAATGGAGACAAAATGGCTGACTGAGGACTGTGCCCAAGATGGCGATGACTTCTATGGGGCTTTGTGAAGCCTAGACTAAAGCAACAGCAGAAAAGACAACATAACCAAGCACCAAAGACTGGTTGAGGAGCCTTAGGGAAACGGGAGTCTGACCGCTGGTTGGGAGGACGCCCCTGCCCGCGAGAGGGCTGATAGTTTACCCTGCCTGTGGATGGAAGGGACAGTGCAGCAGTAGAGAAGGCCGGAAGGAGCTACAGCTGTCAGGCAAGCACAGAGACCCGCCCCCTGCTTCCGGGATCCCGGCTATAAGACTTCATGGCTGCCTACGGCGGTGTTGAGGAGCCTTAGGGAAACAGGAGTCTGGTCGCTGGTTGGGAGGACGCCCCTGCCCGCGAAAGGGTGGATAGTTTACCCTTCCTGTGGATGGAAGGGACGGTGCAGCAGTAGAGAAGGCCTCGGCGGGGTGTCTGAGTTCTTGGGAGGTTTGGGTCAGCAAAGTCTTTACCTCAGCTGAAATTGAGCCTATGCTGTCCCCAATTAGAGGATATGGGGGCAAATAAAGTTCCCTTTAGCAACAAAGGAAATCTTGTGTCAAAGACCCAACCGCTACTCAGGTTGGGAGTAGCCTACCCATTGTGGAAACAGACTCACGGCCTAATCCAATGCCTATTGGACAATGGCTGTTGGATATAGCCAACGAGGGTCTTCCCCAAGAGGGGTTAGGGCTTTCTATCCCCTCACCGATTGCGCCACAGACTCCTCCAACATTGTCTGGAGCTACGGCCATGGAGGTACTGCCATCCTCCCCACAGTTAAAGGGTGCCCCCATGGCTCAAGACTCCTCTAAGACTACTATGGTGGCCAAGCAGTTATCTCCCTAAGAGGAAATTTCTGTATCAGCTGGGCTTGGTCCATTAGACTCCCCATCAGCCATTGTCCCTCAGATATCTCCCACTCTTGTTGGGATCCAGGAATCTATTCGTAGCCTCATCCAGGGCATTAATCCCATTAGCACTGGCGTCTTGCGGCCGAAAGCTGTGGGGAAGAGTTGAAGTGGGGGTAGGGTCCTCCCCCAGCTAAATTAGCTATCTGTTTTTGGAACGTTGCTGGGTGGAGGGCCCGAGATAAGGACACCCTCTTTTATTCTTACTTCGACAGTTTCCAGATTGTTCTTTTGCAGGAAACTTGGATGAAGTTACAATGGAATTACAGGAGTTTAGTTCTTTTTCCATTCCTGCTACATCTATATTTAACAAGGGGTGGCCCCGGGGCGGGGTGGCCTGTCTCATTTCAGTCGAGTCTAGATTACAGGTGCTGAGTAATTCTGAGTGTCCACCTCTTGCGGTGGGGGTGGCTTTAAAATGGGGATCCTTATGGTTAGTGGTGATTTCAGTTTACGTTCCACCTATTAACACACGTCGCTCTGGTAGTCCCCTTTGGGGACGGCTCGAAAGAATGCTCCTGGAGATTCTTGATTTGTATCCCCAGGCAAGAATCATTCTAGCCGGGGATTTTAACACACGGGTGGCCCAAACAATGAGGCCTTGGGGGTGGCTAGTAATTTGGGTGTTCGCCCATCCCCTTTGGGCCTTCTCCCCAGGTGTTCTAGGGATCTTGTTATTAACCAATCTGGCCTGTTCCTGGCTCACTTGCTGGTGAGTCTTAATTTGTTTCTCCTAAATGGCTCTATGCCAGGGGACTGTGTGGGGGAATTTACATTCGTAGCCCACCAAGGGGCTAGTATGGTGGACCTAGTTATGGTCTCCCCATGCATTATCCCCTGTCTTGATAAATTCAGCGTGGAGTTTGCCCTTTATGGGGACCATCATCCAGTAGCCTTGGTTTTGATGTCGGATGCCTGTCTCCTTGGCCCAGATCCCCCAGCTTCCTCTAGAGGTAAGGGAGAGGCCAGGTCCAGGGTTTCCTGGACTCTGGAACTTTCTGAATTTGTCCAGGCTGCCCTGGACAGTCCCGCATGCTGTAACCTGAGTAATGGGATTCTGTCAGGCTTGTGTCCCCAAGAGGCTATAGCGGCCTTTAATGAGATCATGGGACTGCTAGTGCCTATACTCTAAGTGTAGAGACTGTTGTTGGCAGTTCACAGGGTAAACTCCAGTGTTGGTTTGATGTGGAATGCAGGACCGCCAAATCTAAGCTAAGAGCCTGTTATTTTTCTCTGACAGCATGTTGGTCGCAAGGTTCTCAGGACAGTTATGCCCTGCTTCGCCAACAATACAAAGCACTGGTGCGTGCTAAGAAGGTCGCCTATCGGGAGGCTATGTGGAAGCGACTAGTGGCAGCAGCCCACCATGGCCAGTCAAAGATCTTTTGGGGCATTGTAAATAGGGCTATAAAACCTGCTAAGTTAGAGATGGGGCGCTTTGTGCCCCCTAATGTTTGGGAAAATTATTATCATTCGATCTTTCTTGCCCCATCGAGTGATGCTGAGGTATCTAGCCTACCCCCTGACCTCCCTGAATGGGAGGCAGTTTCTCCTGAGCTTGTTGTCCACCTGATATCAAAGCTGAAATCTAATAAGGCACCAGGCTCGGATTTCATACCTGCGGAACCTTTAAAAACGCAGGTCATTTGGTGGGCTCCATTGTTGGCAGCAATTTTCATGCATATCAATGCCAGAGGTACCCTACCTAGGGGTTGGGGCGAGGCCATAATAGTACCTATCTATAAGGGTGCGCCCTGGTCCCAGCCAGGGAATTACAGGCCAATTAGCCTATTGAGTACCATCGCTAAGTTATATGCAAAGCAATTATTATTGTGTCTTGAGAGCTGGCTGACTGAGGAGACAATTATTTACCTGGAGCAAATAGGGTTCCAGGCCCAGAGGTCTACGGTGGAGCATTGTTTGACACTTGTCCACTTGGCTGAGGAATATACGAGGGGTCATCAGAGACTGTTTTGTGCTTTTGTGAATTTCAGGGGGGCATTCGACTCTGTTGATAGAACGCTCCTCTGGGATAAATTAAAGAGATCTACTATAGATAAAAGGCTTCTAGCTTTGCTGGAAGCTGTCCATAGCCATACCACACTAGCAGTGCGTATGGACCAGTCTGGTACTCTGTCCAATTGAATTAGCACAGCCTCTGAGGTCCGACAGGGGTGTGTGCGGGCCCCGACTTTATTTAAGATCTTTCTTAATGACCTGGTCCCACTATTGTCTGGCCCTAGTTTGTTCCCCCGCAAACTGGATTCTCACCCGGTTGGCATCTTATTGTATGCCGACGATGCGGCAATTTTGTTGCAAACAAGGGTTGGTCTCCAGAGACAACTTAACATACTTGCTGTTTACTGTCGCAGAAATAGGCTTCAAATCAATCATTCCAAAACAAAGGTTCTGGTTTTTTGCCGTGCCAGGAAAAGGTATTCCTGGGCTATTGATAGTTCCCATATAGAGCAGGTGTGGAGCTACAAGTACTTGGGGATTAGGATGCAGGCTTCTTTGGCCTGGAATTTACATTTTTCAGCGGCCAGAGCCAAGGCTGGTGGATGTATTCAGTCAATTTTACGTGGAGGGGCGCTACAATGGTACCCCGCGCCATTTAAGACTTTGTCCTTTTGACAACCAGGAGATTGAGGGCTTGGAGCATATTTTTTGCACCTGCCATTTACATGATCCCCCGAGGATAACCTGGCTGTTGGCCTTTTGGGGCCACTTGCCTGGGCGTACCCCAGACGAGCTGACTCGGTTTCTCCTGTCAGATGAAGCCAAAGAGGTGATCTTGGCGGTTATGTCTTTTCTGGTCGGTGCTTTTGAAGCCCAACGGAAGTTTTTGACCTTTCAAGCCCAACAGGTGCTAGGTGCCTTGTACATTTTTCTGTATTGCTTGGTTAATTTGAAGGGGTTGGGAAGCTTTGTTATGGGTTGAAGTTTAAGAGATGTTTTATTTAGTTAGTTTCTGCCCATTTTAAGTTTTATTAATTTAGTTAGGGTTGTTGTTGTTTTTTGCATTTTTGTGTTGGGTTGGTTCTCCCCATTTGTATGGTTTTTTAAAATTTATTTTACCAGTGCTATATATTTTATTTGCTGGTGCTTCTTATATTTGTACTTGTTTGGTTGTTTGTGGACAATGACCAATGGCAACGTCCTTTGAATAAATTTGAACTACTAGCAGGAATTGAATGCTCGAAGAGATCAATAGATATTGCCAAATCCAGCAGGAAATCAAAAAGATCTGTTTTAAAATATATAATTTCCTTCCTGTATTATGGGACCGATACAATTAGTTTTTTAAAAATGCAGTATTTTGCCCTAGCCCACTGAAGATACACATGCATGACTGCACCCTGATGCGCAGAAACGTTTGCCTGCTTTTTAGAGGACATAGTATCAAAACTAAAAATCTAGTTAGTTTATTGTCACAAAAGGTAATTATACTATAAAAAAAATTAAAGGTATTATTATTTGAAGCTCCCAAGATCTCTCTCACACACACACACGAATAGCAAAATGTTTTGTATACACAGGGAGAGAAGAAGAAAGAATGGACTGCAGCCTGAGACAGCTACTTATTAAAAATGGTGTAGAGATTAACGGATAGTTTAGCATGGCCCAAATATCAAATGGACACTTTCTTCTGTTTTCGGTAAGAATGATATCATTGAACAGGTAAGACAAAAGAAAATTGATAAATATAGCTAGACTGCTGAAAAGAAGTTAAGTACTTTTGAAGTCGAAGATAAAAACATTAAGTTCCTAAATAAGTTTATGGCCCTTTCCATGCAAGACACTCTCCACCCACCGCCCAGTCACTATACATGATGCAGGGCTCCAGTGTTGCCCTAAGGGTGCCCTGTAACATGTATAGTGGGTGTGCAGTGGGTGGAGAGTGTCTTGTGTGAAAAGGCCTTATGTTACAGGGTGGAGTGGGGGAGGGGAAGGAGCAGCTGATAATTAATCATATAACACCAAGGGAATTGGCACACCAAATTGCAAGTCAGGTTACAATGATTTTTTTTTATAAACCTGCTAATTTGGGGGAAATTCTATACAAATTTGAAATAGCTAACACAAATATATTTAAGAAAAATTACTCCAGGTAACTATAGGTCCTTTAGACTATAATATGTAGGATTTTACAGCAAACTTTGAAAGAAAGCACAGCTGCCAAGGAGAAAAATGAAAACCGGGACAAGTTCAATATGGCTTTGCCAAAAGTAAATTAGGATTGGCCAATTTCAATTATCCTTTTTCAACAAGCCAATGGATTTGATAGACATGGGAAATGCAGTAAATTTAATTTCTCTATATTTTCATACTGCATTTGCTATGGTGTTACACAGGAAACTGTAGACTACAATGGGAAAAACAAGGATTAGAACTAGAAATTGTAGATGGGCAAGGAATTAGTTAATTAGGAGATAACAGCCAGTAGTATTAAAAGGAGAAATACTGGACTGAATCGCCATTATGAGCAGGGAGCTAGAGGAGCCATAGTGTATCATCAGAATCAGGACCTTCACACACATGCAAAAGCAAGAGCAATTTCACATGGATTATCTTTTTCTGTAATACAAGCAGGGATCATTAAAACAAAGCTAGCATTATCTCCCAAAATGTTTTCCTGTACCTCGTATGTAAGATTTGGGTGGGGTAGCACTATTGTAGGTAAAGTGTTCCAGTACCGAAGTATCTCGGGAAAAACACAGCAATACCTGCAAAAAGCAACGCAAGACACCTCATGACTGGCTGGGTCAACAAAGCCACCTCAAATTATACTCAGAATATAGCAAGTGGTAATTGATTCATTTAAGAGTTCAGGTACATAAAGACTGCAATATATTTCAGTGTGTGAAACATTATGCTCCTGGTTTAGATTGTCTAACAAACTACTTACATGTCTAGGAAACCAGCTGCGCATTCAGCTACTATGGCTGTGAGGGCAAGCATGTTAATTGTATAAGAAAATTCAATATATGCATGTTTATCTATGTGCAGCTCTACACACTGACCCTACTATTCTGCACCAATAAAATAAACTTCAACCATCTTCACATTCCTGCTCTCTACTAGCTCATTCTGAAGCAAAACAATAGGAAAAGAACAGACTAAGGTAACTGTGTTTTGTTAGCCTGTGTTAAAACAGATATTTTGTTTGCTTATCAAAAATAATTTAAATGTATAGAAAATCATTCAGTATTCTGAAGAAAGAATTGAACAGGGTGCAGCCACACAAACTGCCTTGAGCAGGCTGCCGCGCCTTGGGCACCCTTAACCCACTCTGTGCTGCTGAACCATGCAACGCAGTGCATCATGCGGCCAGCGGCCGCCAGATATTCACCCCCCACCACATGGTGGGGTGAGCAGCTGGCTGCTACGTGACGCATCCTCAGATCAAGGTTAAGGACATGTCGTGTGGAAGCCTTACCCCATTTGTCAGCTGCGGCCAGGAGTGCTTTCCACCAGTTACATTTGGTAAGGTGGCTGCGCATGTGGCTGCACTCATGATGAAATCATCTGGCTACAAGTTTAAAACAAACAGAGGCAAGTGGCTTTTTTTTTTCTTTTTTTTTTTTAACATAATACACACCTGTGGAACTTGTTGAGGGATTTTGTGAAGGTAAAAGACATAACTGGGTTTTAAAAGGACTGGATAAGTTCATAGAGGATAGGGTCTTAAGTAACAATTAGTGAAGACAACTAGGGGAGGAAACCTCTGACTGCTGGAACCTAACAGCAAGGAATGGATCACCCCATTTATGACCCATTTGTGCATTTCTCTGAAGTAGCCTCTATCAGAGACAAGATGTTGAGATGGATGGACCACTGGTTTGACCCAAGTTTGGCATTTCTCATGTTCACTAAAAAAGCTATGTAGTTAGAACTCTGTGGAAATTTTTGGAATAAGTATAATAAAATTATAATAAAATTCTAGACTTGTATAACTGTAGAAATTGGAAATACTATTATCTATGATATTTAAAGAACTGAATGTGGATGATAGATTTAACAGTCATTAATGGGCGGGCAGAGATAAGGTTCAGAGTGTAGTCTTAACGTTGCAATTTCCTGATTTGAGTGCTTAGCCACGCAACCATCTTTTAATATGGAATATTTTCAATCTTGACTTAAAATACAAATGTTTTACATCCTGTAGAGATAATTTGTTATTTATTTTCTGAATAAACTATGTTTTGTTTAATGGTAGTGTAAGCAGTTTTCAAATACTGAAATTGGTCAAAGGAAACAAAAATAAGATTGCAGACTTGAAAAAATATTTGTACTCCTGGTTTGAAAGCATTTTTTTTGCAAGACAATTTTACTTATTTGAATTTAAAACTATTTTACAGACAAACCACTTCTAAAGAAAACAAGCATCTTTATCTTAAAATACCAATTTAAATATTGTTATTGAACAATTTGAAAGCATATTCTAACTGCCAAAATACCATGCATACAACACAGCAGGAATGAACAGACAAAAGACTGAAAGAACTGAGTATGGTCAGCCTAGGGAAGAGACAACTAAGGGTGGAACATGATCACAGCTTTCAAACATCTAAGAGGATGCTACAAAGAAGATGATGAACATTTGTTCTCCATTGTCAACAGAAGACAGAACAAGAAGAGATGGGCTTAAACTGCAGCAATGGAGACTTTGGTTGCATATTGGGGAGAACTGTAAGAACTGCTTGGAAATGGAATAAGGTGCCCAAAAGGGATGGGGAATCGTACTAAAGTTTGAGATTTGTTCAGAATCAGATTCGACTTCAATTTGGATTTTAGATCGTATTGTTCAGAATCGGGTCCGATTCTGACCAAACAAGCCTAAATCTAATGTCTGCTCCCAGCTCTGCCTCCCCTGGACCCCTGCCCAGCCTGGGTGCTGGGCAGGGGCCTGGGGGAGGCAGAGCTGGGGGTACAGGGGCCATGCAGAGGTTGGGAGGAGGGTAGTTGCTTACTTACCTTTTCCCCAAGGCTCTGTCAATTTAAATGACAATAGGACTTTTTGGAAGCTGGTAGCTAGGGGATCATCAGCTCATGGCTTGAGGACAGATTCAAACATCCCTTCAGATGCTTGAGTGGACTATTTTGATGAACAATTTACAGCTATAGGAACCATGGCCACTCCAGTAAATCTTCTTATGGAGACCCAGCTAATCCATATTAATTCTGAATACTTAACTATGGATGCTGAGGTGGAACATTTGATTAAGATGCAAAAGAAGACTAAATCGCCTGATTTAGATGGATTACTGGTAGAGGTTTTTCAATCAAATCTGGAGCATGGTTTAACTGTATTATTTCTACTGGTTGTATACTAATTTGGTTGCACCAACATACTGACTGAGATGTAATTAATAGATTGGCGGCTTTTGCCTATAGGGTGGCTGTTATTAGAAATTCATATCCTTTACTTGGTAGTGAAGATATGTAAACTACTTAAATTCTGGCCATTTTGGTTGTAGGGGTTGGATGCCTGTATCTAAGTGCCATTAAAGATTACATTAGGATTTCTCTATTGTTACTATATGATGTGTAAACATGTTTGAAAGTCCAAAGATGTAACTTTCCTTTGGGAGTACGGTTAGTTTTAGATTATAGCAGCAATTGGCTCCATGAAATATATGATTATATTTACAGATTGTTTGGTTGTGACATTGCCTTGAAGAAGAGCAAGACCACTTGTCCCTTATATTCCTCTGTGTGTGTGAAATAAAAAAAATTAAAGTGGCCAGGGAGATTGTGGAATCTCCTTTCTTGGAGGTTTTCAAAACTCAGTTGGACAAGCATCTGCCCTCAATGCTGTAGACAGAGTTATTCTGTCTTGGAACTGCCCTAGAATTCTATTATTCTAAAATGAAGCGTAGACAGAAGTTCAGTGGAGTGAAATGAAAAGACTAATCATAATCATAAAAGAAAATAAACTATGTTCTCTGCAGAGAAGGAATGTGAGTTTAGCCTGGAGACTGTTCTTTTCAGAATTCTGTCTCACATAAAAGAGTAATAAGGTCAAAATAAAACCAAGATACACATGCTATATTTAACCCTAGGCCAATAGGTGGGGTCTAACTGACCCAAGAGAGGTACAAAAGAGTTTAAACTTTTTTAGCAAACTTCTACCACTCCATAACTTTATCAACCATAATAGCCTCAATAGTTTCATGGGCCACCCAGTGCCCTTGTAAATTTTTTTTATTTAAGATTTTCTGATGCTGCTGGGGGTCAGATTGACCCCAATTGAAGTGCATGAGAAATTGAAAGTACTATGTGCCTAGGGGTGCTGGGGGTAATAAAGACCCTCAAAATTCTGTTAAAAATAAATATTTATTATTTCTTTAAATGCTTAAACCAGAACATGTTCTTTCCTTCTTTTCTCACAACAAATGGAAACAGACAGACGGTATTTTCAGACTTTACGATCCCACGCTCAACCACGGTGAATACCCTCATGGTGAGCAAGGGACCATAACGTCTGTTGGCCCGACAGGTGATTCCCGCCAGATGTTCACCCCCGTGAATCACGGGCGGGAATCTCATTGACCATGCAAATGGTCCTCCTGCCCGGACCATGGCCGTTTGCGTGGTCAATGAGATTTCCGCCCATGATCAACAGGGTCGTCATGCTGTCTCTTATACACATCTAGATGTGTATAAGAGGGATAAATTAAAGAGATCTACTATAGATAAAAGGCTTCTAGCTTTGCTGGAAGCTGTCCATAGCCATACCACACTAGCAGTGCGTATGGACCAGTCTGGTACTCTGTCCAATTGAATTAGCACAGCCTCTGAGGTCCGACAGGGGTGTGTGCGGGCCCCGACTTTATTTAAGATCTTTCTTAATGACCTGGTCCCACTATTGTCTGGCCCTAGTTTGTTCCCCCGCAAACTGGATTCTCACCCGGTTGGCATCTTATTGTATGCCGACGATGCGGCAATTTTGTTGCAAACAAGGGTTGGTCTCCAGAGACAACTTAACATACTTGCTGTTTACTGTCGCAGAAATAGGCTTCAAATCAATCATTCCAAAACAAAGGTTCTGGTTTTTTGCCGTGCCAGGAAAAGGTATTCCTGGGCTATTGATAGTTCCCATATAGAGCAGGTGTGGAGCTACAAGTACTTGGGGATTAGGATGCAGGCTTCTTTGGCCTGGAATTTACATTTTTCAGCGGCCAGAGCCAAGGCTGGTGGATGTATTCAGTCAATTTTACGTGGAGGGGCGCTACAATGGTACCCCGCGCCATTTAAGACTTTGTCCTTTTGACAACCAGGAGATTGAGGGCTTGGAGCATATTTTTTGCACCTGCCATTTACATGATCCCCCGAGGATAACCTGGCTGTTGGCCTTTTGGGGCCACTTGCCTGGGCGTACCCCAGACGAGCTGACTCGGTTTCTCCTGTCAGATGAAGCCAAAGAGGTGATCTTGGCGGTTATGTCTTTTCTGGTCGGTGCTTTTGAAGCCCAACGGAAGTTTTTGACCTTTCAAGCCCAACAGGTGCTAGGTGCCTTGTACATTTTTCTGTATTGCTTGGTTAATTTGAAGGGGTTGGGAAGCTTTGTTATGGGTTGAAGTTTAAGAGATGTTTTATTTAGTTAGTTTCTGCCCATTTTAAGTTTTATTAATTTAGTTAGGGTTGTTGTTGTTTTTTGCATTTTTGTGTTGGGTTGGTTCTCCCCATTTGTATGGTTTTTTAAAATTTATTTTACCAGTGCTATATATTTTATTTGCTGGTGCTTCTTATATTTGTACTTGTTTGGTTGTTTGTGGACAATGACCAATGGCAACGTCCTTTGAATAAATTTGAACTACTAGCAGGAATTGAATGCTCGAAGAGATCAATAGATATTGCCAAATCCAGCAGGAAATCAAAAAGATCTGTTTTAAAATATATAATTTCCTTCCTGTATTATGGGACCGATACAATTAGTTTTTTAAAAATGCAGTATTTTGCCCTAGCCCACTGAAGATACACATGCATGACTGCACCCTGATGCGCAGAAACGTTTGCCTGCTTTTTAGAGGACATAGTATCAAAACTAAAAATCTAGTTAGTTTATTGTCACAAAAGGTAATTATACTATAAAAAAAATTAAAGGTATTATTATTTGAAGCTCCCAAGATCTCTCTCACACACACACACGAATAGCAAAATGTTTTGTATACACAGGGAGAGAAGAAGAAAGAATGGACTGCAGCCTGAGACAGCTACTTATTAAAAATGGTGTAGAGATTAACGGATAGTTTAGCATGGCCCAAATATCAAATGGACACTTTCTTCTGTTTTCGGTAAGAATGATATCATTGAACAGGTAAGACAAAAGAAAATTGATAAATATAGCTAGACTGCTGAAAAGAAGTTAAGTACTTTTGAAGTCGAAGATAAAAACATTAAGTTCCTAAATAAGTTTATGGCCCTTTCCATGCAAGACACTCTCCACCCACCGCCCAGTCACTATACATGATGCAGGGCTCCAGTGTTGCCCTAAGGGTGCCCTGTAACATGTATAGTGGGTGTGCAGTGGGTGGAGAGTGTCTTGTGTGAAAAGGCCTTATGTTACAGGGTGGAGTGGGGGAGGGGAAGGAGCAGCTGATAATTAATCATATAACACCAAGGGAATTGGCACACCAAATTGCAAGTCAGGTTACAATGATTTTTTTTTATAAACCTGCTAATTTGGGGGAAATTCTATACAAATTTGAAATAGCTAACACAAATATATTTAAGAAAAATTACTCCAGGTAACTATAGGTCCTTTAGACTATAATATGTAGGATTTTACAGCAAACTTTGAAAGAAAGCACAGCTGCCAAGGAGAAAAATGAAAACCGGGACAAGTTCAATATGGCTTTGCCAAAAGTAAATTAGGATTGGCCAATTTCAATTATCCTTTTTCAACAAGCCAATGGATTTGATAGACATGGGAAATGCAGTAAATTTAATTTCTCTATATTTTCATACTGCATTTGCTATGGTGTTACACAGGAAACTGTAGACTACAATGGGAAAAACAAGGATTAGAACTAGAAATTGTAGATGGGCAAGGAATTAGTTAATTAGGAGATAACAGCCAGTAGTATTAAAAGGAGAAATACTGGACTGAATCGCCATTATGAGCAGGGAGCTAGAGGAGCCATAGTGTATCATCAGAATCAGGACCTTCACACACATGCAAAAGCAAGAGCAATTTCACATGGATTATCTTTTTCTGTAATACAAGCAGGGATCATTAAAACAAAGCTAGCATTATCTCCCAAAATGTTTTCCTGTACCTCGTATGTAAGATTTGGGTGGGGTAGCACTATTGTAGGTAAAGTGTTCCAGTACCGAAGTATCTCGGGAAAAACACAGCAATACCTGCAAAAAGCAACGCAAGACACCTCATGACTGGCTGGGTCAACAAAGCCACCTCAAATTATACTCAGAATATAGCAAGTGGTAATTGATTCATTTAAGAGTTCAGGTACATAAAGACTGCAATATATTTCAGTGTGTGAAACATTATGCTCCTGGTTTAGATTGTCTAACAAACTACTTACATGTCTAGGAAACCAGCTGCGCATTCAGCTACTATGGCTGTGAGGGCAAGCATGTTAATTGTATAAGAAAATTCAATATATGCATGTTTATCTATGTGCAGCTCTACACACTGACCCTACTATTCTGCACCAATAAAATAAACTTCAACCATCTTCACATTCCTGCTCTCTACTAGCTCATTCTGAAGCAAAACAATAGGAAAAGAACAGACTAAGGTAACTGTGTTTTGTTAGCCTGTGTTAAAACAGATATTTTGTTTGCTTATCAAAAATAATTTAAATGTATAGAAAATCATTCAGTATTCTGAAGAAAGAATTGAACAGGGTGCAGCCACACAAACTGCCTTGAGCAGGCTGCCGCGCCTTGGGCACCCTTAACCCACTCTGTGCTGCTGAACCATGCAACGCAGTGCATCATGCGGCCAGCGGCCGCCAGATATTCACCCCCCACCACATGGTGGGGTGAGCAGCTGGCTGCTACGTGACGCATCCTCAGATCAAGGTTAAGGACATGTCGTGTGGAAGCCTTACCCCATTTGTCAGCTGCGGCCAGGAGTGCTTTCCACCAGTTACATTTGGTAAGGTGGCTGCGCATGTGGCTGCACTCATGATGAAATCATCTGGCTACAAGTTTAAAACAAACAGAGGCAAGTGGCTTTTTTTTTTCTTTTTTTTTTTTAACATAATACACACCTGTGGAACTTGTTGAGGGATTTTGTGAAGGTAAAAGACATAACTGGGTTTTAAAAGGACTGGATAAGTTCATAGAGGATAGGGTCTTAAGTAACAATTAGTGAAGACAACTAGGGGAGGAAACCTCTGACTGCTGGAACCTAACAGCAAGGAATGGATCACCCCATTTATGACCCATTTGTGCATTTCTCTGAAGTAGCCTCTATCAGAGACAAGATGTTGAGATGGATGGACCACTGGTTTGACCCAAGTTTGGCATTTCTCATGTTCACTAAAAAAGCTATGTAGTTAGAACTCTGTGGAAATTTTTGGAATAAGTATAATAAAATTATAATAAAATTCTAGACTTGTATAACTGTAGAAATTGGAAATACTATTATCTATGATATTTAAAGAACTGAATGTGGATGATAGATTTAACAGTCATTAATGGGCGGGCAGAGATAAGGTTCAGAGTGTAGTCTTAACGTTGCAATTTCCTGATTTGAGTGCTTAGCCACGCAACCATCTTTTAATATGGAATATTTTCAATCTTGACTTAAAATACAAATGTTTTACATCCTGTAGAGATAATTTGTTATTTATTTTCTGAATAAACTATGTTTTGTTTAATGGTAGTGTAAGCAGTTTTCAAATACTGAAATTGGTCAAAGGAAACAAAAATAAGATTGCAGACTTGAAAAAATATTTGTACTCCTGGTTTGAAAGCATTNCATACCACACTAGCAGTGCGTATGGACCAGTCTGGTACTCTGTCCAATTGAATTAGCACAGCCTCTGAGGTCCGACAGGGGTGTGTGCGGGCCCCGACTTTATTTAAGATCTTTCTTAATGACCTGGTCCCACTATTGTCTGGCCCTAGTTTGTTCCCCCGCAAACTGGATTCTCACCCGGTTGGCATCTTATTGTATGCCGACGATGCGGCAATTTTGTTGCAAACAAGGGTTGGTCTCCAGAGACAACTTAACATACTTGCTGTTTACTGTCGCAGAAATAGGCTTCAAATCAATCATTCCAAAACAAAGGTTCTGGTTTTTTGCCGTGCCAGGAAAAGGTATTCCTGGGCTATTGATAGTTCCCATATAGAGCAGGTGTGGAGCTACAAGTACTTGGGGATTAGGATGCAGGCTTCTTTGGCCTGGAATTTACATTTTTCAGCGGCCAGAGCCAAGGCTGGTGGATGTATTCAGTCAATTTTACGTGGAGGGGCGCTACAATGGTACCCCGCGCCATTTAAGACTTTGTCCTTTTGACAACCAGGAGATTGAGGGCTTGGAGCATATTTTTTGCACCTGCCATTTACATGATCCCCCGAGGATAACCTGGCTGTTGGCCTTTTGGGGCCACTTGCCTGGGCGTACCCCAGACGAGCTGACTCGGTTTCTCCTGTCAGATGAAGCCAAAGAGGTGATCTTGGCGGTTATGTCTTTTCTGGTCGGTGCTTTTGAAGCCCAACGGAAGTTTTTGACCTTTCAAGCCCAACAGGTGCTAGGTGCCTTGTACATTTTTCTGTATTGCTTGGTTAATTTGAAGGGGTTGGGAAGCTTTGTTATGGGTTGAAGTTTAAGAGATGTTTTATTTAGTTAGTTTCTGCCCATTTTAAGTTTTATTAATTTAGTTAGGGTTGTTGTTGTTTTTTGCATTTTTGTGTTGGGTTGGTTCTCCCCATTTGTATGGTTTTTTAAAATTTATTTTACCAGTGCTATATATTTTATTTGCTGGTGCTTCTTATATTTGTACTTGTTTGGTTGTTTGTGGACAATGACCAATGGCAACGTCCTTTGAATAAATTTGAACTACTAGCAGGAATTGAATGCTCGAAGAGATCAATAGATATTGCCAAATCCAGCAGGAAATCAAAAAGATCTGTTTTAAAATATATAATTTCCTTCCTGTATTATGGGACCGATACAATTAGTTTTTTAAAAATGCAGTATTTTGCCCTAGCCCACTGAAGATACACATGCATGACTGCACCCTGATGCGCAGAAACGTTTGCCTGCTTTTTAGAGGACATAGTATCAAAACTAAAAATCTAGTTAGTTTATTGTCACAAAAGGTAATTATACTATAAAAAAAATTAAAGGTATTATTATTTGAAGCTCCCAAGATCTCTCTCACACACACACACGAATAGCAAAATGTTTTGTATACACAGGGAGAGAAGAAGAAAGAATGGACTGCAGCCTGAGACAGCTACTTATTAAAAATGGTGTAGAGATTAACGGATAGTTTAGCATGGCCCAAATATCAAATGGACACTTTCTTCTGTTTTCGGTAAGAATGATATCATTGAACAGGTAAGACAAAAGAAAATTGATAAATATAGCTAGACTGCTGAAAAGAAGTTAAGTACTTTTGAAGTCGAAGATAAAAACATTAAGTTCCTAAATAAGTTTATGGCCCTTTCCATGCAAGACACTCTCCACCCACCGCCCAGTCACTATACATGATGCAGGGCTCCAGTGTTGCCCTAAGGGTGCCCTGTAACATGTATAGTGGGTGTGCAGTGGGTGGAGAGTGTCTTGTGTGAAAAGGCCTTATGTTACAGGGTGGAGTGGGGGAGGGGAAGGAGCAGCTGATAATTAATCATATAACACCAAGGGAATTGGCACACCAAATTGCAAGTCAGGTTACAATGATTTTTTTTTATAAACCTGCTAATTTGGGGGAAATTCTATACAAATTTGAAATAGCTAACACAAATATATTTAAGAAAAATTACTCCAGGTAACTATAGGTCCTTTAGACTATAATATGTAGGATTTTACAGCAAACTTTGAAAGAAAGCACAGCTGCCAAGGAGAAAAATGAAAACCGGGACAAGTTCAATATGGCTTTGCCAAAAGTAAATTAGGATTGGCCAATTTCAATTATCCTTTTTCAACAAGCCAATGGATTTGATAGACATGGGAAATGCAGTAAATTTAATTTCTCTATATTTTCATACTGCATTTGCTATGGTGTTACACAGGAAACTGTAGACTACAATGGGAAAAACAAGGATTAGAACTAGAAATTGTAGATGGGCAAGGAATTAGTTAATTAGGAGATAACAGCCAGTAGTATTAAAAGGAGAAATACTGGACTGAATCGCCATTATGAGCAGGGAGCTAGAGGAGCCATAGTGTATCATCAGAATCAGGCCCTTCACACACATGCAAAAGCAAGAGCAATTTCACATGGATTATCTTTTTCTGTAATACAAGCAGGGATCATTAAAACAAAGCTAGCATTATCTCCCAAAATGTTTTCCTGTACCTCGTATGTAAGATTTGGGTGGGGTAGCACTATTGTAGGTAAAGTGTTCCAGTACCGAAGTATCTCGGGAAAAACACAGCAATACCTGCAAAAAGCAACGCAAGACACCTCATGACTGGCTGGGTCAACAAAGCCACCTCAAATTATACTCAGAATATAGCAAGTGGTAATTGATTCATTTAAGAGTTCAGGTACATAAAGACTGCAATATATTTCAGTGTGTGAAACATTATGCTCCTGGTTTAGATTGTCTAACAAACTACTTACATGTCTAGGAAACCAGCTGCGCATTCAGCTACTATGGCTGTGAGGGCAAGCATGTTAATTGTATAAGAAAATTCAATATATGCATGTTTATCTATGTGCAGCTCTACACACTGACCCTACTATTCTGCACCAATAAAATAAACTTCAACCATCTTCACATTCCTGCTCTCTACTAGCTCATTCTGAAGCAAAACAATAGGAAAAGAACAGACTAAGGTAACTGTGTTTTGTTAGCCTGTGTTAAAACAGATATTTTGTTTGCTTATCAAAAATAATTTAAATGTATAGAAAAGCATTCAGTATTCTGAAGAAAGAATTGAACAGGGTGCAGCCACACAAACTGCCTTGAGCAGGCTGCCGCGCCTTGGGCACCCTTAACCCACTCTGTGCTGCTGAACCATGCAACGCAGTGCATCATGCGGCCAGCGGCCGCCAGATATTCACCCCCCACCACATGGTGGGGTGAGCAGCTGGCTGCTACGTGACGCATCCTCAGATCAAGGTTAAGGACATGTCGTGTGGAAGCCTTACCCCATTTGTCAGCTGCGGCCAGGAGTGCTTTCCACCAGTTACATTTGGTAAGGTGGCTGCGCATGTGGCTGCACTCATGATGAAATCATCTGGCTACAAGTTTAAAACAAACAGAGGCAAGTGGCTTTTTTTTTTCTTTTTTTTTTTTAACATAATACACACCTGTGGAACTTGTTGAGGGATTTTGTGAAGGTAAAAGACATAACTGGGTTTTAAAAGGACTGGATAAGTTCATAGAGGATAGGGTCTTAAGTAACAATTAGTGAAGACAGCTAGGGGAGGAAACCTCTGACTGCTGGAACCTAACAGCAAGGAATGGATCACCCCATTTATGACCCATTTGTGCATTTCTCTGAAGTAGCCTCTATCAGAGACAAGATGTTGAGATGGATGGACCACTGGTTTGACCCAAGTTTGGCATTTCTCATGTTCACTAAAAAAGCTATGTAGTTAGAACTCTGTGGAAATTTTTGGAATAAGTATAATAAAATTATAATAAAATTCTAGACTTGTATAACTGTAGAAATTGGAAATACTATTATCTATGATATTTAAAGAACTGAATGTGGATGATAGATTTAACAGTCATTAATGGGCGGGCAGAGATAAGGTTCAGAGTGTAGTCTTAACGTTGCAATTTCCTGATTTGAGTGCTTAGCCACGCAACCATCTTTTAATATGGAATATTTTCAATCTTGACTTAAAATACAAATGTTTTACATCCTGTAGAGATAATTTGTTATTTATTTTCTGAATAAACTATGTTTTGTTTAATGGTAGTGTAAGCAGTTTTCAAATACTGAAATTGGTCAAAGGAAACAAAAATAAGATTGCAGACTTGAAAAAATATTTGTACTCCTGGTTTGAAAGCATTATTTTTGCAAGACAATTTTACTTATTTGAATTTAAAACTATTTTACAGACAAACCACTTCTAAAGAAAACAAGCATCTTTATCTTAAAATACCAATTTAAATATTGTTATTGAACAATTTGAAAGCATATTCTAACTGCCAAAATACCATGCATACAACACAGCAGGAATGAACAGACAAAAGACTGAAAGAACTGAGTATGGTCAGCCTAGGGAAGAGACAACTAAGGGTGGAACATGATCACAGCTTTCAAACATCTAAGAGGATGCTACAAAGAAGATGATGAACATTTGTTCTCCATTGTCAACAGAAGACAGAACAAGAAGAGATGGGCTTAAACTGCAGCAATGGAGACTTTGGTTGCATATTGGGGAGAACTGTAAGAACTGCTTGGAAATGGAATAAGGTGCCCAAAAGGGATGGGGAATCGTACTAAAGTTTGAGATTGGTTCAGAATCAGATTCGACTTCAATTTGGATTTTAGATCGTATTGTTCAGAATCGGGTCCGATTCTGACCAAACAAGCCTAAATCTAATGTCTGCTCCCAGCTCTGCCTCCCCTGGACCCCTGCCCAGCCTGGGTGCTGGGCAGGGGCCTGGGGGAGGCAGAGCTGGGGGTACAGGGGCCATGCAGAGGTTGGGAGGAGGGTAGTTGCTTACTTACCTTTTCCCCAAGGCTCTGTCAATTTAAATGACAATAGGACTTTTTGGAAGCTGGTAGCTAGGGGATCATCAGCTCATGGCTTGAGGACAGATTCAAACATCCCTTCAGATGCTTGAGTGGACTATTTTGATGAACAATTTACAGCTATAGGAACCATGGCCACTCCAGTAAATCTTCTTATGGAGACCCAGCTAATCCATATTAATTCTGAATACTTAACTATGGATGCTGAGGTGGAACATTTGATTAAGATGCAAAAGAAGACTAAATCGCCTGATTTAGATGGATTACTGGTAGAGGTTTTTCAATCAAATCTGGAGCATGGTTTAACTGTATTATTTCTACTGGTTGTATACTAATTTGGTTGCACCAACATACTGACTGAGATGTAATTAATAGATTGGCGGCTTTTGCCTATAGGGTGGCTGTTATTAGAAATTCATATCCTTTACTTGGTAGTGAAGATATGTAAACTACTTAAATTCTGGCCATTTTGGTTGTAGGGGTTGGATGCCTGTATCTAAGTGCCATTAAAGATTACATTAGGATTTCTCTATTGTTACTATATGATGTGTAAACATGTTTGAAAGTCCAAAGATGTAACTTTCCTTTGGGAGTACGGTTAGTTTTAGATTATAGCAGCAATTGGCTCCATGAAATATATGATTATATTTACAGATTGTTTGGTTGTGACATTGCCTTGAAGAAGAGCAAGACCACTTGTCCCTTATATTCCTCTGTGTGTGTGAAATAAAAAAAATTAAAGTGGCCAGGGAGATTGTGGAATCTCCTTTCTTGGAGGTTTTCAAAACTCAGTTGGACAAGCATCTGCCCTCAATGCTGTAGACAGAGTTATTCTGTCTTGGAACTGCCCTAGAATTCTATTATTCTAAAATGAAGCGTAGACAGAAGTTCAGTGGAGTGAAATGAAAAGACTAATCATAATCATAAAAGAAAATAAACTATGTTCTCTGCAGAGAAGGAATGTGAGTTTAGCCTGGAGACTGTTCTTTTCAGAATTCTGTCTCACATAAAAGAGTAATAAGGTCAAAATAAAACCAAGATACACATGCTATATTTAACCCTAGGCCAATAGGTGGGGTCTAACTGACCCAAGAGAGGTACAAAAGAGTTTAAACTTTTTTAGCAAACTTCTACCACTCCATAACTTTATCAACCATAATAGCCTCAATAGTTTCATGGGCCACCCAGTGCCCTTGTAAATTTTTTTTATTTAAGATTTTCTGATGCTGCTGGGGGTCAGATTGACCCCAATTGAAGTGCATGAGAAATTGAAAGTACTATGTGCCTAGGGGTGCTGGGGGTAATAAAGACCCTCAAAATTCTGTTAAAAATAAATATTTATTATTTCTTTAAATGCTTAAACCAGAACATGTTCTTTCCTTCTTTTCTCACAACAAATGGAAACAGACAGACGGTATTTTCAGACTTTACGATCCCACGCTCAACCACGGTGAATACCCTCATGGTGAGCAAGGGACCATAACGTCTGTTGGCCCGACAGGTGATTCCCGCCAGATGTTCACCCCCGTGAATCACGGGCGGGAATCTCATTGACCATGCAAATGGTCCTCCTGCCCGGACCATGGCCGTTTGCATGGTCAATGAGATTTCCGCCCATGATCAACGGGATCGTCACGTCTGTCCCCTGACCACGGCCCAGAATCAGCGGCCGTGCCCGCCACTGATTCCGGGCTGTGGTCAATGCCCCGGGGGGCGGGCGGGCGGGCGTTGCGGCCGCATTGGCTGCCTGTCTCCCCAGGGGGCGGGCGGCCTAGGGAGCGTGGGGGGGTGGGGCTGTGCGGCCGCACGTTGGGCGCACAGCCCCGCCCCCTCCCCCGATTCCCCACCGGCCGTGCTGTTTTGATCCCGGCGGGGGATCAATTGGTGATTCCGTGATGGGGCCAATACTGGGCCCGTCACATCTGAAAATACCCACTATGCTATATTTCTTTCTGTTTTTGTTAATGGCATTTTCGTGTGTACAAAAATATCACTACAAAAGCTTATGGGGGTCTATTATGCCCCAAGCTAAAGAACCACTTTACAAACATAAATTGAGTTGTACATTTTTTTGCAGTTATAACCTTACTGGTGTGAACCTTCAAAACTGTTTTTTTTTCATTATAGCTGTTTGCAGAGTTCATTTTGAAAGATACTTACCAATCAGCCATATGGGGTTGTTTGGACTCCTCCATTTGCTTGCTAAGTGACTTTTTTGGTAAGTAAGGGCTAACATTAAAACCTGTTTACAGTAAGATGGTTATCTAAAGGCATATAAGGAGACTTCATGGACTCACTTCAAAGGAATACAAAGTGTGCTAATGACCCCTCCATTTACCTGCTAAGTGACCCTTTTGTCAGTAGCAGTCAACATTAAATTGAACTTTTTGCAGTAAGGTTGCTATCTAAAGTCAGATATCAGAATTCATGGAGCCCTCTCAGAGGAATACAAAGATAATTAGATAGAATCACTAATTGCTTGGTAAACACTTGGCACACCAGTGGAAAACTCAGCTGCTATTCCTGTGTAGTTGCTAGTATTAACATTATGGTCATCGTGGGGTATTACTGACCCCTGCTGCCTTTTGTTTTATTCCTATTCCTGTCCTCCCACCACAAAACCTTTATACAGGGTGATTTTTTTCTAGACAGCTGTTGTCCTTTTCAAATTAACCCCCCTTTTAAATTTGTGTCTTAATTGGGGTCTTTTTGACCCCAACACCGGATTAGTACAGCAGGCATGTCCAAGTTGCTAGGGTTAAAATATGTCATGTCATAAAATATATGGTATCAATTGTGTTACAGTGTTTCTTAATTTGACAAAGGAGACAGTTTGCTGCTTAAATTTGATTTGAGAGTCTAACAGCTAGATATAAAGGAAGAACCTGAAGTAATAAACTCATGTATGTCAGGAAGAGGAAATTCAGAATGAACTTGAGAGTCAAACTGAAGTGCAACGATTGAAGACCAGAAGTAGCAAATGGAGCACCAAAGCAGAAGTACCATACTGGTTAGATTTGTTTTATGTAATAAATCTCTTCTTCATTTATCATTTGGACTTAGCTCATCTGCAAGCAACCTGCACAGTGGTTCTTCACCTGTGGTCTGTACAGGCCTTTCTGCTGGTTCAAAAACAAATGAATAAATAAAACAGTTCCAGAAACTACAGAGATTGGGTAGCAGAGGGCAAGGAATCTTTCTTTTTACAAAGCAGTTTGCAGAATGAAAGAGGTGGAAAGATACTGTTAGAATTAACAGGGTTGCAAAAATAAATTACAAATAGTGTTGAATTCCTAAGGTTATAACTTTTACTATTCAGGTAAGAGTTAAATGTTGCAAGATACACAAAAATAAAACCAGTGTGGTTATGTACCGATGAATGACTATGCAAATGTCATCATAAAATTTAATGTATCTGCTTCCCTCTGTGAGTTTGAATGGCATCTGTTTACTTACTCTGACAGAGACATGTTCTTTATTGCTGTGAGGACTACGAGGCCAATTCAGAAATAGAAGAGCAAAGCTGGATTCTATCCTTTCACCCATCAAAACTGTCATGTAATTACTGACTGAAAAATACTTATTAATACTAAGCAAAAAGAAGATTTTGATTTTCAGATCACAAGCATCAAGATAGGAAACTCACATTTTGAATTCTATGCAGAGAAAAATGTGAGTATAAATACAGATCCCTGGAATGTCATTTTTTCTGATATATTCTACACATAATTTAGATATTAAGACATATTTTTAAAGAAAACTATAATGGGGTGGGTATTTTTGGCCAAGATGTAAGGACAGTGTCATTTCAACCAAAGATTTAATGAGTATTTATAACACTTACATTATGTGTTGGTAAAAATCCATTCAAATCTATACTTTTCTCCATAGAGGAGAGGAAGCAGCAATAGGAGCAGTTTCCTGGCTAATTTCTCAGCCAGGTTAGAGGCACAGAACTACAAAGGTCACACTCACTTCAGAGCAGGCCCACATCCAGCTTCATGTAGCTGGAGAAAACAAATTAAAACAAGCCCAACCTAACAGCTGTGACTAATCAAGCTAAAAGTGCTGTGAAAACGATATGTTTCCCCCATGACATTTATGTTGACACTGCAATCAAATACACATTAGGAAAGTCACAAATGTAATCTCTTTTCATTTAAAGAGATTTAAAGGAAAGAAATGTAGATCATTCCATATAAATTAGCTAGCTACCTACCATTTACTAGAAGAAACAAAAGTAAGCAAGCAGAGAAGAGGTGCAACCAAACCTACACTCATATATACTTCTATTATAGAAGCATCCAAACAATATCGAAGGTTTAAAACTGCATTAAATATTTCTCTACTTCTTCATTGCTGTGACCTTAGAACATTGTCAACTAGCTTTTGACAATACTAATTTTCTATAAGAATTCCAACGGATTTGTGCATGCACAAATGGCTGCAGCCATACTGAGAAAGGCAACTTTATCAGTAAAAAAAAAAGTACTCCAAGCCAGATAGGAGTTGGGGGCAGGAAGGGGTGTGCTCAAGAGGGGAGTAAGGAAGGGGAGAGTCCAGATTATGGATCTATACCATGGGTCCATCCCCTAGCCTTAAGCACATGCCCTCACCTCTGGTCCCTTACCCCAAGTTCACTCTTTCAGGCTGCTTTCAGACCTATTCCCCCTCTCCCCCCTCCCCCACACATATTCTGGCTGCAGGGCGGGGAGGAATGCGCAGCCAGGATATGCGCGGGGATCGGCCAGTCTGAAAGCCCCCCCTGAGGCTTTGTCACTAGACACGCGCAGGGATGCAGAGCTCGATTTCTTGCTCTGCATTCTTGCACGTGACTGGCAGCAGAGATGCACAGGGGGGTGACTTTCAGACGGGCCGATCCCCGCACATATCCTGGCTGCGCATTACCCACCCACCCACCCACCCCGCAGCCAGAATATGGGGGGCGGGGAGACGTCCGAAAGTGGCCTTAGTTCTGGAGGACAGGGACTAGATACATGAGCCAGATTCAGGGGTCAAATAAAAAAAACAAACCACAGGTTAGATTTAGCCTAAAGGCCAGAGGTTCCCACCTCTGCTCCATATAAATACATAGCAAAAAAGATCCCTCCCCCAAGATCTTACACTTTAAGAAATGTACACTTTACAGTTCTTCTGCAGTAGGATTAATAGATTAAGGTCAGACCGGGGGAGGAAGGGGGAGAGGTGGGTTGATTTGTTTTTATTTATTTATTAAAAAACTTAGCTTCAACATTGGTGGATGAAAAATGCATCAAGTTAATGCAGACCAATATGAAACACCTCAGTGTTAAGGTTCTAGTTGTAGATTTTCTGAGTTATGGTGTAGATAATATGTGTTAAATTGTGGTAAGAGTATGTGGTGTAGCAATAAGATAGAGAAGTTGTTATGTAGGTAGCATTTGGTGACTGTGGAAACTTTTATTATATATCTTTTCTTGTTGGGGTTTTGCTAAAAAAAGGGTCATGTAGCAATCAACTAAAGTTCCACATAATTTTTGGACTGCATTTGTATAACAGAAACAGTTACTTACCTGATATAAATAATCCTCAAATACAAAATAGTAGTCATCATTGCTTGCTGTCAGTTTTACATCCTGCAATTAAAAATTACAGCAGTTTGAAGCTGAACAGCAACTTTTCCACTTGAGAGGTTCCTGCAGAACCTAGATATAGCAAGGAACTTGCTGAAGTTGTTTCGGCATTAATGAGTTTCCTTCCACTTACCAGTTGAAATCTGTCTTCAATGTGACAATTATAATTCCATAGAAAACATTACATTAGCTTCACTCTAACTTTTTTCAGGGCTAATGATCTCCAAGTCAGGGGACAGGGGGGAAACAAAACAACCTGTGCCTAATTTATTAAATCATAAAGCAGAGGCAGCATCCATTGATCAATGTAACAAACCACCCCTTTCCATAACAAATAGCCAACAGTAATGTTACATTTGGAGCCCAAGCCCATAGACTTGACTCAGACAAATACTTTTTATTATCCATACTTTTTTTGTCCAAGTAATGTAGGATTGGACTCTGTTTCAGAGCTCCACACAAGCAGAACAACTGACTTTTCTTTGTATAAACAAAGATGCAACTTTGACCAACAAAAATATTCATAATTCTAAATGAATTACTCACTTTGTAAATCAGACTGTCCACTAAAAGGTCATGCTGAACCACATTAGATTTAAGCTGTTCATAATACAAGATATCCTGAAATGAAACAAATAGTTATCAGCCATTAATTCTGTAATATTGGTGCAGACACAGGATATTTGTCAATATAATCCATTATAGTCTTGCTTTGTCAGGAGTTTGAGGACTTGAAAGTTGAAACCGAGGGAAATGGTTGTTGTGAGATAAGAAGTCATCTGAATGTCTGCAGAAGAGCCAGGCATTTGATCACACATCACATCCTTTTACACAACACCATGGGGACAATCCAGTGGCCTGCTTACACCAACTCCAACATGTAGAGCACAATCAGGACACGCACGCTCAGATGCACACACAGTGCCCTGCGCGCAGCATAGCCAGGCAGGTTGCATAGACTGGGGTTGCACATTTGCCCCATGTGGTTGTGCTGAGCACGTGGCACTGTGTGCGTCTGAGCGCGCGCCTTTGGGTTGTGCGTCGTGGTCGGTGTAAGTAGGCCGCTGGATTGTCCCCATAGTCAATATTTGTATTAGTGTAGTGCTAGGAGCAGAGTCACACACCAGGCCATGCTTTATCCAGATACATAGTCCCTGTCCCAAAGAACCTACATCTCTAAATAAGGTAACATGCAAAAATGTAGATGCAGAACAAAATTTACTGTTTCAGTTTCAATTTATTAAGGCGTGATCCTTGATCATTGCCATACATATAATATAATACATACATATCCATTCAATCATATCATTGATAAGGACTCTAACTTGACTATACAATTAGTGCCTATGCCTTGTAATTGCCATTATTATTATTATTATTGGCCACTACAATGGTCTAACTTCATTATACAAGATGTAATTTGGAATAAACAATATAAAAGTAATAAAACTGCTAGATCAAACCAACAGAGGTTTAAACTCAAGGAAATTCTTCCTCAGCCCCATTGCTCGCACTAAAAACTGTATCACGCTATGCGTTATCTCAGGATCTATATCCAAAAGGGCCATCTGCATAAGGAACATTTGCGAAGCCCCATGATATTTCCCAAGGGGAGACATCATCAGCTCACCCCGAACTGAATCATAGAGATGTCACTCAAACAGGACGTGTTGCATGGATTCCACAGTCATAGCATCAAAGGGGCATAGACGGTTCTGGTACTGGGGTCTGCGTTATCCGTCCCTCCAAAAACCTTGTAAGGAGTGCATTTACTCTAGCCTCAAGGAATAGATGCTTTCCCCTGAAAGATGCACTAGATTCCAGATAATTTGCCCCACATCCCAACTGGGGGGCCCATAATAGATACCCCGTCAAGTGGCGGGATTTAGTCACCAAGGACAAATCCTCTTGCCTATCTATATCCCAAAATCATATGACCAACTCTCTTTTGGCTATCTCATACCTCCTAGATCTCAAATAAACCTCCGATATGCCAGCACGGGCAAGATAGTCAACAATAGTCCGGCGCCATGGGCTAACAAAGGAGTCCAAAACTCCTTGGTTACGTCATTCTCATCGTAACCAAGCCAAGTACGTGCACTTGAGACCTCGCATCTTCATGAATGTTAGACCCCTTGTCTCTCCCTCTGTTCCCCTTCCTAAGTCTCTCCCCCAGCTCCTGTCTCTCAGATTGTAAGCTCTAGGGGCAGGGACCGTGTCTATTTTATTACTTTGTAAAGTGCCAGGTACACTGCTGGCACTATATAAATGTTTGTTAATAATAATAATAATAATAATAAAAACGATATCATGCAAGAGGTTGTCACAAGGGGCTCTACTAGCTTTAAGTCAAAAGAGGGGCCGCTTGCTCACAAGCTATAACCTTCCACCCTTGCATACCCATCTCAAGGCGGGCTGCAGCTGCCGGGGTCCGCTTGGGGAGGGAGCTCAGGAATTTGGTCTGTACTAGGTTTAGATTTTTCCACACACAGGGGAGCCCATACTGGGGCACCATAAAGGAAAGATGGTTTTACCTTGGTCTCAAAGACCTTAGCTGCCATTTTTAAATTCCTTCTCCCTGTTCCAGTAAAGAACCTCAAGATCGCTGCAGCCTGGCTTTTAGCTTGGACTTTCGCTCTTACCATATGGGCTACCCATCGTCCTGTAGCCTCAAAATATAGCCCCAGATATTTGTACCCTTTTGCCTGTTGGAAACAGCAACCCTCTACCGTCCATCTATAAACCCTCCTGCTTCGGGAGAATACTATAACATTAGATTTGGCATTATTAATTATCAAACAATTTTCCCAGCAGTAGTCCACAAAAGCCGAGAGCTGTCTCAATAGCCCAACCCTAGTTTGAGATAGAAGATCTAGATCATCTGCAAAAAGGAGGGACCCAACATGTTTGGACGCTAGTTTCGGGGGATAGTATTTTCCTTGCCTAGTAGTTGGAATAAATTCATTAATAAATAGGTTAAACAGAGTAGGCGCCAATACACATCCCTGTTTTACACCCAGTTTAACCTGAACATCAGGTGTAAGATGACCCACTTGGTCCACCTTGATCACCACTGAAGTATCCTCAAACAGGAGCCTAATAAGTGCTAATAATCTAGGTTCAACATCCAGAGCATGAAGTTTTGCCCAGAGGAGAGGTCTATTTATTGTATCAAACACCGCCTTTAAATCTAGAAAGGCAGCATACATCTTCCCGTTTATCGCTCTATACGTCTCTACTAAATGATGAAACACCAGGCAGTGATCCAGGGTTGCCCTATCCTTACGGAACCCTGCCTGCTCAGGGTGTATTATTGAGTTGCTATCTATCCATTCAGATAGCCTCACCAATAAAGTCTTGGCGTATATTTTACTTACAACACTAATCAAACTAATCATCCTATAGTTGGCTGGGTCTACCCTCTGCCCCTTTTTGTAAATGGGAATCACCACAGCCCGTGTCCAACCACTGGGCACACTTCCTGTGCTACTGATTCTAGTAAATAGCTTGGCCAAAAGTGGTAACCACCATTCTTTATTTTCTTTTATAGCCTCAATAGGTATTAAATCTAATCCCAGTGCTTTACCATTGCGGAAGGTCTCCACTAGTTGCTCTACCTCTGCTTCACTAACTGGGGGCCATTCTGGGATGATTTGTTGATCCAACCCAATCTCTCCTATGATCGAGTTCGTCCCCTCATCCTGGCCTATCTGGCAAAATTTACTGTGAACACACAGGACCTAGAGCTCAGAAAAGCTCAATTCTCAGTTCTGCCAATGACTTACTTTATGATCATACATAAGTCACTTAACCTTCATGACTTACGTTTTCTATTTGTAAAATGGGGGCAATGTGTTTATCTCCCTCACACTGGTCAGTGAAGGCGGGCAGTGCATTAATGTTTGTATGGAAGCTTGAACACCTAACATGAAAGACGCTGTATGTATAAAAATGCCTTGCATTTAAAACATGCATATTAATTACAGTTTAAAACAACAATATAAGCACATCCAAACCCCAATTTAAAGAACTAAAACCACAATTTTATCAGCACTAAATTAAGAGAAAAGAGCCTTCCTCTATGAAATTACTTGAAACCCAACTGAGCAAAAAGAAGAGCTTACATTTTCTGATGACTGTGCAACACAGCCATCTAATAGTTCATTATCTTGAAACACTGGGTGATTTCAGACGTTATGCGGTCTTGATTCACCACAGTGGATTCCCGGCAGGGGTGAACCGATCAACCACCCCCCGTGGTAAAAAAAAAAGCCCCGAACAGACGTGACGGGACCGGGACCACGGCAGGGAATCAGGCCGCCAGATCACGGCCCGGGGCAGTGCAACAGACATTATGCCGATCCCGGGCCGGGCCATGGTCAAAGCACCCGGAAGGTGCCGGGGCGGCTCGTCCCGAATGCTGCTGTGTGCCCTTTGAATCTCCCTCCCTGGCCTGTGTTGTTGCTGGTTGCCTGGCAGCAATGCTGTGTGCTTTGTCCCAGGCTGGGAATCATTTTCTTTGATTCTGGACGGTGGCTGCTACCCAAATGTTACTTTTTGTTGGTTCCCGTCAGGAATCTCTTTGACCA
>QEPC01002602.1:392959-408548 GCA_003113815.1 Sphenodon punctatus | reverse complement strand
AACTTTTTTGGTGGGGCTTTAAGTTTTTACATTGCAGCCATTTTTAAATGGCTGCAATGTAAAAAAATCCGGTACCCGGACCGGATTTACCGGGTCGAATCCAATAATGCCGGTACGCCCAGTACCGGCATTATCGGATTCACCGGTTTTCCCGTGCCTATAAAATATATATAGCACACACACACATTACACACGCACTTGGGGAAGAATACATAGGGTGGGAATTGAGAGGGAATAAGGTGTGTGTATGTAGATTAGACAGACAGACTATAGTAGTACTTAGGTTTATAAATTAGATAGGAATTAGGATACTATCTGTTATTAGGACATATAGTTAAGTTATATGTTATCTTATATAGTTATAGTTTAGGAATAGGATAATATTTATAGTTTAGAATATAGGAGTAGGGTATCTATATTTTTATATATATATAGTCAGGGTTAGGTTAGACTAGGCAGCATGTCAGAGAAGGAGACCAGGGCAGTGGAGAAGTCTGAGGCAGAGGACCAGGTGGTGGAAGAAGTGGAGGCAGGGCCTGCACCGGTCAGGCAATGGCAGTGCTGCCAGCAGCACTGCAGTCTGCAGTGTGGGACCACTTCTCCCAGCCCCAGGGAATGGCCCACTCTTTAGCTCTGTGCTTCCACTGCAACAGGGAAGTGTGATGTGGAAGACAGCACCTCCACGGCCACCTTTCCAGGTCCCATGGGACAGTGCTGGAAAGGGGGAGAGAGCGGGCAGGTGGCAGGCAGCAGGGCCAGCAAGGGGGGCAAGCTGCACCTGCCAGGTGAAGGAGGCCCTCGTCCTCAGCAGCAGAGGTGGAGTTGCCCCTGCCCCCAGAGCTGCATGGTCTGACTCATGCCATTAAGTCTGGGCGTGCAGCTCTGGACCAACTGTTCCAGGCACACGACTCCTTAGCGGAGCAGCATCATGACCTGGGATGTCGTCAGGCGGAGAACACGGCCTACTGCGCCTACATGAGACAGACACAGCAGACCAATGTCACGTTCTGCCAGGCTCTGATGGAGTATGCCCAGAGGGGACGTAGTCCGGTGGCTGGATGCCGCTCAGGCTGCTGGCATGCAGGTGCCCCCACTGCCAGACCTCCAACCAGTACCACCACTGCCAGCCAGGATTCTCCCCTATCCCAGGGTTCCCCAAAGGATACCTGCCCCTGCTTCTGCCGGGGACCCTGGTGAGGGGTCTTCTGCTGCTCCTGTGGTGGATGTCAGTGCCTCCTCCCCCTCCTCCTCTGAGGAGACAAATGGACGAGGACTGAGGGTTCCTCCAGTCTTTGCCCTCAGATGCTGTCTCCTCTGATTTTGGGTTAGGTTAGGTCACGTAGCTAGTTCTTAGTATTACTTTAGTTAAGGTAGCAGTAGTTAGATAGAATTAGATGTAGGTTACGCGTTTGTTATAGTTGGGTAGGATAATTTATAAAAAATAAAAAAAGAAACTCCCCTCATGGACTGGTACCTTGTTGTGGTTGTGGGAGTTTATTTCCCTCTGTCCTGTACAGTCTCCAAAAACTCTTCATGACATCATCATTAACAGAGGGAAAACCAAAGCCAGTCTTAACTGGGTCCCCCTGTTCTCCCCCCAACCCAGGCTAGAGGTCCACCATCTGCAATGCATTAGCCACTCTGGCACAGCCATGCAACGTACGTGATCTCATTTGACATGCCACATGTAGCAGCTAGAGGGCACCCCGCTCTGGGCAGGCCGGAGCACTGTGTGATCTGATAAGAGATATGCTACTTAAAATTCCTCTCACCTCTTTAATGGGGCACCCACCCAGAAGCAGCATGCAGCAGAGAAATACATACAGTTAAGTACTACTTTCTAGGGCCAGTGGTGATCTTTTTGAAAGTACCCACTTATTCCTTCCCCACCCCCCATCAGTCACCTCACCATGGGGCACCACCAGGCTAGGAGCAGCCGGCCAAGATTGAACTGATGATAATGCAGCTTCCAGTGCCACTCTGGGAAGGCAGGGGCAGTGAGTGATCTGATGTTATGTTTCTCTCCCTCCCTGCTCTGAAATGGGGCACCAGAGCCAGAGTGACACACTTTTGAAATAAGCACTACAGGAAACAGGAGTGAATTTTAAATTTAATTTTCAGTTTTATTAAGTCCCCTCCCCACACACCATATACCAGACAAAAACTGGACAGTATACCCACAGTGCCCTACCTGTACACATCTTGGTGAACTTCTTGAACCCACAGGCAAAGCACTACCCGGAAAAGCAAGCAAAGCTACCAAGCGTGGGAAATAAATAATTGCACAAGATTCAGACAACCCCAGAAAAGTGCAACTGCGAACATGCAGAAATAAACAAGTAGCATAGGAGGGAGGTCATAGGATCTCCATCCCTGGAGATTTTCAAAGAGGCTGGACAGCCATCTCTTGAGGATGTTGTAATTGTATCCTCCTGCATCCAAGCAGAGAGTGGAACTAGATCATCCTCAAGGTCCCTTCCAACTTTAGGATTCTAAAATACCCAACTGTCAGCCTCCAAGGTAACTGCACTGGGTCAACAGACTACTCAACCTTTCTTACTAAATTTCTACAGTGCCTTTACAAGTTTACTTTTTACTTCTACAGTCGTTCAAGAAAAGACGGAGCACTGGCCAATCCACTTGCAATGAAGACAAGATAGGAAAGGGGAAAGAGCAGCCAAGAGCAGCAAGGAATCCTGTCCGGGTCATTATACTATTCCACAGGCAGGAACAGCGTGTATATGGGTCAGTGCAATACAGAGAACCTAGCATCAGATATCCAACATTACCATCCGTGGAAGAGAAAGTAATTAATATTTGGTCAGTTTGGGCCAAGTATTATAATCCACTTGTGGTCATTTCATCTCCATTATGTACTACTGAAGTGCTTTCATTAAATAGCAAAAAAGGGAAAGCCTGATCAATGGTAAAAACCAAAGCTCACAAAAGCCCAAAGAAAAACCCATGCAATGTAAATAATCTAGTTGCCACCTGTTGGCCAATTTGTTGCCACCTGTTGGCCAATGTGAAAACAGTTACTATTATAAACTGCAGGGATGTTCTGAGCATGCTCCAGGCTGGAAAGAGAACCTGTGCTCTCCAAGATGGGGGGTGAGGCAGTGTGCTGTGTGAGCCTGAGTGAACACTAATAAAGGACCTGCTTTCCAGATCTACTTTGCAGTAGCTGTCCACTTACAGAACAAGACCTCCATCAATTAGAATTGGCACCTGCAGAAGTATGTTTAAAGCATGAAGATGGCTACAAGTGGAAAGAACTTAACAGATATGTCAGCAAGGAACTTAGCTGATTAACCATAGCCCTTACTACAGAAATTAAGGCAGCAATAGAAATGTTGTTTTAACCATCTTTTTCAGAGGTTCCCAAACTATGGGTCAGAAGCCCAGTTTGGGTTATGCCATCTATGGATGAGGTCATGATCTGGCTGACATTTTATATACTTTCCATGTTTCTGGGTGTTAACAAATATGACTGAGGGACACTTTGGCCCACTCTGTCACACTTTGACCTGAACTTGGCCTGCACGTGTGTGCAGGTGTTGCAAGATGTTGGCCTGGGATTGCCCCAGGCTGTGTCGGCAGCTAGCCTGGGTTGTGTTCCAGGAAACCTCCGGCTAAGGTCCACCCAATTGGGGCAAAGTGGGTCTGTTCCCACTGGCCCAGATTGGGTCCGTCCTGACCAACTGCCTGTCAGAGTGGGTGCTGGGTGCAGCAAGGGGCCGGGGAACCGCACGTTCATGCGTCTCCCCCCCTAACCCCCTTCCCCCGGGGCCGAGCCACATGAACATCTGTTCTACTGCCTGACCCAGTCCAGACCATGTCGCCGGCAATTCCTCAACCCAGGCTAGGTCGTGACAGTGGCGCTCTGCCATCACATTTCTAAACACCTTCTGTTGCTCTCTGAGGGTCATGGGTGTTTCCATATGGAATCACACTGGCAAAAAGACTGGGGATCACTGCTCCATTTGGAGTGTTAACATCCCAAACTCTGCAATGTAGGTGATTTCTAACTACCACAGTGATGCATTTCTCCACATCTTTGTGGTAATACAAGAACAAACTGATCATTTAAGAACTGCCCCCCCCCCCCAAAAAAAAGATAATTACGAACCTATTTATTTTTTAAAAGTATATTACACAGGATGGACTATAGATGGGTTATCTGTTTTATACAGGAAAGATGGGTTCTATGGACTTAATAGGTATTTGTTTTAAAAAGTCTAAGAAAGGGTAGAATTAGGGGACAGATAAGATCATAGGGCTGTTGATACACTTGCTCAGAGAGAATACTGAAAAGCAGCAACTGCTTTTTCCATAACGAAGTCCATCACTTATCCCTTTAAAAGAATGTGTAGAGAACCACAGTACTAAGTATATTCTTCATAAACAAACTGAAATTAAAATCTAGGTAAAAGCAAACTCCAGCCGCGTGAAACTTAGAGGCAGTTTTAAAGTCATAAACACAGCTCACATGGATCCTGCCATGAAGACAGAAGCCACCGTTGGAAGAATAAAATTAATTACTTGGCATTCAAATGTCATGACAGCTAGCAAGTTGCTCCAGCACAAGACAAAGTAATGGAAAAAGAATAATAAATTGCATTCTCTTAGTAACTTTCACTTATTAAAGCTATATATGAAACTTAGTATTTTGTACCAGATCGAGACAAATTAGTTAAGCGCCGGAGCAGTGGGAGCTGGTGGACTTTTAGGTTGATGGGGCAGGGCCTCCTAAAGTTTTATACATTACTATGGAATACACATGCGTAGAAAAAACACAGTGAATACAGATCCTTTAGGACTACACAATATTGATGTCACACAATAGTGAGCAAAATGCAAAGCTCTGTGAGCTAATCAAAGTCAAAAATCCACAATTGCTCCTGTAAGTTAGGTGCTAGAAAAGAAAATTGGCAGGTCAAAGGTTCAAGTCTGTTTTAGGAAAGGGGACACTGTAGCTGTGTGTGATTTCTTTCACTTTCCAAAATTGTTATTTTAAAAGTAAGCATCTATACAGGAGAAAAACCCTGTACGTGCCAGGAAAGCTTCAGGAGAAGTTGGGGCACTCAATATACACCAGAAAATCCACACAGGAGAGAAATTGTACATGTGCTTGGAAGTGCTACAGGGTGAGCTCAGCCCTTCGTACACACCAGAGAACCTACCATGCAGAAGGCCCTCTAAATGCTGAACTGTTGGGAAAACTTCAGTGTGAGTCTCAGTCTTAGTATGCATGAAAGAAAGCAAACAGTTCCCCCATTCCCACTCCCACCTCAGCTGCAGCTGAGCGAGCGGAGTGCATGAATGGTACAGTTCACTTGGGAGGAGACATGAGGCAGAATAATTAGGAAATAGTATGGAAGACTTAAAGTTTAGCTACTGAGCCACGCTGACGGGACTGCATTTCTAATCCCTCACCAGCCCAGCCCCTCCCATCCCTGCTTGCCTTCCCTTACATCTCTTTCCTCTATGAACACAGACCTCTTCCCCACTTCCCCCTCTCTCTACACACCCTGTTCCAAAGTGATACCTAAAGGTTAACCCAGGAGCTGCTTGTCTGCAAGGGCAGGGCTGATTGGTAACTCTGCAGCAGGCTGAACAAAAGGCCCTGGGTACAGCAATTTGGGTCAGTCTCCAACAACAGCACAACTCCAAACTGAGGTGGAGTATTTTAGTTATTCAGGCAGACATATTGGAAACAACAGGCAATTAGAAGACAGAATTCTGGGACATACTAAAATGAATGACAGACTGCCCGCTAGGAACAATGGAGGGAACACAAATGCCAAGTATGGAGACATATGAAATAAAAATATGCTTTAATGGACTGAAAGCAAAACAATGGAGCTGCATCTCCAACAGTATTAGTATTAGGTATGTTTGATAAAGGCCAAGCGAACAGCTCTGAAGCTGGGATAAATGCTCCTTTACTGATTATTCGGACTATCCCTCCCTTACGCAGACAGGTTAAGTCAGGTTCTGCACCAGGATTAGACAAATTAGTTGACCTCCACATTACTTTCTGTTGGTGGGGAAAGCAGACTACAAATTCAAAGCTGAACACAGTTTTTCCAATAGGCCACGGAACCACAAGCAGGGGCTGATTCTCTATTTTGCTCTGCACGCAATGTGTAGGGAGCGCAAAAGGAACAGAAACCATTTGCAGGTCTCTTGATGAAGATTTCTCAGGCACAAGGTAAATCCTGCTCTCTAAAACCTCTGGTGAAGAACATTATCTTGAGGGCAAGAGAGGTGAGCGGATGTGGTATAGGGTGTTTTTACACACACATTTCTCCTGCTTGTTTGCGGTTACATCCTGAACTTTCTGTGTGTCTAAATCACTCATCCAGATCTTAAACATCTGGCTCTTTGAACTTCTCCCAGAACTGTTGTGTGTAAAACGTTCTCCCAGTAAATTGCTTTGCTCCAGGCAGCTGTAGTCACTTGGTTTCCATGGCAGCCCCTCACAGCTACAGCTGCAGCTACTTTAGGCTGCCTTAGGACAGTGCTTGCGTGAAGAATGCATCCAGGAACTGCCTCAGGGCAGTGTGTGTGTGCAGAATTTATTTATTTACTTATTTCATTATATTTCTATCCCACACCCTCCTGCTCACAGAATGCATCCGGAACTTACTTGTGGACTTGTAAACCCAGAAGATTGAAAGACCAGCACTTTAAGGTGTATGTTCAAATGCCCATACTCTACTCTGTATGCATGCAGTTACCCTATGGTGCTTTGGGATGCTTAGTCAGCTGGCCTGGCACACACTAGAGGCCGGTTGCTCTGATCTCAACAGGTACAGGGAATCAGAGGGAGCTGTAATGTAACTGATTCTTGGTTCCCAGCTTCTCCTCTCCTGGGCTGTGCTAGGCGGCTGTGAGGAAAGCCACAGCACCTTTTGCAGGCACTCCCCAAGACTCAAACAGAACCTGCCACTCGTATCCTTCTCTGAGGATTTTTCACAGCCCACAACTTCTCTCTCCTCACTTCATTGTAAAGCAGCAAGTGGTCAGCGACGACATGCTGTTGTAAGCCGCCCCGAGCTACTCTGAGAGCAGGAGGGTGCTGGATAGAAGAGAGTCGAATAAATATATATAGATGCTGAACATGTGCAGCTTGGAAGGGATGGCAGCTGCTGAGTTCTCCCTATCTCACAGCAGCTCCAGGGAACAAGCAGCGGCTCCTTCCTTCCTGCCACAGCACTGGAACCAATTCAAATGCTTCAGTTTGAAAAGCCAATCAAATACAAAGCTTCAACACACTCCCCCCTGAGGGCCACAATTTAGCCCTTGGAGCATTAGAAATAGTCCTAGGTCACAGGCTGGGCATCACTCGTCTGATGCTTGCACTGGGGTTTGATTTTCTTGTAAAGAAACGTAAGAAACCTGCTAAATTAAATATCTGACTGAGGGTCAATAGACATTTTATTTTACTAACAAAGTACAGTTTAAGTATAAATAATTTTAGATGAAATGGGCCATCATTCTAGTCACAAGAGTATTTTACATATCCTGCAATACTATTTTTCCTGCTTCATTTATACCCTCAACAAAATACAGCTGCGCAAGGAGACAGTCTGCTTACTGAACAAAGTCCTTTCCTTTTCAAACAAAGCAGAAAATACCTTCACAATTTATGCCCATAAACATACAATGGCCATGATCTACAAACAACTTATTCCAGAGAAGTCCAATTGAAGACCGCAGGGCAATATGATGCCATAACTTTAAGCAAAGTGACACTGAAGCCAGTGTTGTAAGACTCATAGGCCACAAGCCACAAACCAATTCCTCTGCAGGGCTTCAATGGGACTAATCCCGAGTAAGTTGTTTGTGCATCATGACCTAGTAGTTTTACAACACCAGCTTCAACGTCACTTTGCTTACAACATCAATTTTGCACCATGATTGGGATTTCAATGATTTACTTTTTACTAAAATATTTACTGGCTTCCCTACTACTTGGCTTGAAGGGCAGTTTGTATTATTAATTTAAATGGCGTTTTTAAATGAGATGCTACCACGCATGGCCACCCAGCAGCCACTTATCCGACCGGCAGTCTGAAGGTGGTACGACGGGATGTGTGCTCCTGTGAGCCACTCATGGCTCACTACTGAAAAATTCTGAGTGCCCCATGCGGGGCAAGCCAAAAAGGTGTGTGGGAATGGGTGCCTATGCATCCCATGCCCGTATAAACTGGGGCAGCCACTCATGTCAGCAGACAGATCCCTCATTTCAGAAGAACTGTGGGCAGGGGACACGACCTTTGCAAATCACAGGATCTGGCCGCAAATGCTGCAGAGCCTGGTTCCCCAGTGCTCATGGCCAGGATATGTCAATTTCAAAGGCCAGCCTGGTGCGTTTCCCTCTCCCCCATGGTCTGTGGCAGGGGGGAGCGCGAGGTGGCTGCTGAGGTAGCCACACTGGGAGCCACCCATTAGAATCCCTCCCCACTCACTCCGCCTGAGAAGCTGCTCCACAGCTGTGGCATTCAGCGGCCACGGACCCACACCTGCCAAGCGAGCACGCAGACATGGAATTTGCAATTATGAATGAATCTGTAACGGAAGTTAGCCAATCTGTGCTATGGAACGCTGTTAAAGACAACCACTTCAATTCAAATTTCACTTGAACGAACTGTTAGCTATTCCTAATCATAGCAAATGTCTTGAATGCAATTTTGCAATGTTTCGGCTTTATTTAGCACGCCAAGAAAATCAGTTAATCCAATTCAAAAAATAAACTCACAAATTTCTGCCATTTTAGAAATTGTTCTCTTTTTCAGAGCATTCCCCTTCCTTGCAACAGTCCGTGTTCTTGCCCTCAGCCTTGCTTCCCAGCCCTGACTCTGAAACCCTTCCCCCACCCCCAACTCCCACATCCTGGATGACCCTCACAGCTAAGGACTAGTACAATATTCCCATCCTTACTCATTCTGTTTATTTTCACACAACTCACTCCCACACCCCTGAATAAAACTGATGCTGAACAAATGCATGCACCAGTTAAATGGGGACAATTCTACACACAGTGCATATGTTTTATATATTATTATTTATACATATATAAAATATAAGCCCTCATGCACACACACAGATTATTGTGGGGAATATTTCAACAGGCAAGGTTACAAAAACATATCCTTTAGATTATGAATGCAAGGCTTGATTAATATTGAAGGATTTAACTATAGTTTATATTATAATTCCAGAAATATATTATATTTTTCTTCCTAAACTAGAACACTCCTGCCCATTCTAGGCATGGTGTTTCTGATTCTTTACTGGAACGTGGATTTTCTGGTAAGACTGCAATGTACAATTTTACATTTTAAGTCAGCAAATTCTCTGGTATCCCTTTGAGATTGGAGCTGTAATTCTGCCATACCTTTGAGCAGGAAGGGCATTTCTTCTCTAGTTTGTGGCATTATGGGTCTCTATCATTCATTTATCCCACAACTTTCACCAGTACTAGGTCACTGGTTTTACTTTGCAGAAGCTGACAAAACCTTTCCCCCTACCTCGAATGCTATCCTGAGTTTCTGGAGAGATCTCCCTCAGTTCTTATACCTTCCACATAAAGTTTTCAAGGATTCTCCAGATTTACATGAGGACTTAAATATTACTCAAAGGTTCTAGGAATTATTGCATCCTGATTGTAACAATAAATAAAAAGAGATAAGTCTTCCATGTTGCCATTTGCATGTTAAGAGTTTTGGTTATGCAACAGTTTCTTGTATGAAAGAAAAACAAGTGAGCAAAATAAAGAGAAAAAGAATTGTACATTCTAATTATTTCTCTTCCCTCTGTGTCCTCCTTTGATTAACTTCAAAGAAATGATAAGAACTAAAAAAAAGATTATTTTTGTTAATGCCACACTGAATCGGATTCCAATTGCTCCTTTGGGTGCAGCAACACAAGCAGCAAGGGCCTGATCCCCATGTGGCCCTGTGGTGTGAAGGCGCGGCCGCCACACTGCAGGGGAAGCACAGAGAGCTAGGCACTTGAGCACCCACCCCCTGGGAGGAACCTGGCATTCCTGCACAAGTAGGCACCCGGCCCTGGCCTGCCTCCTTCCCCAGGCCCAACCGAGATCCCACACCCAGCGGTGATGCGGCCATGGGCGACGGGCGACAGTCACTCAAAAACCCACTCTGTCTCACATGGCTTCACCCTTTGAGTAATACTGTGCAGGAAAAAAATTATTCTGAGAAACATTCTATGAAATTCAGTCCAATGAAGTATAAAGACTATGAAGACACAAAAGGAAGAGTTTTCACAGAAATAAACAAATGCAATGGCTCTTATGTTACTTTGGACAATTATTTATGCCAGAATGAAGAAATAATGAAGAACACTTTGGTTTTCTATACTACTGTAAGACTTATAGTACAGCCAGCAAGTGTGTACATGTGAACTTCCTGAGGTACTATAATTCTTCAAGATGGACAACAGTAATCTATTGTAGTTCTTTTTATAATCCCTGTATCAAGATTACTTGGGAAAGATTACTTGGACACCTTGAAATGAGGAAGTAACAGATTTACTATGCGTCCCACTATAAACAAAGAACACAGATTAATAAGCAACATATTGCCAAAGTACTTTCAAATTCTTAAACAATTCTGCAGCATGGATAGCTAACAGTTTCTGTCTGAACTGTGCTGACATGTAAACATCCTGCTAGTATCATCATGTTCTGAACTGTAGACTAATGTTGTACCTGAACTTTATTGAACACAGTCTATTTAAATTAAGGGTTTTATCTCAAACTAGCATATCTTGATGCTCACACACATCACCCCCAAAAAACCCGCTGCCATCCATTTCAACTTCTAACAATAGAAATTATTTCCCTAGATTAGATGTATAGGTTTGCACAGCTTTAAATGTGTACATCTATGGAAGTGTAAGCTGCAAATGACATGCATTAAGGAGAAAAACTAGCTCTGGCATAATTCAATGCCATGAGATGAGAATGAGACGCACTAGATAAACCACGAAAACATAAAAAGAATACAGAGAATTCTCATTTGTAAACTAACCGTGCTTTTAAACATTGCATAGGTTTTCCTGAACCCCTTATTTCATTTCTGTCCAACATATGCAAATTGGCAACCACTTATTTGTCTTTTACAGGAAAAAAATTAAGTGACTTCAATTCTGACACGTTACTACATCTCTGAAGATTAAAAAATGTTGGTCAAATGCAGTGTTTAGTAAGCAGTGCATATCCATAAGCAGTGCTGGTACACAGATGCTTTTTATTTAGATCACAAGATTTGGTAGTTTTAAGTTTAGTTTGCTAGAAAAAACTGGATATGGAATACCCACTACTTAGCAATGGAAGTATGAAGCTTAACATTCAAGCAATCTTACTCACTTGTTGATTTGAACATTTCACTCACATCTTCCAAACCCTTTGACGACTCTCCAACTATTGTAACACCCCATTTAAACTATCGTCACATACGTACAAAGCTATTCTTCCTTTTTGGTTCATTCACAGAAAGTTCTTCCCCCTTGTAAACCCACAACTTGGTCCTTAATCTGTGTTTTTCTTGCTCCATAGCAACATAGTCACAGCTTCCAATTTCTCTGCTTTTCAATGACCTATCCCTTGCATCACATGGCAGAAAAAAACTGATCAAGGAGCACAGGACGTGTAAGGATTCCACACAACATTCAGAATGTGGGTTTGTGCCACTGAAAGTGTATTGTATGAATGAGCCCTTCAGGCATGTGGACAGCCTCCCGGGGCTCATCCAGAATCCCAACCGTGTCCAAACCCGAAGACCTCCTTCTAGATTCCTGTTCAGAACAGACATTTGGATCCGAGCCTGATCCAGTCAGACTCTGATGAGCACAGGCATGATGTGTCAGTATGCCTCAATTCTCAGAGCACCATGATGTCACAATGGTAAGGCACCCACCGCCCTTCCCATTCCAAGGTGGGTATGCTCCCTGCAGAATTCTCTGACATCGCAGCACTACAGAGGAGGGCAGGGCCTCCAGCGAGATAGAGAGCCCATCCTGGCCCCAACAGGTATAAACAGAGAGTGTGCTTGGCCAATCAGGTCCTGTGAGCCCTAGGTCAGATCGCAGGTCTCTGCCCACTTAAGAACAAAAGAAGTGCCGTACCTCAGGGACCGCCTCGCCCTTCGCGCCCCAGAGCGGCGCCTTCAATCCGCCGGGGGTGCCTTCCTGGAGGTCCCCCGTGTTAGGCGGGGGGCCACAATGGAGAGGGCATTCTTGCTGGCCGCGCCGCGCCTTTGGAATTCCCTCCCAAGGAAGCTCACCTGGCCCCAAGCCTGTTAACATTCCGGCGAATTTGCAAAACCTGGCTGTTCGCCCAGGCCTTTGGGGAGGGGGGGGAGGGTTTTTTTTAATCCCCCTCCACCTTTATTTATTGTATTAATTAATTTATATGTTCCTTTGCCCTGTTTTATTTGTTGCAATTTTACAAACGTTTTAAAATGTTTTATATTTGTATTTTTATTTATTTTTTGAGAGTGTTAGCCGCCCCGAGCTGTTTCAGGAGGGACGGGGTAAAAATATGATTAAATAAATAAATAAATAAATAAATATTGGGTCAGACCAGTGGTCCATCTAGCCCAGGATCCTGTGCCCAACAGTGGCCAGCTATGGTAGCTCAATATAAGTACATGGGCCATGGAAGTGTGACTCATCTGCTGCTGACCACTCCTAACTACTGGTAGTCAGGGGTTTAAACTCCAACTAGTTGGAGTTTATGGCTCTGTCCTCTAAGAATTTATCTACTTTCCATTTGAAGCTAGTTATGCTGCTGACTTTCATAGCCTCCTCTGGCAATGAGTTCCACAGCTGTATTATCTGCTTGTCCAGGTCTTACAACAGCTCACATTGTCTTGTGAATACACTGTCCATTGTTGTTGTTCTTCACCTTATCTGTGTTTATTAGATTGTGAGCTCTACACTGCTGCTAAACATCTCCTAAGTGTCTGAGCAGCAGCTAGAAAACAGTTGTCTGCTACCACAATTTCATAACAAAGCCAAATTTTCATACAAATACAAAAGATTTGATGAGAAAAATCAATAATTGCTCTAACCTTTCTTTGTCACAAGAAAAGATTAACTGACCTTTAGTGGAGTTATTTTACTTCATGTATTAAAATGAACATGCCTTTAAAATGCAAATCGTTCAAGAGAAAGTGGGCAGATGTGCACTGAAGCCAATAAAATGAATTTCATCCCTCTAATCTGTTTACTGTCATAAAGAGAAGAGCTATCAAGACTTTAGCTGTCAGAGTAATTTAAAATAATTCAGATCTACGTTAGCAGTCACAAATGTGTTGTATAAAATTTTTCACTACAACTTTAGCGGTGCTTTCCGTTTAAATGGAATTTAATCTGATACTCACTATAAACAAATGCCTGGACTATTTCTTCTTGAAGGTCTAAACTAAGTGTTTCTATCAAGCAACCAGACAATTTTCCTTAGGCTTCGGAAAGTTTTTTTTTCTTTTTCAAGACTGCTATTGAATCATTAATATTCCTGTGTTTTGTTTCACCGCTACGCTTGCCTAAATTCCGGTTGCCAGCCACCCATTATCATTTTCAGTTTTAACCCCCTCACCTTCACTATCGCCTGTCTATTCACTGTAATCAGTGCCATAGCAAGGACTGGTGAAGATGACGACAGCTACCCTAAGGGCATGCCTAAGAAAGGCACAAATAGTAGCAGCATGCCTACACCTAAGTGATGACAGAGCACTGAGGCATCCCATCTCCAGATGGTGCCAGAGTGCCCCAACTCCTCAGAAGGTCAAGGCCAGAGTGGGGACCCTTCGGAACTGGGTCTGCAGTGGTCTGGCCCAGTCCAGGAGCTCCCAAACCTGCACTGATTTGCTGCAGCACCCACTGAGTAGTAGGGATCATCAGTATGGACCACCCCAGCATCCTTTCTGAACCATGCCACCCACTTGGAGCTGAGTCTGCAGGCACTGGTTAGCCCATAGATCCCCACCCTCTGATCCTTTCCCAGTATGGTCAGGGACATCAGGGATTTCTGAGGAAAGGGAATTTCACATTACAGCATGTATTAACCTTTTTGCTCTGTTTCAGCTACACAAAGGATTTTGATGGCAGCCGGAATGACTGCATCCTGAATAATACTAAAATAGTACAATAAAACACCACAAAACACCTTCACATCCATGTAAGGTCAATTTAAAACAGTTTAAAAAGGGAAGGTAAAGGGGAAGAGAGAGAAAAAACTTTAAGGGGAGCCAGCAGTGGTTCCCTTAAAATATGTGGAGAATAAAACAATCTTCAGGTACTTTTTGCGGGTGAGAAGGGAGAAACGGAGATGAACTTCTGGAGAGAGCAAATTTCACACCAAGGGGCCCGCCAGAGCAACCACCAATTGCCTACCAACTTAAGGCACAATGGTAGGATCCCCAAGCAGAGGGAAGTATCTGAATACAGAGAGCCAGACAAGTGACATTCCAGGAGCCGGTCTCGAATACAGCCAGGGATTATACTGTTCAGGGTCTTAAAGAACAGCAGCACAATCTCAGAATTAATCCACCGCTCTATAGGCTGCCAATGAAGAGAACGTAGGGTAGGCATAATATGATCACGGCTGCCCAAGCCAGCAAGCAGACACGCTGCCGCATTCTGAACAACACACAAGTGACAGAGAAGCACCACTCGAAGTCCACACAAAAATCAAGTCTCGTGGTCACCAGGGCATGGGCCAGTGTGGCAAGGTCAGCTTGAGATAAATATGGTTGTAGCTTATGCAAATTGGGCAGCTGAAAAAAGCATCTTCAAGTATTCATGGAAACAGCATGGTTGGAAATGAAGCCCAGGTTCTTTACTTAGCCCACTACTTCCACCCAAACCCCTGCAACACGCAGGGGCTTGAGGGAGAAGGCATCCTTGCCTCAGCTACCTTTCTCCACCAGCATCACCTCAACCTTCTGCAGATTGAGCCCAAGGTAGCTCTAACAAATCCAGCTGGCTATACTGTTAAGGCATTCCTCCATGACAGAGTCCAAGCTGACAAGGCTCAGAGAACAAGAGATATATAGTTGGACATCAGTGTACTGATGATAATCAACCCCATGCTTAGTCATCATATCCCTGAGGGGGTTGCATGTATATGTTGAACAACTTGGGTGAAAGGATAGAAACCGGGGGAACATTGTATGTATGTATGTATGTTTTGTTGTACAGGCATGCTAAATAAACTTACATCATAGTCTTCTGGAAAAGGTTAAGTATGGCAATGACCCAAGAAATTACTTTACCATGGAGTATTACTTCACAAATTCGTCGGCAGCCATTCAAGATACCTGAATTGTAAAATGAACAGATATATCCTGTCTAAGCTAAGGTAAGCATGCCTCGCTCTATTACTAGAGGTGGGACCCCGGGCCCATTACTGGCTACCGGATTTACCGGTTCTCTAAAAACCGGATTCCCGGATTAAATCCGGTATACCGGTACCGGTTTTATTTCATTGATTTCAATGGGGCGCTGTGTCCCCATTGAAATCAATGAAATAAATTAATTCCTTCCCCCTCCC
>QEPC01002602.1:373361-392307 GCA_003113815.1 Sphenodon punctatus | reverse complement strand
AACTTTTTTGGTGGGGCTTTAAGTTTTTACATTGCAGCCATTTTTAAATGGCTGCAATGTAAAAAAATCCGGTACCCGGAATCCGGTACCCGGACCGGATTTACCGGGTCGAATCCGATAATGCCGGTACGCCCAGTACCGGCATTATCGGATACCGGATTTACCGGTTTTCCCGCCCCTATCTATTACTGAGGCTAACCTCAAGCAAAATGCCTGAGAGAGTTCTCAGAATGCTTGGTAAGTACCTCAGGGTGAAGTGTAGCTGTACCAGGGTAACTGTTGTGTCTTGACACACTCTTACAACGGCCAGCTAGTTTTGCAAATCCAAAAGTTTTGAAATCTGTATGATCATTGTACAATGGTTAATTCTGTGACCAAGCCCCCCGCCTACCCCTGAGTATTTCCACTTTTGGCAAGCGATCTCTAGCAAACAGAGTAATATTTTTAACAAACATTTGAATTTTAATCTAATCATCATCCAGCTTTGCCTCTTACCTCAGATTGATTAGAAATATTCAAAATAAGTGCCCATAGTTCAGCTCGAAGTGCTGTTGGACACCCCTGCCGAACATACTGTTGAGCTGCAGCACTATCTTGTTCTGCTAAAACTGCAAAAAATGTACATTTTACTAATCAAAACATGATATTCATGCAAGGCTCTGCATCATGAAAAGGCACCAGTTTCAAGAAGCTCACTAGCAACTGTACTCATCAATTCAGCAGGCTCCCATGGGTGTTTTTAGACAGATGCAGGGGCAACTTGCCCTGAAAGCTGCTCCGGAGGCGCACCCCTGCGTCCACCCACTTTCAGCCCCACCTGGGTTCACTTTAGACGGACCCAGTGGGCTCCCCTGGCCACAGTCAACCTGCACAGCTCCTCCACCCCACACACTATAGAGTTGCAGGCAATCACCTGCCACTCTAGGCTGGTGCCCACAATGTTATGATATTGCCGGGGCAATGGCCGGCCAAGACTAGAGCTGCAGTCTAGACTAGAGCTGCAGTCTGGGTCTGCCCAGCAGATGGACAGTAGCTCCACTCTGGACTGGTGCCCCAGGTTTGGCCGGCCTGCTCCACTGGCAACACCCCAGAAAGTACCAGAATACCACCAGCAGGGCTGCCCCAGAGTAGGCACAGCCTTCACCGCCTCCACATTGGCGGGCCACCCTTAGATGGACCAGCCAGCCCAGGGGTGAAGCAGACTGGCATGGCAGCCCCCAGAGCTGCTATCCATCTGTTTTCACCCAGTGTGTCAGCAGTACCAGGGGAACGGAGTATCTCTAGGAAGATTTCAACTGGATAGAGATATTTCTGACTTACCAATTTTCATCACAATTGGTTGACTTCTGCTCACTGATGCATAGAGTTTTCCTTACATTTTGAGATTTACTGCATGCATTTTTTCCCCTTAAGTTGTTGTCTTACTTAGGCAGATGCCATCAAGCTGAGTGTAAGGATTCACTTTGCTCCACCAAAGATAATAGGGAAAGGGGATAGAGGATTTTGACGGTTGCAGGCTATACATAAAGCACAACTACTTATCCTCCAACGTCTGCATTGGGACACAGGTTTTCTAAAGCATTGTCCCTTCAGTCCTAGATTTTCTGGCCAGCAGTCAAATTTTACTTTATTTTTTAAATGAAAAAATCTTCACCTCCCACATGCCAGCTCCACAAAGTAAGATTGGGAGCTCATACTCTTTTCCCAAGCCCTCAAGTCTCTTTTTCACCTTGGTTCGTCACTCCATGCCTACTTGTAGAAAAAGCATGCTAAAAAGGACCTGGAAGACAGAGGGTGCACTGAGTGTGCAAGGACTCTGGCCAGCTGACTGCATGGAATACAAATGGGTGGTTCAGAAAAACATATTTCAGAAGACAGAAATTAACTGTGAAATGTGTAGACCCTGGTTATATTTTAAACATGCTTCTGGAACATCACCTTGATGACTATCTGCATTAGATACCACCTGCTGTTTGGGGATCCCAACATCACCCCTTAAGTCAATGGGGCAAACCATTGATTGGAACCTGCTCCCTCCAGATATTTGTCTCTGCCCCTCCCCACTCCCCACCTTTAAAAAAAGCCTAAAAACTTTTATTCTTCAGGTGCTTTTAAAGGACCCACTGATGGTTCTCCTTAATGTATTTTTCCTTCTTTATCTTCTCCCGTTAAACTGTTTAAAAATGGGTTTTAGGTTATTTGATATATTTGATGGTATTAACTTTGTGAAGCAGCTCAAAAGCCATTTGGTGCATGCCGTGGGGGGGGGGGCACTATATAAATAAATTCATGTGCATGAAGAAAGGAAGAGATAGTACCTCAGAAGGAGATGGTGGAGGCCAAGGTTAGGTGATGGCGGGAAAAGGAAGCGATGGCCCAGGGTAAATAGAAGAACTTACAAATTAAAAAAGAGAGAGAAAGGGGCAATACCCTTGGTTCTCCACCCCTGCAGAAGAAAAGAAACGGGGAGGTGCACCCTGATGATGCTTCAGGGAGAAAATAGCAAACAATTATTATTTGCACCAAACACAATAAAGAAATTCTCTCACTTGCTATTTTAAGCAGGTTTGATATTTTTCCCCCCTGAAACCCAAGGAAAATGTCTAATTCTTCAGAAAGAACAAGAAACCATCCCTTAACCCCAAACGGGATGTAAGGATGTACACAGAAAAATTAGACAAAATCCTCTATAATGATTTAGTGTTGCAGAATGTATCAGATTCTGCAATTGTGGCTAACCATTAGACAGAATCAGAGTTATATTCTCTTCTGATGCATGGGCATAAATTCTATTAACACTAATAGGAACTGTGTATGCACAGAAAGAAAAACAGCCTCCAGTGATTTTCAAATGAAATTCAAAAAGTAGCCTGAATTAAGCAATTGCAATAAAGTTGTGTGTCTGTGCTTACTATTTTGTTTTTAGCGAGCCAGATGTGAATGTTTTTAACTGGAACCAATTGTTGGACCAGAAGTGCTAGCTTTTAGACCTATACAGAAATTTCCACGGCATCAGCCATTAGGATTTGTAGCGTTATGCCAAAGAATTTGTCTGAACTCAAAACAAGCTCATTTGATACAAATCACTGAAGGAGAAAGTGATTTGGGAGATTCTTCACCACAGCTCATTCATTATACATGTAGTTAAATGCTTACCTTTTTGCCCAACACGTACATGCTCACTTTCAAAGAGTTCTAAAAATAAATAAATAAATAAATAAATAAATAAAACCCAGTAATAAAGCAAGAGTTGGAAGATATCTGCAACTTGAAAGTATGGGAATACTTTGCTTAACTGACAGAAACATGACATTTGTATATTAAAGAAAAAACAAAAATTCAGCCTTTCTGATTATTGTCTTAACTTCTCTATTTGGTTCCTTTTATAGGAAGTTGAGCTGAAACGGATACCCACACAAACACAGATCAAATCCACAGTGCCCACGTGGTGTCCGAACAGGTGTCATTTGGGAATCATACCAGCTCTACAACCCCCTTTCCTTCTCTTTGGTTACCATTGGCGGCAGCAGGCCTTGAGAAGATAACAGGAAAGCTTGTAGCGGCAGCAGTGGAGCAAGCAGAGGTCTTGGAACAAGCAGAGGCTTTTACAGTTGCCCATCCTATGTTGTGAACGTGCCACCACTGTTGCCACGTCAAGCCCCCCTCACCAAAAGCATGCAGAGAAAAGGGGGTAGGGCTGGCACAGCAATCTAATTTTATACCTGCCAGTGCCAGGTATCTGCCCAGCTATGCAGGCCCTCTGCAAATAATTTGGTTTTGTACCTAGTGGTACAAAATTAGGTACCTGTTTGAGCTCTAGAAGCCTCTAGATAATTTTCTATAGTAAAACACTGGCCCATTTCCTCAACTTTCAGACAAGCTTATAATATCCTGCTATACATTCCTTGCAATGGCTATTCCAAAAGACACTTCTGACGAACACATTTCGCCTATTGAGAATCACTGCCATTTTAAAAGCAAGACTGAAGCAGCTTTCAGTATGTTTTGTTACGTGTGCCAGCAAGACTGGATCTGTTTTTATGCAATCGTTACGGATGGGCGAACCGAACCGAGTTCAGAAATTCGGTTTGGTTCGAAAATCGAGTTCAGTTCGGTTGACCTAACTATTCAAGTTCGGTCCAAACTCCGAACTTCCAAACAGAGTTCGGAAATTCAAACCCCATTGAACTAAACTGAATATTATCTTATAGGGATGGGCGAACAGAACCGAGTTCAGAAATTCAGTTCGGTTTGAAAGTTCGGTTTGGTCGACTGAACTGCTTAAGTTAGGTCTGAACTCCAAACTTCCGAACCGCATTCGCCAATCCCTAGCAATCATGCACAATTTTAAAGATTGGTGCAAATGTTAACTAGGATGCCAGGCGAAGCTACTCATCTACAGGCCACTGTCGGTCATGATATTTATATACATTTTGAGTGAAAAGCAAAACAATTTTCTTTAAAACAGAATGAAGGCAATAAATACAGAACATGACAAAATACTAGTTCATTTATATAACGTATTTAAATAAGACAGTTTCAGTTTAAAACTTGGTTATTCTTTGAGACTAACATAGGTCCTTTTTAAACGGGCCGTGGTGCATGGGGAGAAGGGTGTGTGCCCATGGTGGGTGTTCATTCATCTCCATGCATGGAGCAACCGGCATTGGAGCTCGTTGCTCCATGTGCGGGTGATGGGTGGAGGTGGGTGGAGTGGGAGCACACCCCTCCCACCCCCACAGGCACAGTTCCTACGGGCGCCCACCAATCTCCCCCACCGTGAATGGCATTCACATGGGCGGGCCCCCCTCACTGAACACGTGCAGTTGGGGGGGGGGAGGGGAGCCCGTGTGAAAAGGCCCATAGTCTCTGCAAGAAAATAAATGGTGTCTACGTGAGGAAACAGCACCTTTGTGTGTCCATATTCTAAAATACATGGAACTTTTCTGCAATATAGGATAAAAACAGATGTGATGGCAGCTTGCTTTGGCCCGCGACCCACTGGCACATCTGTCTATGTGCCGCCAGATGTTATTCCAGGACTGCCCCAGGGCGGGTAGGGAGCTAGTCTGGGCTGCATCCTCAGAAAATCTCTGAGGATGCAGCCTGGGCTATGGGCCGTCCACACGGACCAACACAGGCTAGCACATGTGTTCAGCCCCAGCATACCTGCCTTGGAGCAGAGGCTACTATGGCCAAGAACCAGGGCTGGTCGTAATGGTTGTCTGTCATGGCAGGAGGCAGGGGGTGAACCGGGCTGCCCACCTGCATGTTTGTTTACCTCCCTGCCCAACCCAGGTCATGTGGGTGGCGGGATGGCTCTCCGGTTGCGGGCACATTTGTTTGTTGTCCCACCCCCAGGCTATGTCGGCTGTGGTTTCCCACCCGAGGGACCCGCCGCGCCACCCACATGTGTTTTTTTACCCAACGTTTTGATAATTGCCAAAAGAACATCAATGTATTTGCCGAATTCTGAAGCTTTGCTCCTCCCCACACATCCCTGCCCCAACTCCCAGGTGAAGGACAGTCAGTCAATACAGAGAAGTTTTAAATTGGAAGCTTAATGCAGTATTCTGAATGGCTTGTTTTTTTACACAGTTCTGCACTCTAGGCGAGGCCTGAAACCAAGTGTAATCACAAATACTCATCATCTGTCAAATCAACCTTCTAACACTTATCATGACATAAAGATTAGTTCAGCTATTGCCCGACTGTTTTACATAAAGACAGCCATACACTTTAATTATAGGATAATTACATAAGCTATTTAAAATTACAGAGTATTCTCCAAAAAGGGTCACAAAATTCCTACTTTAAACTCTAAGAGTGTTGCATACACCAACCTGGAGGCACTTGAGTAGAATCATCAATACCCAGTTGACCTGCGTTCAAATCCAGCTCGCTGAAATAGTCTTTCTGGAAAAAGTGATATTATATATATATATAAAAACAGAATTAAACAATATTTTATTACCAGAGTGACAGAGATGCCTTCTGTGCATTTTAAACATGTTTTATTAAAAACTAAATTCAAACCCACAAGCCAAATAATCTTTCTGCGCATATATAATTAAAATATTTAAATTAGAGGAAACCCTTCATAAATTCCTACAGGCATTTATTTCCCACTATGTCTGAGCCTCTCTCTGAGTGGTCAGTGAGCAATGAGAAGCAGGAAGTTTGCTATGGCTCTCATTCGCTGCTTGTCCAGCCCTCAGAAAAGTTCAGACTGCGAAGAGGCATTGATACTCCCATCAGCAGATAAATAGGCAAGACACAAGATAGTTTGGAATTTAAAGAGGCATCAACCCTTTATTCAAGACTGTTTAAGACTGGATCAAGTCATTTTCACTGTCCAGTGCTTTACTTAGCCTCCAGGGCCAATAAATGCACCTCACTCAGACTTCACCCCCCATCCAGGCGGGCCAGAACCTCTTACATTATCCTTAAACATCTCCTCTGTCCACAGGGCACAGGATTTTGCCCACAACACAGACATGAGGGAGGGGTATGACACCAGTCGCAGGCCACCTAGCCTTGGAAGCAATGCTGCTCCCATCGCCACATAGGCCAGGAAAGGGGGGCCATGAAGCCACTAGCTACATAAGTCTGCCAATTTAGCTCCCTTTCCCCTCAGCTCCTAAGTAGATGCCTTGTATTACCAAATTTGTGTGCCCTGTTGCTCCATTGCTACACAACAAGCAGCACTGGAAACAGCTGCGGACACTACAAATAAATTCACTAATTTGTTTCACATTTGAATAGCAAACGTGCTCAAGCATGCCCTATAGTTGATCAGCCACCAACAGGTGTTAATGTGATCTCTAGCTCCTCTTGATTCTCATCAAGTTCTCAGCTCGTTCTGAAAATTAGAACAAGCCAAGAATCAGCAGTATCTCACTGAAAAGAAAAGAAAAAAGAAACAAAAGAACTGCACATGTGCAAAATAGCCACCAGGGCTGTTCTGCACACATGCAGCTCTTTTCCATAGGGACACCGATACAACCGGCGCCATTTTGGAAAAGGGCAGCTGTTCTGTGCATGCGCGGTGGCCGTTTTTCACATGTGCAGACCGGCTGTCCTTTTCCAAAATGGCGGCGATGCTGTCAACGTCATTTTGGAAAAGGGCTGCACACACGCATAACAGCCCCAGTGGCCATTTTGCACATGCGCAGTTGCTTTTTGCTTTTACAATGAGATTCTCCTCGAGATATCGCACCATTAGTGAGAGCTTTCCATTAGTGAGATTCTCACAAGAAAAAAATTATTCTTGTTTCAGTCCTAGTATTAACAAATGAGAAATTGGTCCCCATTAACTCCCCCTTCCTCCCTGATTTACCTGCCTGTCTGAATGGTGGTTGCCAGATGTTTGCCCTGGTGCTGCTCCAGGGCAGCACCACAGTGTCATCCCTGGGAAGGGGAAGCAGCACGTCATGTGGGTTAACCCAGCCTAAATCAGGGCAACATGCAACCACAGAGCCAGGTCTTGTTTGTTGCCCCATGTCTACCAGTACCACAGAGGCACGGCTAGCACACTCCTCTCAGCTGACAGTCGGCCAGGAGGAGAACAAACGTTCCCAGAGGCTCTCATGGACACGATCTATGCTGCCCTCTCCCAGCCAGCTGTCAGCTGAGAGGGGCGTGCTAACGCTGGCTCCGATAGAAAGGAGGTCAAGATTGGATCCAGTCGTTTCCATTGGACCCCCTTTCCATGCTTGCTTCCTGGCAAAAAAGGAAGGGAGCAGGGATCAAAGCCAGTGTGTGGCCCCTCCGGAGTCGCCATGCAGATCATGCAATTCCCTCTCCATTCAGGAAAGGAAAAAAGGGATTTGCAAGATCCACACAGTTCCTCCAGAGGGGCTACGTACTGGCTTTGATCCCTGCTCCTCTCTTTTCCTGCCAGGAAAGGAGAGCAGTGGGTATGGAAAGGGGGTGGGGTCATAGCCAGAGAAGAAGCCTTTCCTAGCCGTGATCTCCCTTTCCATCGGAGCCAGCACTAGCATGTGCCTCTCAGCTGACAACTGAGAAACTGGGGTAGGGGGGAGAAACTGGGGTATGGGGGAGGAAGAGGAGTGCGAGCGATCAAGCTGTTCCCATGGGCCGCCTGACAGCAGGGTGGGCAGGAGCGGGGCAGGCACCAGCAATCTCACTGTCCCCTGGCAACCCAGGAACAGTGAGATCGCTGGACTGGCTTCCCAGCTGTCAGGTGACACACCCCCGGGGGGAGGGGAGCATGCTAGTGCCATCTATGGTGGCTGGCGCAAGCACATGAATTGCAGACAGGGGGCTGCCCATCTGAAAGGTTCCCAATGCTGCTCATGGGGGTGGCAGTGGCATGGGGACTCCACAAATCAAACACAGGTTCCAGCTGCCTTCCTTCCCATGTGTTAACACCCAGTGTTAGCAAGGTGAAAAACCCAGTCAATACAGCCAATGATGGTTTGGGAAAAATTCCTCAACATGCCCCAATAAGGCCACCAGTAGCTCACTGTCCAAGAGGACACGTGGGAGAATCTCCACTAGCTCTTATCCCTACATGTCCCCAGCCATTACCCAGCTTGGAGGGACTACTTATATCAAAGGAGCTCTAGCCACTTGCAAGAGACATTCCTTCTGCCAGCAGGGACCACAGGGCTGTAGCTGCCCCCCTTAGCCATGTTCAGCTGCTGCTACCAGCTTTGGCCACCTATCCCTGAAACCCGTTCTGAGCCTCAATGGAATGGGTTGGAAGAAATGTATGTAAATCAATCAATCAATCACATTTGCCCTTTCAAAGTACAGCCAGCTGCTGTTATCACGCCTGTGTCTCCCACTGTCCCCTCTCCCTGTCTCCCCCCCCTTTGTCTTTTAGATTGTAAGCCACAGGCAGGGACCGCGTCTAATCCTATGTTCTGTACAGCACCAGGTCACACGACTGGCGCTATATAAATGTTTATAATAATAATAATAATACTGTCATCATGACACACACTGTTTGCAGTCACTATCTAATGCACCCTAATGGTTCAGTGCAGCTCATCATACCGAAGGCACACTATCAAGATGCTGCTCTATTTTGTTATAGTTAATCTCAAATACAATTTTCTTTTTAATTAAAAAGAATCATTTTGTAGCCTTAGCTCTTTTACGAGCTTGTACATGAATTTTTTTAAAGCTGGCATTCAATGAAAATATTTGGGATTAGAATTTCCTATTAATAATACTTCAATATACCAATATCAGCGCTATGAACTCAATTATTTTAGTATTTTATGGATTATGCAGCTAAAGCAGTCCTTTCAGAGATTCCCAAATTTTCCCTCTTGATAAGAGATTTAAAGTAACCACCATACTTACCAGTTCAGGGATGTCTTTGATTTTCAGAGGAACCTGAATTAGACCTAAATGGTTTCTAAAACTAGGTTGGTCACCATTGTCATAATTTGGATTGCGAAGGTTCATCAATACCTTTAAAAGAAAACCCCACAATACATTATTCCACATGTATTCTATCTGACACTTTGAATTCACACTGGAGTCACAATCAATGCATTAGTCACAGAGGTGCTGTTATTTCCTTAATGGATTGTTTACTTTCCTTACAATGCCAACATTTTCAAAAAGTAGCTATTAATTTGGAGTGCCTAGCTTCAACTTCCAAACAGTGTCTGGATTTGTCAAGATTACACGTGTAATTGGAAAATGAGCAAAGTAGAAATACAAAGGAAGACCAAGTCTTAGCACTTAGGATATGTGCCACTTTCACTCAAGTATATTAATTCAGGGACTCAGGAATAGTCCCTCTAGACTCCTGTAGGGCGACACACTATAAAGTGGTATGTAGGAGCAGGGCCTACATTAAAAATCTATCCTGCTTGGCACCCGCCTCCCCCGGAGGCCTGCCTGTTCGGTCCATCGCCCACCGCAGCCTACCCCACCCTCCCAAGGCAGACAATGGGCTGGGCGGTTAGGGATGTGTGGGAGGTAGGCGACAGGCAGGAATCCAGGTGAGGCAGAGCTGGGGGCAGAGGGGCTGCACAGGCGTGGGAAGAGGGGGTAGTTGCTTTCCTTACCGTTTTTCCTAGGCCCCAGAGTTTCAACCAGCAACCCATGGCACCCACTATTGGGAAGAAAAAATACTATAGAAAATCACTGTGCATGCGCAAAAATGTCTGCCACAGCCGTACTGCACATGCATAGCGATTTTCCAAAATGGCGTTGGCAGCATCAACACCATCTTGGAAAATGGCAGCCGGTCTACCCATGTTCAGCTGGCAGCCGTGCATGTGCAGACTAGCTGCCATTTTTCAAAATGGCACCAATGCTGCTGGCACCATTTTGGGAAATGGCTGCGAATGCTCAGAACAGCCGTGGTGGCCATTTTTGCATATGCGCACTGATTTTCCATGGTATTTTCTTCTAAGTGCGGTCTAAGAAGGCTGCGGTATGGGCCAGAGCCTAGGGGAAAAAATGGAAGTAACTACCCCCTGCCACCCCTGCATGACCCCTCTACCCCCAGCTCTGCCTCCATTGGACCCCTGTCCAAAACCCACCTCCTCTGGACCCCTGCCCGGGCCATCAGGGGGTCCGTGAGAGACAGAGCTGGGAGCAGACATGGATTTAGGCCCATATTTCTCAGATACAAACTGAATCCAAGCAACACAAGTCAAAATCCAAATTGAAATCAGTTTGGTTTGATTTAGAACCGAACCCCCATCCCTAGTACTGGGCTCTGAGGGATGACGGTGCATGTGCAAGTGGGAGTGGTGTGATGGGCAATAATGGGTGGTTTTACGCGTCGCTCGATCTGCACGTTCAGGATTGCCACAAGCTGGTTGAGTGGCAATATTTACATACAGCATTTCCACTGTGTATGTATGGAAGGAAAGAGGGAGTTTCCCAGCCCCAGGGAGCACCTGGCAGCAGAGCCAGAAGGGGTGGGGCCAGGGGAGACCCAGAGGCAGCATGAAAAGCAACGGCAGGGAGGCAGGTCCCACAACGGAGACCCTTAATGAAAGCAAACTCTTTATTAGGCTTTCAGCCTTCCTCCCAAACAACCGGTTCCTGGATGCTACTGACAGGATAAAACACATTAACGTGATGTAGCATGAAGTGCTCTTTTATAATGGATTAATGTACTGTTTTAAAATTGAGACCAAATTAAGTAGAAGATAGCCTCAGCTGATGAATATATTATTGTGATGGTTTGTTCTTATTTGAACTCCCTTCCCGGTTACACTTTACTTTTATTTTATTTATTGATTACAGGTATTTATATCACGCACTCTCCTGCAAACTGGCAGCTCGGGGCGGCGAACACCACATATTAGAAATGATAAAGTTCACAGAAGATAGTCTGGATTCGTGAAGGTTTTAGTTCATGCCTCCATACTATCAAAGGCGCATAGCTGAATGTGCAGTCATTGAACTGCTAACTGAAATAAGCCAATGCCAGTTGAAGAGCTGATTTATTTTTTCCCCAAATCAAGGTGGGTTTTTTTTAGTTTCTAGTGGCCTAAATTTAAATTAATATTAAATTAATAGACAAAGTTAGAACAGCAGCTTTTTATGCCATTACATAAGGATCATTTGTTGATTCAATTTAGAGGGAAGTTATATTCTACTTCCAATCAGTTTGTTGAAGGCTTACCATTACATCCCATTTTACTTAGTCTGCTATCGCAAGTATAAATAAATGGCTGATTGGCATCAGTGCTTACCTCAAGAAAATCTTTAGGTGCATAAACAGGTCGGAAGAGACTAAGATCTGAAATTAATAAAATGTAAGTGATGAGTTATTAAAATTAAATATTGTGAAGATCAACATATTTTTAAGGATTTTTTTCAAGTCTGATACAATGTAATTGTCCCAATACCACAATCGTGGCTAACCTCCCATTGACTGTAATGGAGGCAGGACAGTACCCCCATACTCATAAAAATCTTGTTGACAATTATATTTAAACATTCACATCAATATGGTACTGCTGTATGCTATTGCCACGAACAACAGCCATGCAAGCAGTAAGGTTGAAACTTCTAAATCAGATATTTTATAAATCTGCAACCTAATTTGCAGATGTATGCTCTGGACAAAAGAATAAAAACAGACGGCAGATTCTGAATTCAGGTTGGTTTGGAATCCCTTTAACCTCCCACATTTTAAATAGATCAGAAGCAGAATATAGTATGTCCTGGGTACTTCCAGTTATACACCCATTTATTCTAACTTATAAAGGGGCTAAGTTATCTTGTGTATTCTTTGAATGTGGCTGGCATGTGGCTACCACGTTGAGTTTTCTGTTTTTGTGTGTTGTTCCCCGATACAGCCATCCTCTCTGCACAGAAACCATTCCTTCTTACTTAGCACTGTGCCGTTGTTTTTTTTTAAGGATATTACTACATGAAAGCTCTGGTGCAAAGGAATTAAAGTTGCTACCCGCATACTATAACTTACTCAAACTCACAAAAGTCAGGAAACAATTTGGTCACCTAAAGTATATATTCTATTCTCTTCTCCTTTACCTATAGGTTCCAACATTATTGCCACCACCGACAGACACTTTAGGCCATGAACTGCAACCTTAACTCTGCCCCCAGGGCTGTCATCACCACCACCATCTTCCCTTTTGGCAAATTAACCCTCTATCCTGTCCAACATTTCAATTTCACTAGACAGAATGCCCACAGCTTCTTATATTAGGTGATGGTAGTTTGGTAAATGGGTGTGTGCAAAGCAGACAACTGAGGGGTTAGAGTTAAGGTTGTACTGCATTTCCATATATGGCCTGAAGTGTCTAGTAGTTCTAGCAGTATTAAGCTTAAAGGCTGTGGGTGGAATACAATTGTGTATGAAATGTTAGATGGCTAACATGACTTTAAATACGTGATGCCTTTATTTTCCCTTTGCCCCAAGAATTTATCTCAACTAAATGTAGTTCACATTATAAAAATATTTTAAATAGTTATTCAAGTCTTATTCAGAATGGAACATGAACTTACGAGTGAAACACCTGCATGTGTGTTTGGTGCAGGTGTACTTCAAGGGCTTGTTTGCTTAAAAAAAATGAATCACTTGCTAAGAAATTACACAACATGGTTCCTAGGCACCAATTATATTTGGCTTTCTTAGCAGTTAAAAAAAACCAATACACACTACGGGTAATTTCAGACGTAACGGTACCACGGTCAACCACAGCGAATCCCCTGTGGTGGCTGTTTGTCCCATTACGCCTGAAAGATTCCAGCCAGATGTTCACCACGGTGAATACCTGGCAGGAATCAAATTAACCACGCTTCCAAACCTCCGGCCGCCCGGAGGTCCGGAAGCATGGTTAGATTGGCCACGATCTGGGATGGGCCAAAAGTAACGTCTATTACGTTTGGCCCATCCTGGACCATGGTTCCGACCATGGGACGGGATCAGGCACAGCAGCCAGATTGGCCGCTGCACCCGCCCGTCTCCCGGAGGGCAGGCGGCCGGGGGAGCGCGGGGCTGTGCGGCCGCGCGTTGCACCGCGCAGCCCCGCCCCCTCTTCGATCCCCAGTAGGAATCAAGCCATCTAAAGGATGGCCAGACTGATTCCTGACCAGGATCCGAAACGGATCCTGGTCCGTTATTCAGTGTGGCGGGCCTCCAGGCCCATCACGTCTGAAATTACCCTACGTGAATAGGAAGAAGTTGTTAGTAGTTTTGTTTGATTTATTTATTTTTTAAAAAAGGAGAGCAAATACCATGACATCTACCTGCCCAACATGCAGAGTTTCCAACAATGAAGTTGTCCCTATTTGTGAAGACAAGACCCAAAATTAACAAACATACCCAGGAAATAATAGACATTTGAAAGGTAACTATTTCATCAAGAACTTATAGATACAAAAAGAGAAGAGTATGTAGTCGTTTTGCTATTATGCAAAAATGCACGTATTTTAATTTGAGTAAGTTCGGAGTAGCATACCTGGTTCATCCGTTCCCATTTCATTCCATTTATTAAGAAGCTCTTTTTGCTCATTGGCAGGTCTCTGTAAGCAACAGGAAAATAATGTTGCTTCCAAGTAACTAGTTAAAAAAAATATAGTCATCCACTACATTTTTAAAGCAAATTTATTGGAGTACAGTCACTAGATTATAATTTCTTTCCTGATGTATTAGCACTAGCCTTTAAATCATCTCCTTTGAATTGTGTCATGCCCAAATATGGTATAAAGATAAAGTAATTCACATTATACATTTTACTGGATCAACTTCTGCTGGTGACAGTATGAAAGCTTTGGGGCCACACAGGGCACTTCCTCAGGCATGAGGAAAGCTTGCATAGTCTCACCGCCAGACGTTGGTCCAATAAAAGATATCATCTCAAGTACTTTGTCTCTTACATTTGAGCTCAACATGGCAACCACGCTGTCTCTAGATAAATGTGGTATGTATTGTAAGTGTTGAAACTCACTTTTCAAACAAACAATTACTCTGCACACTCTACAGGGGCTGCTGCTGCATCCTGTAGGGTGGGTTAGCAGCTGTTCAATGTCGTGACAAGCAAATCATCCACATCTCTTTACTTTCCCCATCAGGGGCATAGCTAGGTGGGAATGGGCCCTCGTGCAGAAGATCCTCTCTGCTGTGTATATGTCGTGGGCTCTACCAAAGCTGGGGTCAGCTCTGAAAAACATAGCTCAGTTGCACAGGGGGAAACATAGATCAACTCTGCTCTTCTCTATCTACACCCGGTCCCTTGGTGAAATTATTGCCTCCCACGGGTTCCAATACCATCTCTATGCTGATGACACCCAACTCTATCTCTCTACCCCCTCTCTCTCCTCCTCTGTCCGCTCGCGCCTCGTCGACTGCCTCTCTGATATCTCCGCCTGGATGTCCCGACGCCAACTCAAACTGAACATGGCCAAGACTGAACTCCTCGTTTTTCCTCCGTCCCCCTCCTCTCCCTCTGACCTGACCGTCTGCATTGATGGGGTCACCATCCGTCCTGTTCTCCGTGCCCGCAGCTTGGGCTTCATTTTTGACACGCACCTCTCCTTTAAACCTTACATTGACTCTGTGGCCAAATCCTGCCGATTCGCTCTCCTCAACATTGCCCGCATTCGCCCCTTTCTATCTGTCTCCTCGGCCAAAATCCTTGTTCATGCCATGGTTATCTCTCGCCTCGACTACTGCAACCTCCTCCTTGCTGGCCTCCCTCGCTCCCACCTGTCCCCCCTTGTGGCGATCCAAAACTCTGCCGCCAAGGTCATTCACTCTGCCCGTCGCTTCGACCATGTGACGCCTCTCCTCCTCTCCCTTCACTGGCTCCCCCTTCCTGAACGTATCCTGTTCAAACTCCTGGTTTTCACGTTCAAATCGCTCCATGACCAAGCTCCCCCTTACCTCTCGGACCTAATCGCCCTACGCGCTCCTGCGCGCGCTCTCCGCTCTTCCGCTGTCCCCTCCCTCGCTCTCCCTCGCTTCTCCTGCTCGCCCAACCGCCTTCGTCCCTTCTCCCTCGCTGCCCCGCATGCCTGGAACTCCCTCCCTGCCGACGTCCGCCTCGCCTCCTCCCTCCGCTCCTTCAAATCCCTCCTCAAGACCCACCTTTTCCATGCTGCCTTTCCCAATGCCCTCTAGTCTTTCCCCTTGCTCTTACTGTCAGCCCTCCTCTGCTGACTGCTGCTACCGACCACCTTGTAACCAAGCCAAGTACACGCACCTGAGACTTCGCATCCGCCTGAATGTTTGTTTGTCTTCTCCCATGTCTCTCCCGCTGTCCCCTCTCCTTGTCTCCCCCTCCTTGTCTTTTAGATTGTAAGCCACAGGTAGGGACCGCAGCTGATTATATGTTCTGTACAGCGCCAGGTTGTTACTGGCGCTTTATAAATGTTTAATAATAATAATAATAATAATAATAATAATAATAATAATCAACTAAGAGAGGCTCTTTCAGTGGCTGCTCCACAACTTTGGAACTCCCTTCCCCTACAGATCTGCCTAAGCAAAGCATTTTCTGGATACAATATAAGACCTACTTATTTGGTCAGGCTTTTAGCAGGTGGGGACTGGGCAGGGAGGGAGTAGTCTAATATAGTTGATATTTTTATTGGGTTCTATATTTGTGTTTTTATGTTGTGCACCTGAGCCTTCAGGGAAGGGTGGGATATGAACCCAAATAAATAAGTAAACACAGAGAGCTAGAGAGAGAATGAGTGAAGAGGGAGATTTCCCCCCCCATAACACATTTAGTATTTTTAGTGTGTTAACATTTAAAAACTCTGTGAACTAATGAAGGAGCCTAAAAGGAATAGTCCATAAAGGGGAGCAGTAAACGTAGGTCACCAAAACATCTCGGGCTCAGATCAGCAATGACCGGAAGTCAGATGTTGGCTGTTCAGTGGCCTGAGTGAAATGAGTCAGCGCCGGTTTCAGCCCAACCCTTGTATGCGAGTCATGCAGAAAAATATTACAATTAGTTCCCAGGCATGGTAGTCTCAACCGGGGGCAAGGATTACATCAGTAAGAAGGCAGATGGACCTACCACCTTCACCACCCCGTCAGCAATCTATCCAAAATAAGCCAAAGTACACTGTTGAGGGAAGAACTTGTGCTGCTGCGATCCCTGCTGTCTGCTCCAGCCAAGGCAACTTTAAGCCCTAATGCAGCAGAACATGGATTCCGTGGGAACTTTTATATGGCACGGATACAAAGATAAAGTTAGGCATTTACAGAAGTATTTGCAGGATCAAGGCCTTATTTCCCAGGTCAATCTGACACTGTTCCACAAGAAATAAATCCAACTTAAAAAGAGAAGTGAGTAAAAACAGTACCTTCCGTGCTAATGGAATACTGAGTTCTGTACACATACTGTTTAAGCTCTTCAGAATGCGTTTTTCCCAGCTTCCCTGAAAGATATGACAAATAAATAAAAATAAATAAGTCAACACAATCCTTCCTCTTTTACTCCCCCATACATTTATAACGTACTGCATCTTAGTCAATGAGTAACTCTAATCAAGCATGTGTAAGATAAGATGACTGGAGTCCACTTTTATCTGTCAAAAAGCTTTGGTTTCCCCTCGCTGTATTTAAATGTTTGAAATGCTAATGACTTTTCTTAACAGCTTCCAAGTGATTGCTCCCATTTATACACCTGTCCTGCATTTCTCAGTCTATAGACTTTTAGCTTGTTTGGGGAAGGACCTCAGTGTAGCCCACAGGTTTGCTAAGAATCACTTCCTAAGAAACTACATAACATGGCTCCTGGCACCAATTATACTTGTCCTCCTTAGCAGTTTTTTAAAAAAAAAACACACCACAGGAACAGGAGGAAGTTGTTAATAGTTTTGTTTGATTGAAAGAAGCAGTACTCCATTGTTTGCCACACACAAGTCTTGTTAAAAGTCTGTTTAAACAGCAGTAAAAATTATTACAGTAAGTATGCAGAAATGATTTTTTTACAACTATCTGAAGTGATCAGCAAGGCTGCTTCAGCAACAGACATGACTCATCTATGGCCACTTTCGCACCTGCCTAAAATAAAAGTGTCCTTACCAGGCCGGGAGAGAACATGCGATCGCAAAACCTGCACATTTTTGTGTACGTATGAATGCATGAATCCACGTAATTTCTGCTTTTATGCACATTTACAATGACGATTGACAGAGGTGGATTTTGCAACCCTGTCAATCATAATTGTAAATGCGCATAAAAGACGGATTAGTGCACTCGCACATACAAAAAAACAAGCAAGATTTGCAATCGCATGTTCTCTCCCAGCTCTGTAATGATGCTTTCAGGCATGTGAAAGCAGCCTGTGTTAATGACTTCACAACCATCATAGTACCAACTCCTATTAAGACAATGGGCAGGCTTACTACAGAACACTTTGTGGATTTAGCTATAAATATGTGAAAAGCTTAAGAGCGTTAATCTCTAGAAAAATAATAAGTCTACTTAGCAATAATTCTGATTTTTGTTTTTTTAGAAGATCAGGTACGTGATTTAACTGGAGGATGCAGATTCTTCAAGTTTTGACAAAAACCATGTGAAACATAACCCAACTGTAGCATGCTGTAATTTAGGAAATACTGGAAATATGGTTTGTTTCAACTATCAAAAATGCACAAGTTTTTAATCTGAATTTGTTGAATCATTAGTTGTATGCATAACTGATTATTCACTGAGACACTAAAATATTTCTTTAAGGGTAATTTCAGACGTGATGGCGGGGAGGGGCTACCACACTTAACCCCGATCCAGGGAAAGGCCACTACCACGCTGCAGGGTGGGCCAGCAGCTAGAACCAACATGACAGGAGCCAAACCCCACCAAGAGGCAGGGAGGACCCCCACCACAGTCCAGAGCGGTAGAATAAACGTGACGATGGCTCCGGTCGGTGGTAAACCGCTCCTGAAACCATGCCCTAAGAGACTCTCCAAGATGGGACTTGTTTTCTTGAATTCACTGTCCCTTTCTATTAAACATGCAAACGTCAGCCTACTGTATAAGAAATAGAACTTAAATTGGTTTTGTAAGGAAAGTCTGATTTAACACAAAAAAAAACACCTTTGTATCTGTATTGAAAAGATTCTGAAATAATTAACGAATCTTCCTCAGCATTTTCATTAGAAAGATTTTAGATCAAACGTTTCTTTTCTTTTCAAGGTAACAGCCAATTTACAGATGAGCTTTGAAATAAGACTAAATTTATTATGTGCCCCTAAAATTAGGAGAAAACATATACTCAGGGGCGGATTGGCCATTGAATGCACCGGGAGGATTCCCTGTGGGCCGGTGGCTGGTCATGCTGTCTTTTTTTAAATTATTCTTAACGAACAAATCAAAAGAATTGTTGGTCCTGACCCCTGTAGGGTTGGGTTGTGGCTGTTTGTTTACAAACAGCTCCTGCCCATGTGCTGATCAGAAGGTTGCTACCTTGTAAAGAAGGTTCTTCGAGATGGCTCCCAACATTCTCACAACTGG
>QEPC01002602.1:344229-366260 GCA_003113815.1 Sphenodon punctatus | reverse complement strand
TTTTTTACATTGCAGCCATTTTTAAATGGCTGCAATGTAAAAAAAACCGGTACCCAGAAATCCGGTACCGGGTCCGGATTACCGGGCCGAATCCGATAATGCCGGTACGCCCGATACCGGCATTATCGGATACCGGATTCTACCGGTTTCCCACCCCTAATGACTGCTCTACTATATTTATGCTTAGGCAAATAGCTGGTGTGTGGCCCTTTAAGACCAACAGACAGCGGACCTCAAGGAAAATCTCCAGGTCAGCCAGTCAATTAGTTAATGGCCTGGAAGCTGGGCAGAGAAGCTGTATGGGACATTCTCCCCAAGGTATGTTCTTAATAAAGTAATCCTGTTGCACTTCAGTCCTTTGTGCGGATAACCATTCTTACAAGCAAAGTGCTAGAACAAGACAACCACTATTGTCTTGTGAACCCAGTACAAACCAAACAACGCTGGAGTCTGGTATGAGATAACAAAACTCTCTGCTGTACTGGGCAAAAAGGTACTATTGGAAGGGTAGATTATTTTATATTTTGAATGTTACCAACTTTACCAACTTTTCCAGCACTTCCCACAGGAGTGGAATAATCAGTGGCAGGAGCAACAAGAAAAGATGAAACAATCTGCTGAATGCTCTGTAAAACAGTTTGACAGCCTATTTTCAAATAGGGCTGGATAAAAAGCACTCTGGCATCCCTTCTTGATCCAATCTGGCTTCTGCCCTCTACATTCCACAGAGACACCCCTTGTCAAAGTCTCCAATAACCTCATGTCACTACTAACCTCTTCATGGCCAAGGTCAGGGGCCATTACTCTACCCTCACCCTCCTCGACCTATCTGCTGCTTTTGACACCATTGACCACCATCTGCTCCTTAACACTCTGTCCTCCTTTGGATTGATTTCATGACTCCGTCCTATCGTGGTTCTCCTCTTACCTGTCCCACCACACATATAGTGTATCCTTTGGTGGATCCTCCTCTACGGCTATCCCACTATCAGTTGGTGTGCCCCAGGGCTCAGTCCTGGGCCCTCTTCTCTTCCTACACTCATTCCCTTGATGCTCTCATCTCCTCCATGGCTTTCTGCACCATCTTTATGCTGATGATTCTCAGATCTACCTCTCTGCACCAGAACTCTCACACAGAATCCAGTCCCAAATCTCAGTCTGTCTGACATTGTTACCTGGATGTCGCACGGCCACCTTAAACATAACATGGCCAAGACAGAAATTGTCATCTTTCCTCCTAAACCCACTTCTCCCCTACCACCTCTCTTCATCTCTATAGAGAACAAAGTCATCCTCCCAGTCCCCTCAGCCCACAACCTTGGGGTCATCTTTGACTCCTCTCTCTAATTCTCTGTTCACATCCAAAACACTGCCAAAACTTGTTGTTTCTTTCTCTATATCGCCAAAATCTGTCTCTTCCTGTCCAAACACACTGCTAAAACCCTAAGTCATTCTCTCATCACATCCTGCTAAGACTACTGCAACCTGCTTCTCACAGGTCTCCCACTGTGCCACTTATCTCCACTACAGTCTATTCAAGATTCAGCTGCGAGACTCACCTTCCTTGCACTCCATTACAACCATGTAACCCCTCTCCTCAAATCACTACACTGGCTCCCCATCCGCTTCTGCATACAGTTCAAGCTTCTCCTACAAGCATTTTCACTCTGCAGCTCCTCAGTACCTCTCCTCTCTTATCTCCCCCTACTCGTGACCTCCATTCAGCAGGCAAGATGCCTTTCTCCTCCATCACCAACTCCTGACTCTGTGCTTTCCACCTTGCTGCACCATATGCTTGGAACAAACTGAGGTGGTGAGTCAGGCCACCTCCCTGTCCATATATATGTCCCACCTACAGGCCCACTTCTTCAAGATCACTCTTGAATCATGAACCCAAGCCCTAACAATATCATAGCCTTGTTGATTTCAATCATGTTAACTGAAATAAATAAACTTACTGAATACCTGCATCCTGTAGTCTATTATTCATAGGGAGACTCTTATTTGTAGTTGTCTATATCTTTGTCTTGATTAGATTGTAAGCTCCATGGAGCAGGAACTGTCTTTATTATCTGTACAGCGCTGCATACAACGAGAGCACTACAGAAATGATAAGTAGTAGTGGTAGCACTTTCCTCTGGTCATCTGCAATTTTGAATCAGACTAGATCACTTTTCAGAAATTGTGGAAGGAGACAGATTTGGGGAAAATTAGTGGCAACCAGGTGTTTCTTAATAGAAAAATTGCGCTGAATTAAAAACACCAGGTTGCCATTTTTTTTCATGGAGTATTTTTGCCACCATCTTGGAAAATGGCAGCCATTTTCAGATTTTTTTGTTATTGTGTACAATCTACTGAACCTAGCATTTTTTTTTCCATACATGATATTTTGTAGCCACTTCCACAAGCATTAACCCAAATTTTACATTTTTAAAATCGGTTCATAAATAAAAAAGTTGTTCATATTTCTCAGAATCTGAATTCTTGAAGTTCAACACACAGAAGTTGAAAGTGGTTTGTTCTCGATGTAGAAATTTCTCAACCTGATGAAATGTTTCGTCCCAGGTTTAAGGAGAGTGGTGCACACCATTTCTGTTGAAAAAAATGAGTCAGTTGGACTGTTGCCTTTGGTCCCAAGCCAGTCACAGCAGTCCACTTGATTCGTTTGATCTGCGGAAACCGTGCGTCCAATCTTCCTTGACCATGAAACTTTCTTGCACATTTATGATGTATGCTTTCTTTTCCTTTAATTTCTTTTTTTCTCTGTTGTGCTCTTCAAGACGTGCTGTTGCCAAGATAAACTTCTGACTTGCTTTGCATGTAAAGCACCATGGATCCTGTTGGTTCTCTGAAGAGGAGCAATGCTGATATGAATGATGTCACAGTCTGCCTATTTTGTCAAGACTTGACACATGAAGACATGAGACGCTCAAAGTCAGCATTCAAGGAATCAGGAGTTAAGTCAGTTAGGAGCAGTAGCAAAGGTGAAAGAAGCAGCATTGCAGAGAACCAAATTTAGAGATGTGGCTCATGAAAATATCGTTCAATTACTTGATTCCTCACTGGTTGGTGAAAATGAAGATCTCGTACGGCATCATACTTGCTACTCAGACTTCACACACAAGGGCAAAATTGAGCAGTTGAGAAGAGCACATGAGTCACACCGAGGTCCAAACCTATTAGGAAGACCATCCTGTCATGGTAATGGTAAAGCCTCACAAGGACCATCCTCATCTGCATCACCTTCAACAAGAACCATGAGACGACATGCAAAGTCACTGAACTGCAGTCTGTGCTTATTTTATCAGGATGACCGTAAGGAACGTATCTTTCACATAGCTACCTTTGCAGCGAATGACAAGATACTACATGAAGCACGTTCTCATAAAACATTAGCAGTTCAGTTAGCTGATGTAAGTGAAGCTTACATAGGTGCAGAAGGAAACTACCATTCCAACTGTCTGAAAGCATTTTACAGGCAGACACAAAAAACTCAGGAACAAGCTGCGACTTTTGATGTACCCATGATCTGGCTTGTTGAAGAAATTCAGCATCATCTCAATAACAGTGATATCCTTCAGCTAAATGATATGTGGGAGCATTATGTACAGCTAGCAGAAAGCTTATCTATGATTATACTTAACAGTTACGTAAGCCATAAATCGATATTCACAGAGGAACTCCAGTCACAGCTTGCAGAAGCAACAATTTTTGTGTCAAAGGACAAAGAAGAATGACACAAAGTCACACCTTATTGTTCCTACTAACTTTGTCTTTTCTGCAGTCCAAACCTCAGGTGACTCCTTTAAACTGGAACATCTCAAGTCAGAAAATGATTGGTTTCTTCCTCTAACACACATTGCACTAAAGATCCGTGGTGACCTCAAGGTTCACCCTGGTCTTCAAAGTATTGGTGTTGATCAAGAAAGTGCTCTAAGCATCATACCTGATAGTATGTTTATGTTTCTCGGAGTTTTGCTTGGAGGGAAAGAAGTGTTAGAGGTTGACGAAGACAACAACAAGGGTAATGATGAAGATGCTGGACAGAATTATATTTTTTTTCTTTCCCTCCCAAGACACTCTCCACCCCCTCACTATACGTTAAAGGGCACCCATACAATGCAGCCCTGTAACATGGTATAGTGGGTGGGGGGTGGGTGCGTAATGGATGGAGTGTGTCCTTTTTTGTGTGGTTTTTTTGTTGTGGTTTTTTTATTTTTAAATTGAAAATTATACAATAAATATATCACATTTATAGCAACCTACAACAAGAATGTGCGTCACAGGTGACAGTCTGAGATCGAAACAGAAAAATAAAAGTATATAAACAGTAAAGTAATCCATGAAAAAGAAACAAAAAACCCAGTAACTCCAAATATATAAGAGGAGTGCAAGTGTGTCTTCACCTAAGCCTACGCTTCTAGATAGACCTTTCCTCTGGTTCTATAGGGCCAACAATTACGTCTTTATATATTCCCATAACCTTTCAGACCTTTAAATCGATTGCAGCTTAATTAAGAGTGGCTGGGAGTCAATGTCGATATGCTCCGTAATAATATTCCAGCAGGGTGACCAGGTTGCACAAAATTCCTCCAACGAGTCGTGTATGCCCTCCACAATTCTGGCCATGGAGAGCACAAACCATAACCTTTGAATCCAGTCTTCTATTGCAGGTTCTTTCGTGGACTTCCAGCTACTGAGGATGACATGGATAGCTGTGAGGATTGTGGCCCTACCAGTAGGTATCTTTACGTTTTTCCTTAGCTCCGTTGGACATAGCACCAGTAGGGCGATCTTTGGGTCAAATGGTATTGAAAGTTCAGTGGCTTTTTCAATTATTTTCCAGATTTGTCTCCAGAACTACTCTACCTTTATACATCCCCACCAGCAGTGCAGGTAATTGCCATTTCCCCCACATCCCCTGCAGCATAATGGGCTATATGTTTTATTCATTTACACAATTCACTCGGGTGTTAAGATAGAATCTGAGCGTGAGTTTAACTTGTGGTTCTCTAACCATCAAAGACTTGGCACACTTGTTCATGTGCGTCCAGATTTGCGCCATTTTATTCTTAGTGATCATGAAATGCAAGTCGTCTCCCCAAGCGTCTAAGTATCCAGCATCCAGGGGGCTTAAGATGGTTTTCACCGTCTGATATATTCTGGATATTATACCTTTATTTGACCCCCCCTAAGAACAAGATCGTTTCTAGTGGGTATAATGCTCTCTGGAATTCTTTCTTATGCTGTGCGTGATTGAAGTAACTGTATATTTTGCGATATATTGGTCTACTTTACATTCAATCCGAGTCTGAATAGTGTCTATTATCATAATGTCCTCTCCCACCACTATATTTCTAGCTTGACTGAAACCTTTACTCTGACAGTGCTGGAGCATTTTTTTTCCTTTTCGTTAAGTGATAGTTTTTTACATATTAGTGGAGTAAGTGGAGATTCCTTGTCTAATTTCTAATTTGCGCTGGCAAATTTTCCAGACTCTCATTATTGGATCAGCAAATGGGTGCAGATCCATGTTTTTCAATTTAATCTCCCATTTCTTCATGGAATATGTCTTTAAAATTTAGATATATTGAGTATGTGTCTCTCCAGTTCTACCCACTGTGGGTCTTTTGCTGAGTCAAACCACATTTTAGCCCCATAAGAATTGATGCCCAATAGTATGCTTTAAAATTGGGTAGGCTTAAACCACCACAATCTGTAGGGGTAAATAGGATAGAACAGCTGGACACAATTTTAAGCATTGCACAGGATTTGGTGTACTGTGTGAGTGGTGACCAGAAGCTGACTCCTAAGCATGTTGGACTTGCTACCACACTTCATCAAAAACCAGAAGCGTAGAAGGTGGTGGAGCTTTTTTACAAAGCAGGCCACACTAGGCGCTTTTATCAACTGTTGAAACCAGGCACAGGATTAGCAGTACACACACTCAAGTCAATGGATCAAATAACCGGTGCTGTTGTCCACACAAATATAAGTCCAAACAAATTCGGCCATTCCACAGTAGATAACATAGACATCGTTGATAAAACTAGATGGCAAAAACATGTTTCATGATCAACAGATAGCCTGTTGGCAAAGAGGTAGGTCTCCTCTGATGACGCCTGATGTTTGCCTGTCAGAAAATACAGGCAAAAATACATTCTGTCCCCCTTCTTGTTTAACATCTATATGCAGCCGTTTGGGGATATCGTGAGGGGGTTTCAGGGCATGCAGTGTCATCAGTATGCTGATGACACTCAGCTCTACCTCTCCTTTTCCATCGACCCAGGTCATGCAGTCTCCTTATTTTCCCAGTGCCTGTCAGCTTGCATGAGGTTGAGCCATCTGCAACTGAATCCTGAAAAGACGGAGGTGATGTTGGTGGGCGAGAGCTTGGGGAGCCTGGGGTGGTTGAATCTCCTCTTGTTGGGGGGGGTTCGCCCCCCCATGGTGTCTCAAGTGCGGAGTCTGGGTGTGCTCCTCGATTCGCGGCTCAGCATGGAATCTCAGGTTGTGGCCATGGCGGGGAGTGCGTTTCGGCATTTACATCTTGTCTGGCGGCTTCAGCCGTATCTCAGACTCCGACCTCGCCACTGTCATCCATGCCTTCATCACCTCGAGACTGGATTACTGCAACGCGCTCTACGTGGGGCTGCCCGAGAAGCTGGTCCGGAGGCTGAAGCTGGTGCAGAATGCCACGGCCCTTCCCCTGACGGGGGCGGGTCGCAGAGAGCACATGACACCAGTGCTCTGCATTGGCTGCCTATAAAGCACCGGGCCAGGTTCAAGCTGCTGGTTTTAACCTTTAAAGCCCTTCACGGCCTAGGCCGTGCTTATCTGCAGGATCGCCTCACTCCCCATGTGCCCGTGCGACCCTTGAGATCATCCGTGGGAGCCTTTTCGGAGGTTCCCCGGGCGAAGCAGGTGGCCGCCCCTGTGCTGTGGAATTCGCTCCCAGAGGAGGCTCGACTGGCTCCCACTCTCCTGCTGTTTTGGCGTATATGCAAGACCTCGCTGTTCTGTCAGGCTTTTGGTGAGGGGTAGAGGTGGGGCTTTCCCCACATATTGTATTTTAAATTGTTTAAACATTTTATATTGTTTTAAATGAACGTTGTTTGCCGCCCCGGGCTGCCCTGTGGGCAGGAGGGGCGGGATATAAATTTTAAATAAATAAATAAAAATATGAATGACAGCGTGAGGTTGATCTGTCAGAGGTGCTACGGCATGAGCTTTTCACAGTACCATTGTAACTTGTACTCGTAAATAGCTTGCTAACAAGTGGACAGAAATCTGTGCTGGCGGATGTATTGACTGCAGGTGTTGCTTGTCCCGATAACATTGATCTCACTAACAAGAAGGCAGGTCTAATCATTGATTGACAAGCCCTTATAGTTTCCATTGGAGTCCCTCGGGGTGTAAAGACATTTGGAGATCTTGCTCAGGAGTTCATTTCATCAATTCTAAACTCTGGTGTAACATATAGAAGAATCAATGTTGTATTTGACCGATGAGACACTTTTTTCATAAAGAGTGAAACCAGAGCAAGCCAGTACGTCAAGTGATACAATATGAAAGCATACCACTCCCTGAAAACTGGAAGAAATTTATGGCATTATCTGACAACAAGGCAGACCTGGCTAAATTTTTAGCTTTGGAGTTAATTGCAAAGGCACCCAGTGACAAGGAGGTTGTGGTAGCAGGAGCATTTGCAAACCCATTAGAAGTGAGGTCATCGAATGACAAGTTAGATGTAACACCTCTGCAGGCTTCCCATGAAGAGGGCAACACACAAATCATCCTACATGCAGTTAATGTTACTCATGACACAGTTGTGATTTCTTGTAGAGACACTGATGTCTTGGGTCTTTCGCTAGCACATCTGCCTACACTGCCAGGCAAAGAACTTTGGATTAGCTCAGGAGCACGTGCAAAAAGAAAGTACTAAACATACGGGAAGTCCACAAACACTCACCACTGGATTGTGAGGCTGCATTGTTACCTTTTCGTGCTCTAACAGGCTGCGACACTACATCTTACTTCAGCAACCATACAAAGATTTCAACATGTAAAGTGTTTATTAAACACCACAGCCTGTTGAATGGTTTAGGCGAGGGTGATCGGACACGAGAAAAACTGGGAAATGCTGAGAAATTCATGTCACCTGTACAATCATAGCAATGCAGTGTCCATCAATCAGATTCGATACACAATGTTCACAACAGCGAAAAAACCAGAATCTATGCCACCCACGCAGGATGCATTGCAACAACCTCTGAAAAGAGTTCATCATCATAGCATGGTGTGGAAGCAAGCTACTGCACAGATTCCTGTCCTTCCAAAACCTGAATACATAGGATGGACCCTTAAAAACGGAGAAGTGAAACCTGTGCTAACGACAATTGATGACATCCCAAAGTCCTGTAGAGATATTATGTTTTGCAGATGCAAAAAAGGATGTGGAATACATCAGTGCAGGTGTAAAAACAGCAAGATTGTGTGTACTTCAAACTGCAAATGTAGCTAAGGAGCTACGGCATGTGTAAACAGATCAATGGACTGAACTTCCACTTCATTACTCACCAGTGTAAGTTGATCAAGTTTTTAGCTGTTCAAACAATTACCATTATATAAGTTGTTGTAGAACTGGAAAGTAAAGTATTGTATTTATTGTTAATGTTGTTATTGGCCCCGGGTTGCCTGTGGCAAGAGGGGCAGGGTATAAATTTTTTAAATAAATAATAAATAAAATAAATAAAGCTGTTTTAAAAATAGAATGGTGCTCATGTCCTATTTCACAATTCTGTTATAAGAAATATTATTCATATGCTACTTAACAGAACAACACCTGAACACTTACAACAGGCCTGTGACGTGTTCCCATGGGTAAATGATGGACGATTAAAGGAGAAGAGGTACATGCCCCCTCCACAATCTACGTTGCCAAAATCTGGCAACCTGGATATTTGAATTCAGCATACTTTTTCATTAAGAAACACGTGGTTGCCACTAATCTCCCCCAAAATATCATAACCTTCCATAACGATCTCTGTAAGATGGCAGCCATTTCCAAGATGGCAGCCAAACCATGTGGTACAGATTTTGGCAACCTGGATATTTTAATTCAGCACATTCACAGTGGGGAGATTTTAATTCCTGACATTGAAATTTGAATTCAGTACATTTGCAGTGGTGGGCCACGGTGGGGGGGAATGGGTGTGTGCTGAGGTCCAGGGGCCGTCTTTACATGGGCACACACCCATCTCCATGTACGGAGCAACCGCCGTTGTCGCCAGTTGCTCCATGTGTGGGAGATGAGTGGAGCGCAGGAGTGCACACGCACCCTCACCCAACAGCCATGGAGGTCACATGGGTGGCCCCCCCATGCCCACACAACAGTTCTGCGTGGGCATGGGGGAAGGTGTCTCATATGAAAAGGGCCGAAGTCTCACTTTATTATCCATAAATGAAATGATAGACACCCTCCTAAATTTCTTCCTCATGATACAGTTTCCTAGTTTGCAAGACTTTCCATTTTCAAGCCACTAAAATATGACACCCGCCTATCAGCCTTTGAATACTATTTTAATCATAGTCTATTATCATCTGTGGATGCTGCTAGTATGAAAAACTTCATGCACATATTTAGCCTAAGTACCCGTAAGAGTTGTTATAATCATGGGAGGACAAATACAAAGAACCCCTACCCACATTGTAGACAGTTACAGAATAAAAATCAAATACTCTAAAAAGGAATAACCAATAGCAAACCTGAGATTTCCTCATGTAAGACAAAGGCTCCTTTATGTGTTCAGCAGGTGCTTCAGGGTGGCACTGTGAGGGGAACCTTAAGGAAACAGAAGTATGTTTTAAATGTTTATATTATTGTTTTGATTATACTGGATTTTTAGCTCTTTAGGGTTAATCTTTTTGGATTAAGTTTCCTCACTGTAGATGTAACAGAACACACAGATATCATTTCCCCATCTCAAAGCAGATCATCATCAGTAAGTGAAATACCATTTCTTATTTTCAGTTTACAAGTATGCACACGTTTAATCAGAAATAAAATATTCAGCAGTACTGTAACTCTCAGTCATGCTTGAAATGGCACATTCATAAATTCAAACCATTTCAGCCGGTTAGATAAGCGCATGAATAATGAGTAGATTGTGGAAGGTAATCTAAACAAACATGGAAGATGGGGTATCACAGAAAGCAGTCTCCTCAGCCAAGAATGTAGGTTACTTCAAATATGAAAAATAAATATTCAAAGCTAACTATTTTAATATAAACAAAAACTTCTAAGAACATTTCAAATGTTCTGAAAATAAATCAACTAATAATACTAACAAATCACTTTTAGAAAAAGCAGTACTACAGAACACCATGGTTTTTATGGATGTTCAGACATTTGGGGGTTTTATTTCCAAGATATGGAATTTCTCCAGCAGACAAGGTCAATCTTTAATTTGATTGGCTTCCATTTAAAAATCACAAGCAAACATGTGCAAAGGAACGGACATATTTGCTGAATTCTGGGGTGCTGATCCAGGCAAGCCAACTACTCAACCTCATATTTCTCCTGCACTAAAAATATAAAAGCTGAAATAAGAGAACAGAGAACCATGCAGGTCAGTGGTTTTCAACCTGTGGTTTTTTGCAGAGCACATCCATGGGGTGGAGAAGAAACATGCTGCTTCTGTTCTGCCTGACCTGCTCCCAACCGCTAACCATCTGATGTTCTGCCTGCCCTGCTCATGGCCACTAAGCATATGCTCTGACAACTGTGGTTCCTGGCTACTAATCATCTGTTCTACCCCTGCAGGAAGCTCCAAAACACTAAACAGCTGTTGCGCAGCTTCGGAAGCCTTTCCAAGTCCTCTGGCCCTAGCAGCAGAGGAAGCACTGGTGAGCACACATGGGACGAGGGAGGCACGACAGTTGCCATCGTAGAAGCAAAGCAAGCAGAGGTGGAGAAAGGAGACACAAAGAGGGAGAGAGTCTGCCACGCCAGAAGCAGGTTCCCTATTAAGCTTGTGAAGGTATGGGAGAGAAGCCAGGACCATAGCTGGGAGAGAAAAAATTGGGACAGTTTGACAGTAGTTATCTACTACGTATATATTATTATAATATAATTAATAATATAACCTTCGCTACACAATATATTTGCAAAGGGGTCCCTGCCTGCATACAAAAAAATTTAGGGGTCCGCAAATGAAAAAAGGTTGAGAACCCATGGTCTAAACGAAACACACAAATGTCAAAACGATTCACAAGACAGGCAAGAAAGCCACAATAATATTAATGAAGAAATAAAAGAATAATAAGTTTTATAAAAGCTAATTTGTAGGAATATTAGAGAAATATCATTTATTGGTTAAATGAAGGGCTCTGCAGTAAATTACTCCAAGGTACTTGACTAAAAATAAAGCAAAGTACCCCACAATAATCTGATCCACAAGGTATTGGACTGCAAGATAAAGCAAAGCACACAGCCATTTTTTGCCTGAACACAGCCTTAGACATTCTTCTATTGCTGTTTTTTCCATGATAATTCATAAACAAGAGAAAGAACCAAGTTCCAGTGACTACTGCCACAAATTTAGGTAGGACGTTAGATTCTCTCTCAGTTTCCCTGTCTAGAAAATGGAGACAATAGCAGGTCCATATTTCACAGAGGTAGTCTTTGAATGCTTTTGTCAGCATACACATCAGAACTTTCCTCCTCCGCTGTACCACAAGCAGAGATAAGGGAAGGCCCAGCTTGGTTGAGGACTGGGAGAAGGTAGGGCTTCAGTCAGAGGAATGAGGAAGAAAGTTGGGACGTGTGGCTTTAGTGAGGCATCTGCATGAAAGTTGTAGATTGCATCTGGGACTGTCTCATCTGCAGAACTTCAGACAAATAGCTTTGTGCTAGAGTGACCAACAGCCATGGCCAATGGAACTGCGCTCCCAACTCTGCCTGTAATAGAGTGGTTCTTGGGAGTCCGGGAGTCCTGTTCCTGAGCTGCCAGCAGCTATACTGTCAGGCATAAGCCTGTTGGAGTATGCCCAGTGGAGACTAAGAACACTGCTGTAGTCTTAAGTCCTGGGGCATGCCCAGTTGGGCTCAGGGAGGCTCAAGGGGTATAAAGGGCCTGAGCTCAATCAGACTAGAAAGACCATAGGAGTAGGAGCTGTTGCTGTGGGCTCCCTGCCTCAGGGAAGAAACCCTGTTTGAAGGGCCTGCTCAAAGCAGGTGGGACTTGCCCAGGTTGGGACTAAGGTGGAGAACCAAGAGGGCTTTTGGTAGAAGCCCAGGCTTTGGTAGAAGCCCAAGGAACTGTGCACTATATAGAGGCATAGGCCTTGGCTATAAGGGGAGGTTGGAGGCCAAGAATAGGGACCCTACAGGGTACACCTATGAAGTGCACCCCCCTACTCTTGGAGAATCGAGCTAGAGTGAAGGCTGGAAGGGAATGGCAGTTGGGTTGCTAATTCCCCAAAGTGACACCCAGCGAGGTTCTGGGGACTCCCTCTGTGCTCCCAACTCTTCCCATTCAACATCTCTGAATGTGGCACCCTAGGCGAGCACCTAGGCTGCCTTACTCTAATGCAGACACCAAGAATCTTCATTAGCTAGACCCTTAAATACTTTTTTCCTTGATTCAAAAATGTGTTTAAATATAGGGTGTGAACAAACATGACGGAGGAGCACCACCATCATGACCACCCTCAGGTTGGGAACTCACCACCAACACAGTCCCCAACCAGGTCAGGCCAGACAACAAATGTGCCGGCGCCCAGGCCACTGAGGAGAGCAGAGAGCCGCACAAATGTGAAGCTGGCCAGTCCAACCCCTGTGCTGCAACCAGCCCCCCACCATGACAGGCAGCCATGGTGGCAGGTCATGGCATAACCAATCCAGACCAGATCATGGCAGGCTACAACAGATGTGATAGTCCGCTCTGGTCAGACAGACTGTAGCCTGAGCTGTGGTCCTGGGATCACCGCTGACATGCCCAGGAGCAATCCCAGGTGAACATCTGGCAACACACCAACCAACGAGCTGGTGACTTGCAGGCCAAAGTGATTCTAAGCGGGCCACAGTCACATTTGTTAACACCCATAAACTCTATAGACCTGAACAATCCCACTGAAGCCAATGTGGTTAATCAACATCCATTAAATTAGGTGTTACATTGAAGTACCTTGCTGAGTTGTGACCTCAACACGAAGTATCATTATCTGTATTATTCATAGTCGATGAGCCTAACAAACATAAATGGAAACCAGAAAGAACTGTATATGAACTTCCATCCACTTAACATTTTGAGACAGTACCTTAGACTGTGGTAAGTCCCATTTGTGCCATTTCAGCATAATATCCAGTTCAAAGCCCATGGAGGTCACTGAAACCAATGGGATTCTACACTTTTTCAAGAGTTATCAGATGTTTACAATAACTGCTAAAACACATTTAAAATAGGACTACTGCCAACTTTGGAAGATACAACATTCAATAAAGTAACTTGAAAAAATATTTCACTGAGTCTTTTTGGGGGGGTGCAGCAGAAATGAAAGTGTCCTAGGCAGCCCTGCTTACACATACACATTAACGGTCTGGCAGCTGAAACACCGCAAGCAGAAATGAACATGAGAAGCAAAATGAACGATGGCATAAAGTACATAGAATAGAAATACTGAATAAAAACTCACACACTCAGTTCACTATAAACAGCATTCTGAAGCTTCTTTTCCCATCCTGTTGAGGTAAAACAAACAATTAAAAGTTGACATCCATAATAAAAGCAAATAGCTCTTTGAGTATCTTAAGTATATGTGGCAAGGCAGGGCTGGAACCTGCCTGGCCCTTTAAGCAGCATCGGCCAGAGGGTACACATGCACTGTACAAAGGAAGACCGCACCTTCTTTATTTATTTATACACATTTTTACCCCACCCCTCTCGCTACAAGCGACTCGGGACAGCTCACAAAATTCAAAATTCAAACACAATATAAATATAAAACACATTAAAACTCTAATCATGAGCAAAACAATAAAACACTCCCAGTGCAGAAAAGAAAGATCCCAATTTTCCCCTGACATACCCATCCCACCCTCCACTGCCAAACGACTAGCAGAAAAGCCAGGTCTTACAATTGTGTCTGAAGGCGAGAAGATTCTGGCTGAGGCAAACCTTCACTGGAAGAGAGTTCCAAAGCGACGGCGCGGCCGATGAGAATACCTCCTGTCCGTCTGAACCCGTCGGTAACGTGGGACCTTCAGGAGGGCAACCCTGGACAACCGCAGGGGCCGACGAGAAGCCCAGGGGGTGAGGCGATCCCGCAGATAAGTGGGGCTTAGATCATGAAGGGTCTGATGCAGGTGCTAACGAAGATCCAGATGCTGGTGCCATAGAGGACAGAGCCTAAGCAACTCAGTTGGGCAAGTCATGAAGTCTAAGGGGGCTAACTGGGACCAGCAGGCCTGGGCAGGGCCAGGCCAGCCTCAAAAGGGGGCCGTGAGCACATTATACCAGTGCTCCATTCTTTGCACTGGCTGCCTATAGTCTTCCAGGCCCAATTCAAGGTGTTGGTGCTTACGTATAAAACTCTATACGGCCTGGGCCCTACCTATTTGCAGAACCGCCTCACTCCCCGGGCTCTGGATCGGCCCCTGCAGTCTACTGGAGGTGCCGTTCTTAAAAGGCTCCTGGGTATCCCAGAGGGTGACTATTGAGAGGGCATTCTCGGTGGCTGCACCAAGATTGTGGAACTCCCTCCCAGCAGAGGCCCGTGTGGCCCCGGACCCCTCTTCCTTCCGACGTTTCTGTAAGACCTGGCTGTTTTGCCAGGCGTTTGGCGAGGGAGATGGGATGGGTGGGGGGTTACTACAGACCAGTAAGCTTGACATCTGTGCTGGGCAAAATGGTGGAAACTATTATTGAGAACAGAATCACTGGGCATGTTAATAAACATGGCTTAATGGGGAAACATCAACATGGATTTAGCAAAGGTAAATCACACCTCACTAATCTGTTGGAATTCTTTGAGGGTGTAAATCAGCATGTGGACAAGGGATACCTGGAAGATATAGTGCACCTGGATTGCCAGAAAGCATTTGATAAGGTCCCTCATGAGAGACTCTTGAGAAAATTAAAAAGTCATGGGATAGGAGGTAGTGTCTTACTATTGATTGGTAACTAGTTAAAGGATACGAAGCAAAGAATAGGACTAAATGGTCAGTTTTCACAATGGAAAGATGTAAAAAGCGGTGTGCCACAGAGATCTGTATTGGAACCGGTGCTGTTTAATGTATTCATTAAGGATCTGGAAAAGGGCATTAAGAGTGAGGTGATCAAATTTGCAGATGACACCAAGTTATTCAAGGTAGTTAAAAGACGAGCAGACTGTGAAGAACTGCAACAGGATCTTACGAGACTGAGTGCCTGGACATCTAAATGGCAGATGAGATTTAATGTAGACAAGTGCAAAATGATGCACACAAGGAAAAATAATCCAAACTATGAGCACACAATGCTGGGTACTAAGCTAGGAGTTACCACTCAGGAAAAGGATCTGGGAGTGATTGTGAACAATACACTGAAATCCTCAGCCAAGTGTGCAGCAGCAGTCAAAAAAGCAAACAGGATGTTAGGAATTATTCGCAAAAGGACAGAGAATAAAACTGAGGATGTCATAATGCCTCTATACAAATTGATGGTGCAACCGCACCTGGAATATTGTATGCAGTTCTGGTCACCCCAGAAGAACAGAAAAAACATAGCTGAACTAGAAAGGAAAATTGGGCACTTACCTCCTGAATTTTCCTTCTACTGGGGGTCCTCCTGGACGGCCAGCCTTAACAGTAGGGTAGATCCCGCCACTATCCAGTAGGAGGCAGACATAACGATTTTCACCTGGAGCCTCAGAGATCTTCCTTGCTCCAGAGTATCTCAGCCTTCTGAACTGTCTTACAAACTTTTATTAACTATAACAACAACTTAATATATGGTCAGTCAATGTACTTGCTGTGAATCCAGAGAAAATGGAGTCTGAGTTGTCAGTCTTTCATAACCTGTGACAGTCTAGGCAACCAACAAAACCAGCATAAAGCTATATCTACAAAAAAAAACACTTTTCTTTTCCCCCAAATTTAGGAAAAAATCTTTGATTTTTTTTTTACCCTCTCCGAATTACTCTTCATTCCGGGTGGGTTTGGCCGTCCAGGAGGACCCCTAGTAGAAGGAAAATTCAGGAGGTAAGTGCCCAATTTTCCTTTCTCCCTGAGGGTCCTCCTGGACGGCCAGCCTTAACAGTAGGGACTTTCCCAAGCCGTGTCCCACGGATTTCCTGAATTTAAATTATAAAGGGAGGGAGATATGAAGAGATACTGATACTGTCCATCTATAGCTTATAGAACAGCTTGTAGTACCCTTCTCCCAAACGCTGCTTCAGCAGATTCATGTAAGGGCAGTTTATAGTGCCTCGTAAAAGTATGTAAAGAGGCGCATGTAGCTGCCCTACAGATTTCTCCATACAACGCCGCATGTCTGAATGCTTGCGTAGTCGCTGCCCCTCTTAAGGAGTGGGCAAATATACCCTTTGGAGGAACTTTACCACGTGCTGAGTATGCCTCTTCAATGCATAGAGTTAACCATTTTGCTATTGTAGCCTTAGAGGCCTTCTTTCCTTTATTCTGTACCCCGTAGGATATGAATAATGCCGAGGATTGTCTAAAGGAGGCTGTGCGTTTTAAATATATTTTAAGGGCCCTGGTCACGTCCAGAGTGTGCCAAAAATTTTCCTTCGGGTGAACTGGGTCTGGGCAAAAAGAAGGTAGAACTATTTCCTGTTCCCTGTGGAAAACTGAATTTACTTTGGGAATAAAAGAAGGGTCTAGTTTGAGGCAAACTGACGATTCCCTAAACTCACACAGGTGTGGTTCTATAGACAGAGCTCCCAGTTCTGAAATCCTTCTAGCTGTTGTAATCCCTATTAAGAAGGCCGTCTTTAAGGACAAATAAAACAAAGATACCTCGTCTAGAGGTTCAAAAGGAATGCTAGTCAGAGCTTTTAATGTTAAATTTAAGTCCCATGTAGGGAAACGATGTCTAACCGGAGGAGAAATGATTTTTGTGGCCTTGAGAAAAAGAACAATGTGAAGGTGCCTAGTTATTCTTTCACCCCTCACTGTGCCAATTACACTTCCTATAGCTGCTACCTGTCTATTTAAGGTATTGGGCTTTAAGCCTCTGTCCAAGCCTAACTGTAGAAAATCCAAAATTGTCTTAACAGAGGCTTTGTCTGGTCTCAGACCCTTCTCTTGGCACCACCCCGCAAAACGAGCCCATGTGCTTTGGTAAATACGCGAGGTTGCCGGTCGCCTAGACTGGAGCATAGTGTTTTGGACCTGTTGAGAGTAGCCTAGCTGACTAAAGACTTCCCTCTCAATCTCCAGGCTGTTAGTTTTAGCCCTGATGGGTCTTTGTGTAGGATCGGTCCCTGTGACAGCATGTTCTGTCTGCACGGATGTTCTATTGCTAGGTCTAACAGATCTGCAAACCAAGGTCGTCGTGGCCAGTATGGTGTTATTAGGATCAGTTCCGCGCCCTCCTTCTTGGCCTTTGCTATTGTTCTGTGGATCAGAGGAAAGGGCGGGAAGGCGTATAGAAGTCCTCTCGGCCACCTGCGATTCATGGCGTCGAAGTCTTCTGCCTGAGGATGTGGGAACCTGGTTATGAATCTTTTTGTCTTTGCATTGGACGGTGATGCAAACAGATCCATTATTGGCATTCCGAATGTCTCGACTATGGTTTGGAACGTCGCTGGGTGTAGCGACCATTCCCCCGGGTCCATCGTCTCCCTGCTCAACCAGTCTGCTTGGGTATTCCTTATGCCTGGGATGTGTATGGCTCTGATGGATCTCAGGTTTGTCTCTGCCCACCTGATTAGGAGAGCTGCCTGTTGATGGAGGGCTACTGATCTCGAGCCTCCCTGGTGGTTTATGCAAGCCTTTGCTACTGTGTTGTCTGTGTACACAGCTACATGCTTTCCCTTGATCCATGGGGAGAGTTCTCTCAGTGCCAGGTAAACTGCTCTCAGTTCCAGCCAGTTTATACGATGTCTCTTTTCCCATGTTAGCCATTTTCCTTGTACGGCTCTGTTCAGAGCGTGCGCTCCCCATCTGCGGAGGCTCGCGTCCGTCGTAATTGTGATTCTGTCTGGGCCCATCATAGGGGTTCCTGCACTGAGTCTCCCTTTGTGAGACCACCACTGGAAGGAATTCTTGGTTATTTCCGGTACTGTCACCCAGGGATTTTCCCCTTGTGTGAGTTGATCCTGCCAGGGTCTTAGAAGTTGCTGTAGTGGCCTGGTGTGGAATCTGGCCCATCTCACGATTCCCATGCAGGAGATCATGTTTCCTAGAAGACTGGCTAGCTCCTTCAAATGGGACTTGCGTCTCGGGACTATCCGCTGGATGAGATCTAGGAGGTTCTGTTGTCTCTGGTGACTGAGGGAAATTTTGTATGATCGAGTGTCTATTACCACCCCCAGATGTTCGAGGGATTGGACTGGATTTAGATGACTCTTCTTGAAATTTATCAAGAACCCATGTTCCTGTAAATAGGTTATCACCCTGGAGGTGTCTCTCATTGCTTGCTCGTGAGATGGTGAGCGCACCAGTATGTCGTCCAGGTATGGGTGAATCTTGATCCCCTCCTTTCTTAGGTTTGCCACGAGCGGGATCAAGATTTTGGTGAATGTTCAAGGGGCCGTGGATAGGCCAAATGGAAGGGCCCTGTGCTGCCAGTGACGGTGATCGTATCTGAATCTCAGCCATTGTCTGTGATTCGGCAGTATTGGTACATGTAAGTAGGCCTCCTTGAGGTCCACTGATGTCAGCCACTCGTCCTTGTTTATAGCTACCCTAATGCATTGCAGGGTCTCCATTTTGAATTTTCTTGTCTTGATACATTTGTTCAGACGTTTTAAGTCGAGCACAGCTCTCCACTCGTTCGCCTTCTTCGGGACTAAGAAGAGGGTCGAGTATAGCCCTGATCCCTGCTGGTTTTGAGGGCCCTGCTCGATGACCCCGACTGTGAAAAGCCTCTCGATTTCTGTGACCATGGCCATGTGTTTTTGGGTTTTTTTTTAATCTTGGAGAGACATAATAGAACCTTTGGGGGTATCGGTCGAATTCTATGGAATACCCCATCTGAATTGTTTGAATGACCCATGAATCTTGAATGGTACTTCTCCACGTGAGTGCAAATTTTTTAAGCCTGCCACCTAGACTTTGTTGGTTCGGGATGGCCTGGTAGTCAGGAGTCTGATTTGTTGCGCTCCTGGTGCTGCTTAGTTCTGGGATTTTGTCCCTTCTGCTTGTTCCACTTTGGTCTATATTTGTTTTGGTGTCCTCTATTAGGGAAGAAAGGGCGTCTGGTGCCTCCCTGATTTTGACGTGTGTTGTAGGGACGAAAATTTTTCTTCGTGACGCCTACGCTTTGCAGTGTCTGCTTCTTTGATTTGTCTGCAGCGTCTGTAAGCACTTTGTCCAGGCACACTCCAAAGAGTTTCGATCCCTGGAAGGCACCCCCCATCAAGGTGTTTTTTGCCGTGGGGTCCCCTTTCCAGGATCAAAGCCATAGGCGGCGCCTTGCTGCCACACTGGAGGCCATTGCTCTTGCTGTCCATCACAGCATGTCTGTAGAGGAGTCTGCGATGAACGCGTATGCCAACTGAATCCTGGTGGATAAGATCCTGGTCATTTTCATTGAAACCTTGGGGTCTCTGGCTCTCTTGACCCAGGTCATCAGTGCCCTGGCAAAGTAAGATGTTAGGGTTGCCATTTTTAATACTGCCGCTGACTGCTTGAAATTTCTTCTTAGATTGCATTCTATCCCCTTATCTGTGGGATCACGTGGGAATACCTCTCCCTCTGTGGGGAACACCGAATTTCGTGCCAGCGATGCGGCTGCTGCATCCACCTTTGGTATGGCCAGCAGAGTTTCCTTACGCTTGGTTAAGGAATATAGGGAGTGTTGTGCCTTGTTCAGCTTGAAGAATTTGTTAGGCTGTTGCCATTCCTTTTTTATTATTTTTCCATACGCTTTATCAAGAACCATACCCTTGTCTCTGGTCTTGGCTCTGGGTATGTACTCCCTTGCCCCTCCCTCCTCCTCTGAGGACTCATTTTTCTCCTTTTTTTGTTGCAGTTTTAGTGCTCTGACTACCTGCTCCATGATCTGGTCCCTGTATTTTATGGGCAATTGTATATCTGGGTCAGTTGAGGCCTCTATTCCAGTGTCCTCAAGTTCCCCCTCTTCTGGCGGAGAGGAGACTGCCTCTTCTCCTGATTCCTGCTCCTCATCTCTCCCCTCTAGGTTCTGAACCTCTTCTTCCTCCTCCTCCTCTGTATTTACTGGGGAGGACCTCTCCCTGTTCTGTCTGTGGGGCTGCTTCCTCCTCTTGCGTCCCCCTTCGTCTGAGGAGGAGACCGACATGACCTCCTCTGAATTTTCCTCTCCGGAGGTAGGGTAATCTAGTGGCCGTGCAGCCCTGTGTGGGCACTTGGACCTGGGCGCTTTTCCCTTTCCTGCCCCCTTGGAACTGCCCTTGAAGGCTGATCCTTTTTGTCTCTGAGGGGGAGCGAGAGCGCTGGAGCTCTGCCAGGATCTGCTGCAGGACCATCATGTGTGGGTCCTGGGGAGGGGGCGGAGGGGGAGGGGGAGGAGGAGAGGGGCACGCAGGGCTTACTGATCTTCCTCGCCCCTCTGAACCCGCCGTTTCTGTGGCTGACGCCGCTGTTTCCTTTCTCGCCGGCATTCTAAGTAATTTTGCCTCAGGCCTATCCACACCCGGAGAGAGAGAAATCAATGCCTCTGCTACCGTGGCAGGGAATGAGTAGGCGGGTAAAACATTTTTGGCACGTTGTCCTTTGCGCCTGCGCGGTCGTCTCCCCCCACCCCCCGGGGTCTGGGAGGCCGCTCCAAGACCGCTTAACCCTTTACCGTCCTAGCACCGTGCTCCGATCCCATCCGCGTGGGAGGAAGGGAAGGGGGGGGCCACTGCACAGAAAACCTCCAGAGAAGCGGCGCATGGTGGGGCTGCAGCCAGCCAAGACCCTTTGTGGTTTGCCGGTGCTCTGAATGGCGGCGGTGGCGCAGAGCACTCCCGCTGAACCGGAGGCTCTCCCCCTTTCCGTCGGAACTCGGGCGGGTTTGGATGCGTAAAATAGGCGGGAAGCCCGGTCTCTCCCGTGATCCCGACCTTAGCCCCCACCCCTGGACCGCTCTTTCCCTACCTGTTTGCGGTCGGGTTGCGCTCTGGGGTCAGTCCTAGCCGGGCTGCCTGCCGCGGCGGTCTGTTCCCTTCCAGGGTCCAGCAGGTCGGGAGATCCCGATTCGGGTTGCACCCCCCTCCAGGTAGGGTGATACTCCCGCTCCTCGGAACACCCCTGCCCGTAGGAAAGGATCCCAGTACTGTGCTCAGTACCCCCTCGCGGAGAGGGGGTAGGGTGAACAGGGGGGGAATTTCTCCTCCCCTGGCACCCAGAGTTTGTCTGGTGTTTGATTTCCTTTTGCCGCCAAGGTTTTTCTTCAGGAAGGCAGCTAGCCTGCTTCCTACTAGCTTGAAGGCAGACAATCAACTGGAGCAAGGAAGATCCCTGAGGCTCCAGGTGAAAATCATTATGTCTGCCTCCTACTGGATAGTGGTGGGATCTACCCTACTGTTAAGGCTGGCCATCCAGGAGGACCCCCAGGGAGAAAAGGTACAGAGAAGGGCAACGAGAATGATAAAGGGTATGGAACATCTTCTGTACAAAGAGGCTTAGCAAGCTGGGTCTCTTTGCTTAGAGAAGAGAAGACTGAGGCCGTTTTCAGACGAGCGCGGCGGCGCCCGCGCTTGTTTCTTAAAAAAGCCGGCAGCCCGTTCTACACGAGACGCTGCCGCCGAATACGCGCATGCGCGGCCGACGCGCATCCATTTCCGGGCGCGAACTGACCGGGTCGGCGATCGAGGCTGGTCATACGCGGCCGGAAATG
>QEPC01002602.1:327164-344210 GCA_003113815.1 Sphenodon punctatus | reverse complement strand
CGGCAGCGTCTCGTGTGGAACGGGCTGCAGGCTTTTTTGAAAACAAGCGCGGGCACCGCCGCGCTCGTCTAAAAACGGCCTGAGAGGGGACAGGATAGAGGTTTATAAAATCTTGAGTGGTGTGGAATGAGTAGATCGGGAATGGTTATTTACCCTCTCAGATAGTACTAGAACTAGGGGACACTCCGTGAAACTAGCTGCTGGCAGATTTAAAACAAATAAAAGGAAGTACTTTTTCACTCAACACATAATTAACCTATGGAATTTGTTGCCAGAGGACATTGTCAAGGCCAGTAGTATAGCTGGGTTTAAAAAAGGACTGGATAAGTTCTTGGAGAGTAGGTCCATTAATGGCTATTAACCAAGTAGCTTACGGGATGAACTTCTTACTGTCGGGAGCTGGGAGTGAACAACGTGGAATGGATTGCCCATTGTGACTGTTGGTTCTTCTCCCATGCGATCGAAAATGGCTGCTGTCAGAGGACAGGATGCTGGGCTTGATGGACCACTAGTCTGACTCAGAATGGCACTACTTACGTTCTTATGGGGTTGAGAGTTAGGGAAGGGTTTGGTTTTTTTTTAATTCTGTGGCGCCCCATTTTGGGTTTTATTTCTGTTTAAAATTTTTTATTGTATTTTATATTGTTTATTTTATTAATTTGTTAGCCACCCCAAGCTGCTATTAGCAGGAGGGTACGGGGTAAAAATGCAATAAATATAAATAAAAAGGAGCTACAGCTCCCAGTCAAGGGTCAGGTCTCAGAAGGGGAGGTTGTTTAATCTCCAGAGTTGTTGGGGAGGACCTGGGACAGGCCTGGTGTGGGAAATTGTGTTTAGCCCAGAGGACCTAAGGAGGAGAAACCCCGGAGAGACTATACTTTGACTATATTATTATTTATATAGCACCAGCAATGTACCTGGCACTTTACAATTGTTGAGAGTAGACAGGGTCCCTGCCCCAAGGGGCTTACAATCTGTGAGTGTGTCTGAACAGCACAAATAATAAAGAGCATGAAGGAGCAAAGATCCCAGTTGGGCTGGCTTATTGGAGGGGGTTGGATCCTGCAGATACACACCCGCTCAGGGCCACCCTGGTGCAGTATAAATTATCAGTTTTGAGAGTCGCTGAATTTTGTTCTCATTGTGATTTTTTGTATATTTTGCTGATCTGTTTGGCAATTCTTAGAAAGTCTCAGAAGTGCTGGATCAGGGCAAAGTACTCGGCACTTTGCAGAACTGAGGCCTTACACTGAAATGAATGAATGGTTACTAACCTGATGTCTTCAGAAATTCCTTAATATCTTCCTTCAGGGATTCAAGTTTAATTTCTGGCCTGTGTAGACTAATCTAAAATGAAAAAGACAAAAGAAAGGAACATAAGCTGTCCATTTTTTTTTAACTGTACAATAAACCACACAGGTAACATTCCACACTTAAAAAGGCACAAGAATGAAAAGCTGTAACTGTTGTGAGGAAAAAAAGATTTTCAGTTTTCCAAGTTTAGCATTCTCAGGCCCCCATTTAAGGCCCAAGCATGTGTACCGGTTGAATATACTCCATGCGGCCCATCCCCATAAGTAGGCAGGCCACTGCATTCTGCACTACACCTGCAGCTTCCAGACTGTCATCATGGGCAGGCCCATGTAGAGTGCACTGCAGTAATCTAGCCCTGAGGTGACGAATGCATGGATAACCGTGGCAAGATCAGAGTCCAAGACGTATGGGTGGAGCCTCTTCACCAGATGTAATTGGCAAGAGGCGCCCTTGGACACAGCCAACACTTGGGAATCCAGGCGTAGCTGTGAATCGAGGAGCATCCCCAGGCTCCGCACAGATGGGACCAACGGAGGACGAATATCCCCATCATGGAGACTTCTCAGAACGTCAGCTTAAGAAGACCTTAAAGAAATGGATTGTGTTTTTCGACTACATCCTCACAGTTGGTGTCAAATTCTAATAGCATATTCTGCAACAAATACTAACTAAAAAGTTTGAATGACTAATGATTGGTTGCAAAATGATTAATTTATTAGTTATTCAGAAGAGAAGAAAGAAATTCTCCAACATAAAGGCCCTTTTTAAACAGGCCGTGGGTGAGTGGGATGGGATCGGTACGTGCACATAGGCAGTGCGTGGAGCGGTGTACATGGGCGCACACCGATCCCTCCGTTCCCCCCCCCCCAATATCCCCAATCATGGAGCAATCGCTGTTTTGGCCAATTGCTCCGTGAGTGGGTGACAGGTGGAGGTGGGGGTGCGCTTGCATGTTTCGCAGGCGCACGCACGTACACACACCCACCTGCTGCAAGTCACATGGGCAGCACACACTCATGCCCGGGCAGCGAATCTGCATGGGCATGAGCGGACCCGTCTCGTGTAAGACGGGCCTTACTCTCTAGTGTTGCTTTCATTTTCCATTGCTGTCCACTAGCCGAATCCTGGATCTGTTAAAAATACTACAGCTTTAAGTGAGGGCATATTTTGCCCTCACCATAAGCTTTTTTTTTTTTTTTAGCCTGAAAATAATGTACCTTCTTTTTTTTGTGTGTTCCTACAAAAACACTTAGTGGTGGGCCTATTCTCATCACAGCCTTTTTCAAATGTATATTCAATAGGTTTGGCTATTTACAGTAATAATGCATTATCTGATGAACCATTGTGTACACTGTCTAAATATTTCCAGAGATGAATATGCCATTACTTCCATTTAAAGTCTTCTCCTCTAGTTAAGCATTACAACGTGTTGAACATGTTCATTAGGTCAGCTTCACACAAGTCTCAAATGCTTTTAGCTTTATTTGCTTTTATCTTCCCTAATCATGACATTCTTTCAAGCTGTCACAAGAAAACACAGCTTTCTCTAAAAAGACCAAATACTTACTTTAGTTGTGCTTTTATTGCCTACCTGAATTTTCAGGGGGAAAAGTTTGATATAAACACATTTGTAGAAATGTTGGTTGTTACAAAAGAGGAACAAGCCTACAGCAGAGTGAAGCACTCTAGATTGTTTTACTTGTGTTTGAAAAAACTGAAATGGAAAATCACTAACGAGCAAAGAACAGCTAATCTCATCTTTTAGGTTTTTTTAAAAAAAGTTGTTTTCAAGGTTTCACACGCCAAGGAGACTGTTGGATAGATTGTATATATAATGTTTACAATTTTAATCAGTTTCCCACATTTAACTTTAATATAAAATTGTTTTCTTGAAAACACAAAACAAGTCTGAAAGGTAATTCATATATAACTAACATTACCAATAACGACTTTCTGTGACTCAAACTTAAGTTTTGGAACACCTTAAATTGGTTAATGTATTCAGCACTGTGTTCAATTTAAGACTGTCTTCCTTGTATTGCCAGCATTACTACTGAAAAATTCAAAGAGCAAGTTTACAAAGTACATTAATTTAAGAAAGGCTCAATAAGCAATTCATTAAGTGTGATGCTTGAAAATAAATGTATTAGTTACCTATGATGGATCATGAGCCAATTATTTGATGCATTTTTCTCTATATATTACATTTCACAGAGTTGATCACTTTCTACCTCTTTAGAAACATAGATGTATGTTCAAGTAACGTAATGTAAATTGAAGAAAATTATCTTAGACACACGTACACAATGTTGCATTCTAAATTAGCTGTTACTTCCTAGTAAAGAGATCATGGCGTCATCGGGTGATTTCAGATGTTATGGGCGCCCGATTCACCACAGTGGATTCCCAGCGGTGGCGAACCGGCTAACCACCCCCTGTGAGCAAGAGAGGCCCCAAAGAGATGTGACGGGAGCGGGACCCTGGCAGGGAATCGGACTGGCAAATCACGGACTGGGGCAGCGCAATAGACGTTACGCCGATCCCAGGCTGTGGTCAAAGCACCCGGAAGGCACCGGGGCGGCTCGTCCCGGCTGCTGCTGTCCCTCCACCGCCTCCATGTGCAGCCTTCATGTGCAGCCTCCTCCGCCTGCGTCTCCTCCACCTCCTCCTGCTGCTTGCTCTCTCGCCCTCCGCTCCATTCCGCCTCGCTCCATCCCGCCACATCCCACTGTTGCTATGTGCCCTTTAAATCTCCCTCCCTGGTCTGTGTTGTTGCTCGTTGCCTGGCAGTGACACTGCGTGCTTTGTCCCCGGCTGGGAATCATGATGCTTGATCCCGGCCGGTGGTTGCCGTTCAGTTGTTACTTTTTTTTGTTTCCCGGTGGGAATCGTTTTGACCACGCTTTCGGAGATGGTCCGGGCCGGAGCTCCGGCAGCGTGCTTATTTTTGACCCCTGGTAGGGATTGACTGTGGTGAACATCTGGCGCATGCGAAACAGACGTTCAGGGCGCTTTGGCCCCACCGCGGGATTGACCGTGGTTCACTGTGATCTCGTAACGTCTGAAAATACTCATTATGGATAGGTCACTGAAAACATTAACTCAATACACTACAGTGGTCAAAAGAGGCAAACAGAATAGAACTACTACAAAAGATACAACCAAATACAGAAAATATTGTAATAGTACTAAGTAAATCCATGGGTGATTTCAGACGTTACGGGGCCTGTTGGCCCCGTACCAAAATCACCCTATTCATTCCCCGCCGGGGTCACCCTGTCACGCCGCAACAGACGTGCCGGGGGGATCCCGGCGGGGAATCTCGGAGGGGGCGGGGCCGCACGGCGCAACGTGCGGCCGCACGGCCCCGCCCCCTCCACGCTCCCGCCACCCGCCCTCAGGGGAGACGGGCGGGCAGCGGGGCCAATATAGCGGCCGCGTCAGGCCGGATTCACCACGGCCCAGGATCCCACCGGGGATCCCGGGCCATGGCGGCCGGCCAGACGTTACTTTTTTTTTGTCCCCGCTGGGGATCTCTTTGACCACGCTTCCCAGGACATTCCCCCCACTAGCCCGGGAAGCGTGGTTCAAATTGACCCCATGCGGGTATTGACCGTGGCGAACATCTGGCGGCCACCAAACAGACGTGCGAGCCACATTGACCACAGGTGCGTATTCACCGTGGTTCACTGTGATCTCGTAACGTCTGAAAATACCCCATGATGTGATTGTACATACACTGCAAGCTGTTCTGGACACCCAGTCTCAAAAGCAGTCTAGCAGAATTGGAAAAAGGTAGCAAGAAGGAAAATGACTAGCCAGGCATAAAAGGCTACTTGCCAAGCTGAGACTTGCTGTCGGGGAGCCAGGTTTGTAAAAATACACTCACTAGCTCAAAAACTATACTTAGGAGTGAGCAGACTGTTACAGTCCTGCATATGCCAGAAACATACGACAGGGATATTTCCTCTAATATGTCCCCAAAGTTCTCTCTTTCGCCTACTCCAAAAGCTCAAAATAATCACCGGTTTTCAAGAGACAATGTGCTGTGGCTATTGTGTCTTCTACCACTAGTTTACACTTCTGTTTTCAGATGGTAACGCCTATTTTCTGTTTGGTAAGTAGTAATGCTTGCAAAAAGTGAACATTTATTTAACATGGTAAAAACATAGCAAGAAAGTAGATTTAGATAGACCAGCAGCAAAATACACATGATCATTAACACAGGGAAAGTCGGGGCAGTACTGCTGTAATTATAGAGAAAAACGTAATCAAATTTAGTTACCAATAGTAAAACTGGTGGGACAAACTTACACGTTACTGCTCAAAAATCATTTTGGAGCTTTGTTATTTTCTTGCTCAGAACCCAGGTCAGGCTGGGAGGAACCTATTCACCAGAGAACTTTTCCCTTAACCCACTCACAGGGTTGTTGTGAGAATTAAACGTTGCATTAAATTGTTATATGTAAAGTGCTCTGAGTGCCATGGCAGGGGGGCGCTATATAAAAATAAAGATGATGATGATGATGATGATGATGATGAACCCAAGCTTCCACTCTCCCCTCAACATATTGCTGCACGTAAAAAATGCATCAACCTTTTTTTCACTACTGAGCAGCACAGCCGTGGCCAAAAACAGGAACAACCAGATGTGTGAAAATAGGAAACAATCAATAGAAATGAAATTCAGACATCTCCCCTAGCTCAAGGAATATTAACCAAAGTTACTGAGATATGTGATGAGGGCCACCATGTTACTCCCTCTCCGGCAGACACTACTGTACCCCACACATCCACTGCTAGCAACTATGGGTGTTTTCACACGGACAGGGAGGCCACAGCAACCACCTATGGGGACAGAACCGGTGAAGCTGGGAAGGCCGACACACAGACAGGACACCAGGACTCTGCTGGGCAGCAGCAGGATCATGCTCCCGGAGGAAGCTGCCACCAGCTGCCTGGCAGCTGCTGGAGCAGGGGGGCGGGGAGGGGGCAGAGTACCTCAGCCACCCGCCCATTAGCTGTTGGAGGAGACCCGGGGGGGGGGGGGGTAGGAGGATCAGCCCCAGTGACCCCGGCTGCGAGAGTAGCCACTCTAGCTGGGGACACCGGGGCTGATCCACGCCCCCCCCAAGGAATCCCCTCTGCTGCCATGGCTGCTTCTCCTCCTCCCTGGGATCCACACAAACAGCTGATGGGCAAGCAGCCTGGCACACACACGTTTCCCGCCATTCTAACAGATGACAGGCAGCTGGTGGCAGCTTCTTATGCGGGGCCGATCCTGGCCAGCACCGTGGCCTTGTCCATGGTGCTGGTGGACCTACCTCTACGTGGGTCGGGCTGCCAGGGGCCTTCCAGATGGGAGACAACCAGTAGGAGCCTGTAGCCGTGGGTCAGGCCAGGTTAACTTGGACAGCATGCTCTGCATTTCTGGGGATAACGCCAGACGGAGCTGCCACAACTCAACTAGGGGTAAACACCTGGGGGCCACCGGCCACGATTCTGACAAGCAGTTGGCTCCAGAGCAAAGAGGGGGCCCCATTTCGCATAATTACACCCTATGTTACTCTCACTCTCCCTCAGCAGTGGCCACCACTATGTTACATACACATCATATTTCCAATAGATATTCTTTCTCCTCTGCAAAAACTATTCCCACAGTTCTAAGAAATACATTAATTCAATGGAGCACAGTCACTGAACTGTACTACTGTTGGGATTGTGTGCTGCAGAGATCTCATATACAGTAAGTGAGCAACCATTTGTTTTATTATTTCACTGGATTTCTAGCCCGCTCCCTCCTGCTATCAGCAGCTCAGGGCAGCTCACAACGTAACAGCGTTAAAAAGAATACATATAAAAATATATAAATATAAATAAAATACAGGTAAAAATATAAACATCAACAACAGAAAAACAAACCCCAAAGTGGAGCTAAAAAAACAAACAAAAAAACCCTTCCCAACCCATCACCCTTTTCCCTCACCAAAAGCCTGGCGGAACAGCCAGGTCTTACACTGTCTTCAGAACGAGGGAAGGCCCAGGGCCAAACGGAGGGGAGTTCCACAGCCTTGGTGCGGCCACTGAGAACGCCCTCCCCACAGTCGCCACCTGAGATACCCAGGGGACCTCAAGAAGGGCACTCCCAGCTGACCACAGGGGCCGATCCAGGGCCCGGGGAGACCCTACAGATAGGGCCTGGGTCATGTAGGGAGTTTATAGGTTAAAACCAACATCCTGAATCAGGCCCGGAAGACTTTTTTCCCATAGAAAAGCATCTAAATAATTTGGGGCACCACTGACAATTTAAATTTGGCCCAAAATTTAAGTTAAGCTTTTGTAGAATCTAAGACAAAACAAAAAGTTTCTATAATATTTTAAATGCTTCAGTTAAAACAGCTCTTAAACAGCTCTGGCTGCCCACTCCGAGTCCAATTCAAAGTGCTGCTTTTAACCTTTAAAGCCCTTAACTGTCTGGGTCCTGCTTATCTGGAAGATCGCCTCACCCCCCAGGGTCCCTGGGCAGCCCCTGAAGTCGTTCAGGAGCACTCACCTGGAGGTCTCACGTTGTCGGTGGGTCCATTCAAGCAGGAGGGCGTTCTCGGTGGCCACACCATTGCTTTGGAATGCCCTCCCGGTGGAGATCTACCTCAGCCCGAATCTCCTTGCCTTCTGGCCTAGCTGTAAGACCTGGCTCTTCCCCCAGGCGTTTGGCAAGGGAGAGGGGATGCGTTAGGGAGGGGGTTTTATTTGTATAAACTCATGAGTATTAATGTGTACTATTTATTTATACTGTATTTATATTTACAGGGATTTACGGCCTTGCCGCCTAACTTAGTGTACTGGCAAGGGCGGAGGATACGGCACAGTCCAGGAATTTTGTCTTGACTGTGACATTTTGAATTAACCCTTCCCTTCTTATCCTGCTTTATACTAAGGCTGTTGATGGGAATTTGGAATTTTGTAATTCGGAATAATGTGTATATAATTATAATATCTTTTTTATTAACCCGGAGTGGGAAATCTAGGTTTTGTAATGATATTTGATGTTTTATGTTTGTTTGGCTAAGGATGCCAATAACTATTTTAGTTGTGGCAAATAAAGTTATTATTATTATAATTATTATATATTGTTTTGTATTTTGATACTTTGCTTTTATTGTTAGCCGCCTCGAGTTGCCTTTGGGCGAGATACAAATGCAATAAATAAATAAATAAATAAATTTATTAGCATTACTCTGCTGAGTTTGAAACGTCAAAGAACGAATATCAAAATAAAACTCAATACAATATAGACAAAAATGAAGTTGAGTTTATTTTTGAATTATCAAAGTCCAGCAATATGCACAAAGTAAATGAAGATTATAAATAGCAACAAACAGGATATCACCTCATTATTCATAATCTAATGTACTGTTTCTGTTTCTAATATATGACCTTTAAATTGACAGAATTCCTGTAACTGGTTCTGAATAGCTAGCTCTAAATTATGTATTAGTGTTGTAAAAAACTAACCAGAAACTGACCAAAACCAAATCAGACCAACACTCTAAAAAGAAAGAAGAGTTGAAAAGAAAATACAAACATTTTCATTTGTTTTTATACCAGATTCCACATAAATATAGTTTAAAAATCAATCAGGAAAATTGCTAAGTATTATTATTAAAATCAACAGACTAGAAATAAACATTACCCAAAACCCCTAGAGATAATAGGGTGACAAACACAGATACTGCAGAGAACAACAAGATAAAGGCTGCATTCAGGAAAGAAAAAATTAAAATACAAGATAAATGGGAGTTAGACTCTAAGGTTCTGACCTACATTTAAATTAATTGGAGCTTTACAACTCATTCCAATGACTTCTTACGCAGCAAATTTATTTCAGGCTTAAGTGTTTATAGCTATCTACATCGAACACTCCAGGGGACATGATGTCCACATAGGAGGGGAATATTAAGAGAGGGTTTAAAAATCCTTTTAGGAAATTAAAACCCAATCCAAAGTGCAACATGGATACAGGGATAGGGACGTTTTGGTATGGTGAAGCCTACCTCGAGGCAGAGTGGTTTAACTAGATGACCCTTTGGGGGTCACTTCCAGGTCTAGGGTTCTATACTTAAGACACGTTCTTTCTTCAACATACACACACACACAGAGCTAATTACAGTCTCTGGCTTCTTGTGCCTACTTCAGTGTAAATGGAAAAAAAATATGAAGTCTTGTGCAGATGGGGGAGGGAAGGTATGGGGATGGAGAAGAGTTTTAAATAAAACAAAACTTCTCTAAATTAAGGTTTTAAAATTATTCAACTATGTGGATTGGCACAAATAATGGGATAACCTAAAATAGATTTTCAACGTTATCAATATGCACAGCAAAATCCATTGCCCCTACTGTGCTGTAAATATATGGCAGTTTAAAGTAGTCTACCTCCCTCACAGAACAGTAAGAGGCAGCTCTGAATTTCTCTCTTCTTAAGAGAAAGGGGGATGCACACGCATGATCCACATCCTCTGCCAGCTGCTGCCACCCAGCACTGTCAGGGGAGCCATGACAAGGGCTGTCAGCATCTCTGCTCTTTCACAGTTACAGAGATAAAGGAAGAATAGAAAGTGGGACTAAGGGGGTTGGGGGAGGAGGCAGGGATGGAGGACAGTGAGAAAAGGAAAAGGGGAGAAGTGATAGGGGGAGAGAAGGAATGAATAAGGTGATGGGGAAAGAGACGGCAAGAGGGAGAAGAAACTACTGGTAAGAGAGAAAATAAAAAAGGACAGGGAAGAGGGGATGAAGGAGGACAGGACAAAGTTTTAGGGAAGGAGGAGACTGAAGGATGGGAAGATACAGAAAGAGACGGGTCTAGAAAGAAGTAGGAGAGGCAGAAAAGAGAGAAAGGGAAGGGATGGAGGGGCAAAGAGGACAGTGAAGGGTAAGGTTGCCAAATTTTGCACTGACCCGGAAACTCCCATTTTGGCCTATGGGAGTCTCAGGGTCAAATTGCAAAAAGGTGGCAATCCTAGTGAAGAAGGGGAAATGAAGTGATGGCTAAAGAAAAAGGAAGGACAGATGGAGAAATAAAAAGAGAAGAGGGTGTTTTCACACAAGGCACTGTCCACCCTCTTACCCACACACTATACATGTTACAGGGCAACACTGCAGCCCTGCAACATGTATGGGGGAGTGGAGGAGAGCGGGTAGAGTGTGTGAAAACGGCCATGGAGGAGGAGGAAGACGATGAAGTGTTGAGGGGGGACTGGGGAGGAGAGAAGGAAAGAATGAAGCAATGGTTTAATAGGGGACGGCGTAGGAGAAAGGAAGCGAGGATGGGGGAAGAGACAGAAAGAAGAGAGCGGGGAGAAGGAGGGGGAAAGAAATAAGAGATGGGAGAGCGAAGGAGAGAATGAATTGACGGGAGGAAGAGAGAGGCCGCTAGAGATGGGGTAGGGGCTGCAGGAGAAGGGAGAGGATGCAGGGCTGGAGCGGGGGGGAGGAAAGCCGGGCGTTGTGTGCCGGGGCGGGGCGTTGCCGGGCGGGCTCACCCGGGCCTGTCGCTCCAGCTGGGAGTGGAGGCTGGAGCCCTTGAGGCGCTGCACGATCTGCGCGATGGTCAGCGAGAGCCCGGTGTCCTGGTCCAGCTGCATCCCGCCGCTGGGGGGGAAACACAGCCGGCTGTCTGCCGCCCCTGCGCTCAGTGGGAGCAGAGCACACGGACCCAGTTCACCGATGCGCAAGCTGGAGGTCTTTTGACAGGCGTTACCAGGCAACCAGGGGGGCGGGGAGGGTGCGCGCGGCAGGAGAGTCCGGAATCGCCTGACCCCGGCAAGACAGTTCCGGCTACAGCTGCGTTCCTGCCTTGGGCGTGGCAGCCGCGCCCTTGGTCCTGACCTGAAACACGTTCACTGACCCCTGCCAGCGCGCTTCTCAGCATCAGTGACCCCACAGCAGCCGGAGCATCTCCATCAGTCTCCTGCACCCAGAGGCCTCCCCCTACCACTCCTTGACTCACACTCCCAAGGCCTCGTGCACCCTAGGAGACTTGTACCAACCTAGGCACCAACTCCATTACATTACCAAGGATGCCAAAATGAGCAGTGCGCTGGGGCTGTGACTGCTGAGTGGCACTGCTGCAGCTAGGGTGGCCAGATATGCACATTTAAAGGACACATGAGAAATACAGGTTGCAGGGCTCCAATGCAGCAAGGTAGGACCCCTGTAACCTGTATTTCTCATAAATGGCCTCTAAAATTTGCATAGCTGGCCACGCTAGCTACTGAGAATCCACTCAGGTAGAATGTGTGGAGTGGAATTCAAACAGGCCACGGATACCATGACTATGCTGGGTGCAGAGAAAAGCTGCCATGCACTCCCTCTGCCACAGTGGACAATGGGAGAGGCGGAAGTGCACTGGGCTGGCCTTTTCAATGGACATGTCCCCGACATGAGTGCTGGGGAATCTCCCCAGCACTCCCAACCAGTTCTTGTGACTTGCAAAGGCCATGGACCCTGCCCACAGTGCCGACAGTGCTGCAGTTCATACAGGCAGGGGGCTTCATGGTTGCCCATTGCCACAGAGCTTTTTGGCTTGCCCCACACAGACCACTTCAGCTTTCCTAACAGTGATCTGTACGTGGCCATGAGTGGGTGCACCATAGCTCACAGGCGTGTGCATCCCCCAGCTCCACCTTCAGATGGGTGGTGGACGCTGTGGCTACTAGGTGGCCATGCAAGGTAGTATCTCATCTAAAAACACCCTACAAATGTTCAAACATAAGGGGATATACTTTAAAAGCATGGGATTTTTAAAAATAAGACAGGAAGGATGTTATCTATCCTCGGCTTTCAGAGCCCTAAGAGAACAATGAAATCTAAAAGGGCTAGAAACTTATTTTTTAACAAATTTAATCTTTAAATTAGACAAATAAAACAATTCATTTAAACTAAGATCCTTTTAAAATGGACCCTGTACGCATGGTCTGTGGGGGATGGGTGTAGGTTTGTGGGGGATGGGTGGAGGCAGCAGCGGGTGTGCAGCATGTCACATAGACACACACACACCTCCACACATGGAGGCACCTCCGTTGTCCCCAATGCCTCCATTGTCCCCAATGCCTCCATGATGGAGTGGAGAGCCCCTGCTAGGGCTTTCCACTCCATCGTGTGTGTGTGTATGGGATGGGAGGCAGGGGTGTCTCGTGGGGGGGCGGCCCCCACCCCCAGGAAGAGGTTCCACCCTCCCAATGCCCTCTGCACCTCTTCCTGGGGGTGGGGGCCCCCTACCCATGAGACAGGTGTGGGAATGTGTATGGGGGGCTGCTGGCGTGGAAAGGGCCCCGTTGGGGCTTTCCACTCCAGCGTGTGTGTGTGTATGCTGGGATGGGGTGACTTTTGGGGGGGCAGCCCCCACCCCCAGTAAGATGTTCCGCCCTCCCAATGCCCTCTGCACCTCTTCCGGGGGGTGGTGCCTCCACCCACAAGACAGGTGTGAGAATGGAAAGGGCCCTGCTGGGGTGCTCCATTCCAGTGTGTGTGTGTAGGGGACGCTGCTGGGGGCTGTGTGTATGGGGGGCTGCTGGGGCGGAAAGGGCCCTGCTGGGGCATGCCATTCCACTCAGTTGTGGGAAATGGAAAGGGCCCAGCTGTGACTTTCCACTCTAGTGTGTGACACTCCTCCCAAGAGTCTGGGTTGGAAACCCCTAGCCTCTCCTGAGCCCCAGTTTTGGCCTCACACTGGTGTCCTGTCAGGGGCACCCTCCTTCACCATCTTGTGCTCCTCTGAGGAGGATGGGGTGGTGGTGACTGGTGAGTGACTCACCCTGAGCCTCCCGATCATCACCCTCCTGCTCACACACAGAGCCCCCGTTCCAAAAGATTTGGGAGAAAGCACATGGCAGTGAAGTGGCCCTGCATCTCCTCTACCCCCGAGGGGGCTGGTGAACTGTAGTGCAGAGCTATGATCTAATGCCCACGACCCGCTCAACAGCAGGGGCTTCAAAGTGTGAGGAGGAGACTGGGGTTCAGGGGAGGCTAGGGGTTTCCAACGGAGACTCCTGGGAGGAGTGCAAGAGGGTGAAGGAGTGTGTGTGTGTCTGACTGTGTGCGTGTCTGACTGTGTGCACGTGCGCACACACTGTGCACTCCGCGTGCCCCACAGGAATATGATGGAGTTCCCACAAAGGAACCCCAGTGGGGCTCTGAAAAAGCTCCTACAAGAGCTCTGTATAATATCACAAAAAAATACCTCCTTGCCCTTCCTGGTGGAATGGGGTCGAAGGAGGTGATAAATCATCGTTGGCCGGCAGACATTGGACATATAAATTTGCATGAGACTGAAGTAGTAGAATCTCTACTACTTTTCCCTGGTGGAGTGGTTGGACTGGGAAGTTGCCATGCTGCAGTTGCCTATGCTGCGCAAACGAAGGGCTGGTGCTGCGGGCTCATCAATGCCACCGCTGACCGAATTGCAGGCTGATGTAATTGCCTGAATCTTGTCAGGATGCACAGAGGTGCAGGGGAGTGAAGGTAGCAGGAGATGATATTAAGGGGCTGGGCAATCATACATCATCAGGCCCCACGTCAAAGGTATCACCCTCCATGAACCCAAGAAGGGGAAGGTTAGTCTTGACAAAGATCAACTCTTCCACAGTCCTCGGGTCCATCTTGGCACAATGCGAGCTGACGATGTCTCCCGCCACACTGAATACCCGCTCCGATGATACACTTGTGGAAGGACACGAAATGTATTGCAATGCTACCTTTGCAAGCAGGGGCCACAAGTGCATTTTCTGTGACCAATAGGCCAAGGGGTCGGTGTCAGCAGGGCAGTTGGGCTCGGCAAGATATTGAGAGACATAAGTCTCTGCCATATCCTGTTGCTCCGGTTCACCACTGGCACCTCCCTCTTCCGCCGCCAAGTCCACCAGCCCAGAAAACAACAAGGTGGATCAGCCCCCCACTTGCAACCCCTGTAGAAACAGTAGTTGCCCCTTGCAGCGGGGTCGTCTGCACCGGGCAATACTGTCGCACCTCACTGACGCGCTCGACCCTGTTGTTCTTGAAGGATTCGACGAATGCAGCCATGCTCTTCTTGACGCCTGGGTCGAGTAGCGCAGCTAGGAAATGTGGCCGACTCGCTTTCAAGGTGTTGAAATGCATATTCAGCTCGTCTACCAATTTCTTTGCCACTGCCCTCACAGGCCCACGCAGGTCAGTTCGAGAGAGTATGGCTCGCATCTGTCAAAGCCGGATCATGAAGAGCGTCATCACCTGGCTCAGAGTGGAGAGGTCCACGCTAACCTCCACAGTAGCCTGGTAAAACGGCTTCAGAACCTGCGTCAGCTGCTCCACCACTGACCACTCCTCCCCGGACAGTGGTGTTGCTCCAATGCTCCACGTCAAGCAAAGGGCATGCAGCACCTCCTTCTGCTCCAGGAGACGTTGTAGCATCAAGAAGGTGGAGTTCCACCTTGTGGTCACATCCTGTACTAGCCAGTGAAGTGGTGAGCCCAACTCCTCCTGCTTCTCTTGCAGCACCCAGCTGGCTGAAACTGACCGATGGAAGTGTCCGGCAATCTTCTGGGAAGTTTCAAGGAGGTCTTCCAAGCCCTCGGTTCCACCTAAGGCACCCTGAACCACAAGGTTCAGGAGGTGCGCAACGCAGCGAACATGAGTGTAGCCACCACGAGTAATGGCTGCAATCATGTTTGCGACATTATCAGTTACAAAGTAACCAACCTCGATGTTCGAACCTTGGCATCGGACCCACCCATCCAGCATGCCATTCACCACTTCGAGGATTTTATCAGCCGTGTGCTGACTGTCAAGCACCTGGGCATGTAACAATGCCCAACGATGCTTTCCAGTCGACACCATTCCCCCAGTGCTGCTGCTGCTGCTGTCCACCGCTGCGCTGGTGACAGCAACTGGTGACATCTGCCACCAGTGTGTGGTCAACGGCAAATAGGCGTGGACCGCACTCTGGCTACTCCACAGGTCCATGGTAAAATGTACCACTGTTGCCTCCACATGGAAGAACTCCGCAAGGAGCTGGGACCTCACCCTTCCGTACAGTGACGGGATAACCTTTGAGCGGAAGGTTTTGGGACAAGGGACTCTGTAACGGGGCTCAAGCAAATGAATCAGCCATTTGAATTCTGCACCCTCAACAAGGTTGAACGGCCTCTCATCCAAGGCAATCACTTCCCCAATTGCCTTGGTGATGGCCGCAGCCCGGGGGTGGCTGGATGTGAATGACATCTTCCTTTCCCAGAGCGCAGTTACAGTGGGCTGGGACAAGGACCGAGAAGTGGTGGGCCGGGTGGAGAGGCTAGTGCTCCTCCTCTGCGGGGGCTGGGTGGTGGTTGTGGAACCATCAGCACACGGCCCAGTGGTGGCAGTTGCAGCAGGAGTGGAAGAGGGTTCCTCTTCCTCGGAACTATCATCCACACCCTCTGCAACTGTCACCTCCCCATGCTGTCACTTGGAACGGCACCCCATAGGATCACGTATGTTCCCGTGGTGCCGTCTCAAGCGAGCGCGAAGAGGTGCCATATCTCTTGGGATCTGTGCCACCATGACTGACCTTCGAGTTGCAGTGCACGCACACTACCTTTCAGATATCGTCCTCCCAGATGTAAAAATGAGACCACACCCAGGATGTGATCTTCTTCATGCTGGTTCCTGGGAGGGCAGGAGCAGCACAATTGGCGGTCGACCTCTCAAAGGTAGTGCTCGTCAGAAAGGGCGGTGGTAGCTGGCACAGCATGTGTGCATATGGTGGAGAGGGCCTGAGCTGGCACGGGCGCGCTATGATGCGTTTTGGCAAGGGGAGATGGCGGGGAAGCAGGTGCACTAGAATGTGTGTGGGCAGGGGGAGAGGGCAGGGAAGCAGGCTTCTGAATGAGAGACAGTGCTTGCACAAAGGAGAGTTGGGCGCTAGGAGCAGCAGCAGTGGAGGTAGCCAGCAACGGACCACTGCACTAGCAGAGGAATTTATTTATTTATTTTATTTTCTAGATTTCTAGAAAAGAGCCCTCTTCTTACTGCGTTGCCAGGGAGGAGGAAGCACCCTCCAGCCATCCCAACCTCTTTGAGGGCTTCAAGAGACATCCAGAGCCCATTTGCTTGGACATACTTGAAGCTTGTGTGCGGGAGGAAGAGGCCACAGGTGGCCCTACCTCAGGTGTCTCCTCCTTGCCAGACTGAGTCGGCTGCCTAGGAAGAGGCTGGCCTCTCCCAGCACTCCCACTCATGGTCTGTTTCTTCATTCCACGACCGCTCATAATTAAGTTGTGGAAATGAAGAAAGAACCACCAGCAACAGAGGATGCGGTGTGATGTGTGTAAGTGTGTGTGTCTGTGTGGGGTGGTACTAGTACCTAGTGGTGGCACTGGGAACTGACTAAGGGATGGGGAAACTAGGGGTGGTGGAAACTAACTAAGGGGTGAGGAAACTAACTAGGGGTGGACTACCTAAGGGGTGGGGAAACTAACTAGGAGTGGTAGGAACTAGCTAAGGGGTGGGGTGGGCTAGTGGAGTGGGTGGGTGAAGTAGTGTGGGGTAAAGGTGGGTGGTGGATGTGAAGGATGTGGGGGTAGAGGTGCGTGGGGCTGGAGGAGTGTGGGGTGGGGTGAAGGGTGTGGGGGTAGTGGAGTGTGGGGGTAGAGGTGTGTGGGCTGGAGGACTGTGGTCTGGTGTGGGGTGAAGGGTGTGGGGCTAGTGGAGTGGGTGGGTGAA
>QEPC01002602.1:278652-305692 GCA_003113815.1 Sphenodon punctatus | reverse complement strand
CTCGCCTCGATTACTGCAACCTCCTCCTTGCTGGCCTCCCTCGCTCTCACCTGTCCCCCCTTATCACAATCCAAAACTCTGCTGCCAAGGTCATTCACTCTGCCCATCGCTTCGACCATGTGCAGCCTCTCCTCTTCTCTCTTCACTGCCCCCCTTCCTGAACGTATCCTGTTTAAACTCCTGGTATTCACGTTCAAAACACTCCACAACCAAGCTCTGCCTTACTTCTCAGACCTAATCTCCCTATGCACTCCTGCACACGCTCTGCGCTCTTCCTCTGTCCCCTCCCTCACTCTCCCTTGTTTCTCCTGCTCGCCTAACTGCCTTCGACCCTTCTCCCTCGCTGCCCCCCATGCCTGGAACTCCCTCCCTACCCACATCCGTCTTTCCCCCTCCCTCCGCTCCTTCAAATCCTTCCTCAAGACCTACTTTTTCCTCGCCGCCTTTCCCAATGCCTGCTAGTCATTCCCCATATACTTACTGTCTGCCCTCCTCTGCAAACTGCTGCAACCAACCTGATTGGAACCAAGCCAAGGGCACCTGAGACTTCGCATCCCCCTGAATGTTTGTTTGTCTTCTCCCCTGTCTCTCCATCCTTGTCTTTTAGACTGTAAACCACAGGCAGGGACAGCGTCTATTTCTATGTTCTGTACAGCACCAGGCACATGACTGGTGCTATATAAATGTTTATAATAATAATAATAATTAATGTGGCTTTTAAATAATGCATATTTTTTAAAACCATTTTTTAGCCCCTTTGATGATCGGGGGATGCCAAAACCGGTTTTTAAAAATGTGCATTATTTAAAAACCACATTCAAAACAGTTTTGGCTTTTACACGATCATGGCAAATGCACATTTAAAATTGTTTAGGTGTTTAAATGAGCATTAAAACACGCGCATTTTCCACCAATCCTGCGCAAATTTGTCTCGTCTAAAAGCGGCCTGGGTCTGATCTTTCAGCTTTTTCTCTCACAAGGAGTCCCATTTACTACGATTCAGCTCTATTTTCAGTGGAAACAGTATTTGTCAGACGGAAAGAAAGAAAGAACAATTTTCTCCAACTTGACAAGTCATCAAACAAGGAAGCTATCTGTGAAAGACCTTCCAAAAACAGAGGGCGAGATCTAATCTCACTTCAGTAACTAATCTAGACTTACAATGGTAGAATTGGTATAATAATAATAAAAGAATCTTTATTTTTATATGGTACCCCCCTGCCATAGCACTCAGAGTGCTTTACACATAATTCAACACAATTTTTAATCCTCACAACAACCCTGTGAGGTAGGTCAGGCTGAGGGATTATTGTGACCGGCCCAAGGTCATCCAATGAATTTCTGGCTAAAACAAGACTAGAACCAGGGTCCCCCCCTACCACTCAATCCAAGTACTGCACACTTAGCCATTACACCACACTGGCTAGTAGAAGCCACATTCCTGAAAAAAAATTAAAATGTACAAGACTTGGCCTCTAAATGGTAGTACCTCAACAAGTAATGCGATATGTTGGTGGTCAAACGAAATATTCTTCTAATGCTCTCAAAACTGCATGCAAATAAAAGTGCATACAGTAGCAGGAAATTAAGTAATTCCAATGATATTTTTATTGTACCAACCTCAATTGAATTATGTTCTCTCCATCTCTTGCATTTGGGATGGCAACACTCTCTTTCTAGACTAGCAGGAAATTAGATATCGGGTTTGCTTTTCCCATGAACAACATTTGCATTTCTTTTCCTTACATATAGGAAAGTAAAATTCTGGCAACACTTATGTACAACAAGTGACTACACAATCACTCACTATCAGCCTACTAATCTAGACTATGTTGAACTTCTCCACTCTTATCTAACCATCTGCCACCTGCATCATTGTATACGCCCTCTAGTCATTTTCTAAAAATGGCACCAACAATTCTCTTTCTAATTTTCCACTTGACTTGCTCTTATCAGCCAGTGTCGTATGAAATGTAAATCTAAGATTCTGATGAGAATTTTAACAAACCAAATGTCGGCAGTCATTTCCAAGGGTTACACAGACCAGTGTCATGCGCTGTAGGCCCCCTGTTTGGAACATAAGAAGAGGGCTTAGTAGGGTTGTCACCTCTCTGGGTTTTGCTGGAGACTTCAAGTGTTGACCCAGCGTTTCTGATTCTGAGCAACGCCCCAGTTTCTCCAGGTCAGACAGAGATGCCCGTGGCTAACCTAGACGAATCTGGATTCTTGAGGCAGCAGGGATGGTCACATCAGAAAGGGGATAGACCACAAGGACTTTCCCATCCTCATTCCAAAATGGTCTATATGGGGTGGAGTTATATCAGAGGGGCACTATAACCCCTTTGCTCCACACCCAATGGTTTGGCCTCACTCCCTCTGGGTGAAAGCCTTGACGTAGGTGTTAAGCCTTGGGTGCAGTGACCCAATTCCCTTAATAATCATGGATCAGGGGCATAGAATCTACAGGTGGGGCAAGTGGGGGCATTGCCCCAGGACCCAGGCTTTGGTGGGGTCCAGGAGGAAATGTCCTGCTTTCTCACTGCTGGAGCTGCCTGTGCCTTCTCTATTGAGCCAGGAGCTGATGCCATGTCTGTCAGCGGCTGCCACCACACCTCCCGTGTCCCCTGTTGCCTCACTTCTCCTCCCCACTCCAGTGCCTCCCATACCTCACTGCTTCCATGTCCCAAACTCCCCATGCCCACTCCAGCCTCTTCCTGCTCTGGTCATTCCCCACCAGTAGTTGGGCTGGGGCCCTGTAATTTGACTTGCCCCACGCCCCTATTCTGCCTAGCCCCACCACTGTCAGGGACTGTGCTGTGTGATGCAGAATGAGATGGGGCCACATGACAGACATGCCAAGCAATTTCTTCATTTCTTTGTAAAATATTTGTAGGAATTGTTTGTGTGTTGTTCAGAACGTTGTCTAAGTAGCAACAGTCTGTAATCTGATGCACTCTGCTTCCTGTTTCATTTGATTTGCTTTAGAGGCCCCTGAAACAGCACAAAAAACTAATTAACAGTTTAAGGTAAGTAATATGAAGACAAATGGCCATTAGACTTGCCGATTCTGTTACGTATTATGGAAAACTAATCAATTGTGATTTTAGGTTACATTGCTGCCTTTATAAGAGCAAAATTTCAGAATTGGTGAGAATACCATTAAATTCAAGGGACTGCCCTTGAAGACTGTTCAGAAGCTGTAGTTGGTGCAGAATGTGGTGGCCCACCTTCTGTCAGGGACAGGTCGCCGGGAACACATTACACTGGTGCTCTGGAGTCTGCACTGGCTGCCAATAGCTTTCCGGGCACAATGCAAGGTGCTGGTGTTTAACCTAAAGGGCCCTAAGTGGCCTGGCCCCCAAGGATCTGAAAAACTGCCTCTTTCCCTATGTCCCATCGCAGCCTTGGAGGTTGGGCAAGGGCACCCTCTTGCAAGTGCCAATTATCTGCGAAGTTGCTACATCGGGGGCATGCAGGGGGGTGTTCTTAGTTGATGCCCCCCAATTATGGAACTCCCTCCCCTTGGAGGTCCCCCTAAGCCCAAGCCTGTTTGTCTTCCAGAGAAGATGTAAGACCTTTTTGTTTGGTCAGGCATTTAGCAGGAAGAAAGGGTTTGGTGGAGAGGGTCTTGAGGAGGAGAATTGGTGGCTGGCAGGTGTGGGTAGGATGTGGGTGGGATTTTAATGTATTATTGTCTCTTATATTTTGTTTTTTAATTTCAATGTTGTGAGCTGCCCTGAGTCTTTGGAGAATGGTGGAGTAAAGATGTAAAAATTAAACAAACAAACAAATGCTGTAAAATAAATACATTTATTTGGTACATTTTTATCCCACCCCCTCCTGCAAGCAGCTCGGGGAGGGGTAAAAATACAAGAGTCTATTTCCCCCTCTTCTCTTACCATTTACCCCTATTATCTTTCCATTTGTCATTGCAGTTCTCTTGAGATACTAATGTTAAAAACAGATGTGACAGTGGCCTGCTGTGGTCCGGGACCCACTGGCACACGTTGACGTGCCACCAGCTATTAGCCAAGGCCTGCCCTGGGGCAGGAAAGCAGCTAGCTCAGGCTGCATCCTCCGATAATCTTCGAGGACACAGCCCGGGCTCTGGCCCACCCACACGGGCCAACGCGGGCTAGTACGTGTGTTCAGCTCTGCCATCCCCGCTTTGGGGCACGGGCCGCCATGTCTAAGTGCCATGTCTGGTCACCATGGCGCGGGGCAGGCTACTTGGAGCAGGGCGGGGCCTTAATTCAAGGTAGAGGAGAGATTCAGATTGTTATTCTGAATAATCAGAAACATCCCTGTAATTAGGGAAGCTGTTTTAAAGGCAGCATTGTTAGATTTGAGCCATGTGGTGAATGTGTCTGCTTTATTTTTTCTTATGGATGTTTTTTTCTTATGGATAGGCGATATTTGTTACTCACATGATACACAATCTTAAGAACTATAATATCAAGTTATCAAGGGTTGAACAAAATTATAAAAACCCAACTCATCCCAAAGGGGATGAGCTAATATTTTCCCTCATTGACCCACCCTGGACTAAACCCACAGCAGCATGAATGCACAGGGGTGTAACCAAGGAAAGGGGGGGGGGGGAGGTGTGCCACTTATTCATTTCTCTCCTCTCTCTGGGTAAAAACAGACATGATGGTAGCCTGCTTTGGCCCAGGACCCACTTCCACGCATGCTTATGTGCTGCCAGATGTTACCCCAGGACTGCCCCAGGGCAGGTAGGTGGCTAGCTCAGACAATCTCTGAGGATGCAGCCCAGGCTAATACCCACCAATGCGGGCTACATGTTCAGCCCCACCATATCTGCCTCGGGGAAGAGGCCATCATGGCTGTCCATCATGGCAGAGGGCGGGGCTCTGGGGGCAAGGCAGGGGTGGGCCAGCCTGGCCACATGTTTGTTTAGCTCCCTGTCCTTACCTGGGTTTTGCAGGCGGTGGGACAATTCTCCAGCTGTGGACATGTTTGCTTGGTGCCCCTCTCCGACCTGTGTCAGCTGCCGAGCCACTGCGCCTCCTGCATGTCTGTTTTTATCCTCGGTTTACTATTGCCCTCCCCCTAGTTGTGTCTCCCCCGCAGTGGGAGGAGACACAACTAGGGGGAGAGCGCAGTCTGACACACCTTGGTTCCACCACTTTGAATGCACAGTCTCTCACTAAAGGTGGCGTTTGACAGGCAGAAATGGGGAAGGGGATGGGGCAGAGCCCAAAATGCAAAACCACTCCTCCCTCTCTCTGCTGTGCTTGGGAAAGGGAAGGAAGGGGAGGGGGGGCTTATCCTTGCCAAAGCTCAGATCGAACCCCTACCCTAAAGCAAATAGCTGCCAGCCATTCAAATCCGAACTTCATGGCAGAAGGTTATTCCACATCTGCCTGGTACAAGAGTCCTCACCTCTTCGGAAGCACTGGGTATTGACCACCATCAGGATACCGAGCCGGGATACTGGACAAGTCTGATCCAGTGTGGCAATTCCTGTATTCTTTGAATTCCTATGTTGGAGCACATTCGTTCTGCTCAGCCACACAGTTCCACAACTACTGAGCAGCAGGCTAGGCGTAGAAATGAGCTTGTTTTATGCAGGCCATCAGACTAGAACAATTATATTTCTGATCCTCTAAGTCTATAGAGCCTGCTATTTTCTCACAACAGCAACATTAACGGCCAGAAAATCAGTTAGTGGTTACAGGAGAGACTCGGTCCATAATAAAGAATAATAATTAAAAGGTCTTAACTTTTTTTAAATGCTATTTGTGTCCTATAAACCTCTCAAAAATGTCTAGGTTCACCATAAATTAGTTCCTAGAAGGCATTGTTCTGTGACCCGAGATATTTTTTTCTATTGTATACGACAAGTTCCTGGCAAAAAGAAAATGGTGTTTGCTAATATTGGAGAGTCACCTGTGGGATTTGGGTTCATTCTGTCTATGGTGGAAGGGATTGTGTTAAATAAACTGTCTCAGAATTTGGCACTGCTTTACTTCATATTCAAAAAAAATTACAAACTTCCACCATTTGTGGAGGTTTTTAAAGAAGAGGAGCAAATTAAATTTTATCTGCACTCCAGCAGGATGCTCTCCCATTTTGAAGATAATTTGGCTAAGTTAGAAGGACGGAAAAACAAAGCCAGACCCTCTACAACAGGTGTAAAAAGAGGGCTGGAAAGGAGTTAATCCTTTTACTATTCTGCCTGTCTGTATCAGAAGAGACTTTAAATGTGAAATTTGACATCATGAGAATTACAACAGTGAAAAAAGTATAACTTTATGCCTGTTAAAGTAATGTCAAGTCATGAATTGTACAAATTCATTTTTTCAAATCAATTACATTAGGTTTGGCCATCTCCACCTTGTGGATGGGCCATTGGGAACTTCTTTGTGCACTTTTTGAAACACACAAGAGTATTTATTCTCTTTACTCAGAGAAAATCAGACACACCTCTCGTAGTAACTGCTACTAGCACTAATGTTTGTTTAGCATGCAAATGGCCTGATCCAAAATCCACTGAACTCAGTCAGGAGCTTTGGATTATTTATTTTTCAAAAGGAGGTAAGTATCATCAGCCCCTTTCCACAGTAGCTTAACACTCAGGGTGCAAATCCTCCATCCACTGATGTCAGTGGCTCAGCTCCCATTGACCTTAATGGCAGAGGACTGCACCCTCTCTCTCTCATATGTAATCAGCCCTTCAGCAGCTTAGAGCCACCAACCTTTGCTTTTTCACGTCAGTGTCACTTTTACCAGTTCTAAATAGCCGGAAGATTGCACCCTTCGTCTGACAACTGGACTTGGAGTTACCACCTTTTATTTACCCAAAGCTTAAGAGAAATGTAAACAGCTGCTATTATATAATAAAACAAGAACACAGACACACCAAGCCCTAATTGTTTCCCTTCCTTTCTGCACACCATTACTCCATTTATTTACCTTGTTAAAAATTATTGCTGAAAGACTGATTTGTTGTATCCTTCATTGCTCAGGATTTATTGACTACCTACGGCCATAGCAGTTTAACACAGAGAAGTATCGCACGTGGGCGGTCTGGGCAATCGGGCAAGGGTTAATTTTGTAGTCATTATATGGCATGGTTGTAATCCCAGCATTAGGACATGGACAGCAATAGAAGGGGCTGGAACCAGAAGGGAGGAGGAGGCGGCTATGTGTGCACTTCTCTTCTCGAGCATCACTGCTGCTTATATGCTACTGTAATAACTCTTTTCCATGCTGAACAGAATTCTCTCTGCACAGAGTACTCCTTATGGATGGCTGAAGAGAGACATACTGGGACAGCTGAATGTGTCAGTTCTCCCAAGTTCAGAGATTTCACCCAGGAATATTTTTGACCATCCAAAGAATGGGCAGATAGTTCCAAAAATCTACCCTTTACCCTCTAAAAACAAACTGGCAAAGACTAAAGAATGGAGCTAAATAATGAGACACTGCTTGAAATTGGTCCCAATATTTCTGATCTCCTGTGTGATATTGTCTTGGAAAATGATACGTTTTTCTGCGTCGATCACTCACCTCAGCCTTCTAAAGGTATGTGCAGGAGATTTTGTTTTCAATACAGCACCAGTCTGGTGAAAGCTGAAAGTAAAACTGCAAATGTTTTTATTATTATTATTATTATTATTTTCTCTTAGGAAAAGCACTTACAAACGCTTTTTAGATAAGGTAGCATGAAAAGAGCCTTTGTTTAATAAGTTAGGAGGAGAAACAGGCAAGCAAGAAATGACTATGTGCCGTCTTTCCCGTGATAAGGAAAGCTACAGAGTTGCATGCAGCTGGAGTGGGAAATTAAACAGCTGAAACACTAAACGTTCAAGAGAATAAGCTAAAACAAGAACTAGTAATTGCTTAATGAAACGTACATTTTTAACAGGAAAGGTTTCAGTGGAGCTGTAAAGTAGCATACCCCTTTAGTATTTAGAAACTGATGTCTAAGAAAAAGATATTCCTGTATTAAACTATATGATGTCATCTTCTGTTATCCCAAAGGGCAGGTTAAATGGGTTTTACCAAGGTCCTTTTCCAGAACATATTTTTAGCTAGGATTCGTATGGAAAGAAGGATTATGCATTCACTATATACTACCTATATATTTGTGTGTGTTTCCCCATACGGTGTTGTTAAATGAGAGCGCGGGGGGGGGGGGGGAGCAGAAAGGCACCCATGCACAAGAAGTGCATGGGGACAGCTTCACATGGGTGACTGCCAGCATGGCTTTCCCATTCACAGACGCAGCCACCCTGGTCCACACATGGCAGTCTGGATTTTTCAGGAGTGTTCTGTGCACGGTCATGGGTGGTTGGTGCGTGGGTTACGAGAGCACACCTCCCCAGGCACCAACTTCAAACAAGCATTTGGATGTGTGGACAGTTGGGAAGGGGGGGGGGCAGCACGCGTGGATGCGTCTCATTTAAAAACATCCAAAGTGACTTTTGATGCTGCCATGTTAGAAAGGCAGCGGGACCAAAGACAGATAGGATTACACTTGGTGTACCTGGAGAGGAGATATGGCCCTTTGTATATTCAAAAAATCCTATTGACTTCCAGTGACCATTCCAGCCGCCTCCTCCACCACCTTCAGAAAGCCACATTTCAGTGACTCAGGGGCTTGCAGCTTAGAAATGCTTTTGTTTAGTTCCGTTTGTAATTATCCTTATCGGAGACGGTCAAGACAGCAGCCACATTCCACCAGTGGACCACAAGCTACTTTCTTATAGATCGCAGAGACTGGCCCCTCAAAGATAACCTCTGGGGAGGAGATCAGGAATGGCGGTAGCGGGAGCATCTCCAGAAGGGAGTGGGGCTTGGAGAGGGGCTGAGCCTGGCATGGAAGGAATGGCTCTCTCTAAAAGGAACATCCCTAAGAGTCATGAGGGGAACTGGAAGTTGCTGAGACAGGTCCCAGCCTGGAGTGGGGAGTTGGCAGCAGGAGGAGTTCTGGTCAGGGATCCAGTAGACCACCTTCAGTTGACGCTAGAAAAAGGTCGTTTGGGTGTCCCCATATGTCTGGCCACCCATGATCTATACATAGCTCTGAAAATGCATGCATGTTACTTTCAGAAGGAAAGTTAAATCAGTGTTTGAAGTTTTTCCCTGCCTGACCCCCTTTTTGAGACTTAACTATAATCCTAGGACACCCCCACAAAAGACATGCTAATTGTTGTAATCAATATCAATGGGACTGTGACCACAATTGCAGGTGGCATGACCTCATTTGTAGTCCTGACACATAGTTCGGGAACTTCCTGAGTACAATAGTCTCCAGATAGACCAGAATTAAGCACAGGACCCGATACTTCCCAGTGGGAAGTATTTAGCTATGCCAGTGAGAAACTCCTGTATAAAGAAAGAGAGACCTGGAACTTACACCCATTTCACTGGGATAAAAGCTGGCTCCATTGGAGTTACATAGGATTTTCAGTAGGATCAGAATCCGTTCCACTGACTTTAATAAGAATCAGATTTTGATTTTCAACTGCAAGATGAAACCTACTGATAAAAGTTAATTGATTGCTTCATTTGAATATTTCATAACCAGTTCTTTTCAATGTTCAGATTTGCACCAGGCAGTTCGGATTCTGCTCTATTCCTTGATATTTTTGCTCAGCGTCCTGGGGAACACCCTGGTAATTGCAGTGCTGATAAGGAACAAAAGGATGAGGACAGTCACAAACATATTCCTCTTGTCGCTGGCTGTCAGCGACCTCATGCTTTGCCTCTTCTGCATGCCGTTCACCCTCATCCCCAACCTGCTGAAGGATTTTATTTTTGGTAGCGCCGTCTGTAAAACTACCAGTTACTTCATGGGTAAGTCTGAACAGCATTATTTTATATCTACTCCAAGCAACCCAACTTATCATTACAAGATCATGTAGAAGGGCCTGAATTAGTTCCAACTCTCAGTGAGTAGGACTGGGTGCTAATGACTAAGTAGAAAAAACAACATCCAGGGATTAAAGCAACCTAATCAAATTTGAAAGTAGCCATCCCTCAATAGCAGGGGTGGAGAACTCCCAACCCAAGGGTCAAATCCAACCCATGGCTATTTGGCTCCTTTCCCATTTCTGAATCTAGCCTGTGGAGTTCAGGGGAAGAGACCCGAGATGACGACACGTACTCAAGGACCGGGGTTAGAGCCATGGCATCTGCAACTTTCGTCCCACCTCCGCCAATTCTGAACACACTCTTCCCCTTAACTTCTACCCGATCTGCCACGCTTCTACAAACATTCAAGGTGGCCTGCAAAAGGGAGAAGGTTCCATGCGCACTAAGATCGAAGAAAAGCACAAAACACTTTTCTTACATTTAGGGCCCTTTTCACACAGACACTCTGAATGCACATTGACTCCTGAATGCAAAAGAAGGGCGAGACCTGGTGCAGGATGACACACTAAACCGCTCCTGCTGAACTTTAAATATACGAATAATCTGACATCAGTAGCATTGTTCATATGCTTGAGGGCAAGAACTTTAGAACTGGTTTAGTGACTCAAACCAGTCATCCATCCAGCCCAGTATCGTGTTTTGTTACATCATTCTAGACTGCTCAATGGTAAGATCAAGCCCTTAGGAGAAGGATCTTGATGGGGGGAGAGAGTTTAAAGCAAGTATTTCTCAGTATTTCTCATTTCTCAGTCTAGGTAACAAAATATAAATTAGAGATCTGTCTGATGCCTCATTTAGAGAATTTTAATCACAAGGCAGCTGTGATAGGGCTTCTGCAAGTATAAGCACAGACAGAGGCTCCCACAAACAAACACTCTCTCCTTGGTGACAAATGAGAAGGAAAAGTTCCCAGCTTGACTTTAAAATTTCAGGTTTAAAATGCAATGCTGGAAGCCAGGAAAACATCCTCCTGCTTGCAAACGGAGTAAATCTAGCACACAAACATCCAGCCACAATAAATACGGAGCCCCATGACAGCATTTATACAGAGCCACATTTTGAAGAAGGACATTGTTTTTAGATTACACACATATAATTCATATATACATATACACACATCTCTTGCACATATACACAAGCTTCCTCCTTTTGTAGAGGCATTACATTATCGGCAGGTTGACGTATGAATCCTTTTTATAGATAATAATGTGTCTGAAATTTATTTCTTAAAAATGTCAAAGGGAAAGGTAAAATTCTGAAAAACGTTTGTTCTAAATGATGTACCAGTTACACAAAGGGACCTGTTTAACCTCAGGCCTTGAAAACTAAGTTGAAACACAAGAGATAGGGTAAAAATACACTTTTAAAAGTGAATGGAAATATAACTATGTTTTATGCAAGACGATCAATAAAACCAAAGTCTGTTTTTAAACAGGCTGTGCTTAATCGCTGATATCAATGTCAAAAGGAAAGATAATACTTCAGTAACTTTCATAACTGGTGGAGGTAAAGAAATTCCATAGGAGTATATTTTATTGTGAAGCTTAGTTACAAATTTTATTTTATTTTGAAAGCATCAGAGTGCTGGATTTTCCTTTTCGGTATCCAAGAGGTACCGAAGGTTTCACTTGCAAGAGGAACTACCCTGGTGATGATACAGGCAACTGGACCCCAAAACAATATCCACGCATTGCAGCTGCCATTTTAAAGATGAATTAGTACATGAATAAGCAGCAGTGCAAACCGCACACGATGCTATAGGAAGCTTCAGTGCCAAGGTGTTTTTTAAAAAAAAAATTATATCTGTATCCAAAAATAGGGAAATTCAAGAAAACGCAGCTTAGCAGAAAAGTCCTGTGTGACAAAGAGGAAACATTTGTAGCTGAAAGACAAACTCAGTACAGCCCTGCAATTAAAAAAATTAAAGATTAAAAGTCCATTCCCATTCTTATCCTGAAGAAGCCAGGAGGCATTTCATAGACAGTAGGGGGGAAACTTTTAACTCAGTTCAAATATACAGGCACAGAATTGGGTGAAAAATATTAAAGATAACTAGGGTATTTTTACTTATCTCTGTCAAAGCAGGAAGTTAGCCTTCCAGTCAGACAGGATACTCAGTGGCTGTTACACTCCACATTTATTCCAGTGTTAAAAAGGCCACTGCTCACCAGACCATTTAGATGACATGTACATCACAGGCACTTCAATCCCGTAAGTGGGAACACAGAGGAGTCTTAAATGCATTGATCTCAGAGTGATTGATCACATTGTCGTGAAGCTACAAATGCTGTGACGCTGGAGAAACAGAAAGATCACTCTGGCCAGCGAAGGCGTATGCTGGACTGATAGCCTAACTTCCAGCTTCAATTAGATTTCATAGTTGTAATTCATGGAATTACAACTAGCACAAAATGCAGCGTGATAGTGGGGAATTGCAGACGGCCTGCCTAAACTCGCCATTTTTACATGGGCACAGCTCCGGGTATGCACCGCATGGAGAGCACACACACGTCTGGCGAGTGGGGCATCTAACAGGCCGGGGCAGGTGTGCAATGGATGTGCACCAATACCCCCGCACTGCCTGCTCCTGCACTGAGCATCCCTCATTTTTCTCCAGTGCTCCATGCGTGGATCTGAGTGGGTGGGACATGGGACATGGAAGCACGCACCCACCCACCCTTCAGACGGGTGCTCTGGTGCATGGGGGGATGGGTGGCCCTCCATGGGTGGGTCCTGTGTAAAAGCGGCCACTGTATTGACTTCTTCACTAGGAGATAGGAAGCTACCTTTTATTTTAAAGGCATTTTACCGGATCTTACTTGCTTCATGTATCGGCACAGAAACTTCTCAAGCTTGTCCACCGAGCCACCAGTCTCTTAAAAACAAGTGTATAATCCACTTCTTCCCACTCCATGCATAGGTGTCTCAGTGAGCGTGTCGACGTTCAACCTGGTTGCCATCTCTCTGGAGAGATACAGTGCTATTTGCAAACCGTTACAGTCCAGGGTGTGGCAGACAAAATCGCACGCCCTGAAGGTGATCGCTGCTACGTGGTGCCTCTCCTTTACCATCATGTCACCGTACCCAATTTACAGCAAGCTGATACCTTTCACAAAATACAACAACAGCACAGCCAACATGTGTCGCTTCTTCTGGCCAAGCAGAGTCATCCAGCAGTCATGGTAAGATAGATTTCACTCTTAAATAACATTTGGTGGAAAATAGGATTACATGCTACATTATGCCTTACGGGAAATCAATTCGGAATAATGAGTAGATGTCCAGTATTTTAATAGGTTATTGTTTTAAAAGTCACAAGACTTTGTTTTTTTCCTGCTAACTTTTAAACTGCTAATTTTCTAGCACTTGTTAAAGTTTCCCTTCCCACATTGATCCTGCCCATTGATCCTCCCACATTGATCCTGCAGATATGCCTGTGATTTTTCCAAGTGTGGTCTGAAGAGCTGTCACTGACAGTGATGAAATGCGTGTCAGTCACTAACCCAGGCATGCATCCTTCCTGATGGTCTTTTAGGGGAAGGCTTTTCAAAGGCACGCATGGCAATTAGGTGGCTGCTAACTCCATTGACAATCACTTGGAATTTGGTGCCTATCTGTCACCTGCATTTTAGAAAAAAAACCAGGGGAATTTTTGACTAATCTCAACAAACGTATCCCACACACGTGAGCACTTCTCTGTATCTTCCCCAACGAATTCATTTTTTTCTTTTTCATCTGTTTTTCTGATGCCAATTCAGCTGCCACCGTACTGATGAGGCAGTAAAGACATGGGGGAACAGAACCAACAATTCAATGATCTGTAGAGAGCAGAGGGGCTTAGGAAACAAGGGAACAATGAGTGCTAAATAAATCAAATACACCGGGAAGACGATTCAAATAGCACAGAAACAAAACTGGGGCACAATCAGCTGTAGTATTGTGATTTAAGCAAGCTCATTTTATCCCCTGAACATGTTTCTAATATTTTTGCATGTAACCAAGTGCCTTATCCAGCCAGTAGAGGGAAGATAATGGGAGTTTTCCCACTGACTTAAACGGAAACAGGAACGGCACCACATAGCCATGATATTTGTCCATGGTACATTTTCCTAAATATCTGATAGGTTAGTACTTTCAGTAGTTCAAAGAACTAGTCAAAATAAGCATCCGCACAGAGAAATGGTAAAGGGGCAAATTCCATTCTCAGTTATGCCGTGGTAAATCTAGAGGTACTTCAAATGATTTTCACTAATGTTTCTGGAAGAAGAAGGTACGTAGGCTCAGAAAACAGATGATTGATTCATTAATCAAATTGCACTGAACAATGTAACATCCATCAATTTTGGTACCACAAAACAAACGGCTCATATAGTGTTATAAGATGGTAATATACATGTCATGAGAGTCATTACTATTCCAATTATACAGATAGGAAACTGCTGCTGAGAGTCACTTACCAAATGGGATTTAAACCCTGGTCCCCAAGTCCAACTCCAGCATCTTCGCCTCTAGGCTAAAATGACTCTCAGTAACAGGTGAAGGTACCCCTCTGCTCCATACTATCCAACTCATCCTCAAATCAGGAGTTTTCTGTAAGGGAGAAGTGGGTGCTTTCATATGTTACAATTGCCACCCATTGACTAACAGAAGCACCACTGTTTTGCCTCTGATTATAGAGCCACACTAGTGCATCTATAGTTAAAGCGGTTGCAGACATTCATTGAACAGCACCTATGCTGTTCAATGGGAGCCTGTGTAGCAAACACTTCCAGTTAGCGACCAAACTTTTGGCTCGAATTCTAGCTTTCCCACCGTGTATACATTTTTTGATTGAATGGCTTGTACAATTGAAGGGGAGTCCCCAGTACATACTGGTGGTTTTGTGTGTGTTTAAAAAAAAAAAAAAATTGGAAGAAAAAACGTTTGTGAATTGTGGTCTCCCTTTAAGGGAGAGGGGGGTGGAAATGCAAATGACAGCGGCTGGCAACACGGCAGGTTATTAGGGATGTGCGAACAGAACCCGCTTTGGATGTTCGGCCATTCGGTTTGAAAACAGAGTTCGGGTTCGGTCGTTTGGTTCGGCCGAACATTCGGAAATTGGTATCGGTACTGATAGCGATACTGATTTTGAAGATTTTATTTTCAGTATTGGTATCATTTGGCCCTGAGACACTTAAGTTTGTTATTTTTATGTCTTGTTATATTGTTAATGTTTGTTTTTTAAAAAGTTATTATAAAGTTATATCTGTTACCAGCTGAGTTTGACCTGTCCAATCTTTTACCCCTCTGTGCTGCTTCTGGCAGGTGGCAGAATCTCATTGTATGTAAATACACCTTGTCAGATCCCTATCTGACAGCAGCAGCAGCACATGTAGCATATTAGCCCCAAGATGTGCCAACATGGTCTCAACTTGCAGACAGCCCCCCAGCCCTCCAGGAGGACTTCTGGGGATCACATCAATAATGGGGGACATTGGTGACCCTGGAGGAACTTCATGTCTCCAAAAATCAGGCCTATGGAGTTTGGGGCGTGGTGATGGGCTCTGGCTACTGCTGCATGCTGCCGCTCCACTGGCACGGACCCTACCACTTTTGCCACGTGCCCCATTGCCTACCTTACGGGCAACATACCGGCCTCTCTTACTTCCCTTCTCGATGTCTTCCAACCCAAAGAATGCACACAAAGATTATTTTATTTATATAATTTTTTTTATCTAATATATATATATCTACACTAAATCTAACTGATATTAACTATTCTAAAACCTATGGAACTAAATGGAATATCTAACTCCAAAGGCCTAGTCCTACAAACACACTATAAAACTGAATCACTACACACTATCTTTATCTATCTCTATAACTAACATAACTCCTACAACTATCTATCTATCTATCTGCCCATCTATTGTAACTATTTAATGTCTGTATATCTATCTATCTATATATACACACACACACAGAGGGATGGGGGGGGGAATACAGACAGCTCACAACAAACAACACAAGAAGGGGTAAAAAACTGAAATGAAACCTAAATCAATCTAATGTTACTCTAAGTAAATCCAAAAACAGGGGAAGGGAAGGGAATCAGCGATGGAATATATAGTGAGAGGAGGGAGAGGATTCAATGGAGGATAAGGAGAAAAAACACAGGGATGGGTAGAAAATAAAAACATCACCTAAATCTATCTAATCTAATCTAAATAAATGATACTAGGGATGTAAATGTGTGGGATGGGTGAAATAGGAGGAGGATGGCAATGGATTGGGAGGAACACAAACTGCTGGGAGAGGGAGACTTCTGAAAACGCCTGCTGACACAATCAGTGACTAGCTCAGAAGGTGTTGGAAGTGGGGAGGGCAATGATTTTTGTTACTTGCTACACCCACCTTACCACAAGCCCAATTGGCTCTGTGCAGCCTAACCCCCCTTTCCCCCATGTCCAATCGCAGACTGCCAAGCCAATGGTCTGAGGAGAAAAGGGATGGTGATTGGACAGGCTGGCTGCTAGTCCAACCTCTCCACCCCTGGTGCAGGAAGTCTGCTCCTCAGCTGTCTCCCCCCTCCCTGGGCCTTCCAGTCACATTTTTCCCACCCGAATGGGCCTTCCAGTGTCAGTGCCGGCAGTTGGGTGAGGGGATTGGGGACTGTTGGGGCTCCTGCCCCCCCTTCTGGTGCCGCCCTGGACCCAGGCCTCCCCCTGCAGATGCACGCACACAGCGTGCCGCACTTGCGTCCGGTTTCCCAGGCAACCGGCTCCGATGCGAGCACAACAGCACAGCACCAGGTGATGTCCCCGGGGGTGGGGGCAGGGCCATGTCCCAAGCTGCGACGATGCTCCGCGTGGCTCTTGGCACATTGGGGTGTGTGTCTTACCCTTCTTAAGCCGGCACGGGAGGTTTCCCGGCGCCGGTAATTGGAGCTGAAATTGGCCACTACAGAGCAAATAGTTTTTTCTTATCCTTGTGCTTGTGGAGTGTGGGAGGGTGCTTGTGCAGACGTGGGTGTTGTGGTATGGGTAAAAACTGCTGTAATCCGGACATATTTCTTCCCTGGTGTACCTATTATTGAATCTGTGAGTGTCTGAGCAAGTGATTGCAAGCGCGCTAGCCCTTCCCTTTCCCTGAGCTCCTTCCCCTACCCCCAGAGCGTGTGCACCCTTCTCCCCCCTGCCTTGATCCTGGGTCCACGCCCCTCCTACTCATGGTCCCCTTCACCAGCATCCTGACCCCTGGCCTTTCCTAGAGTGTGTGTTGGGTGCAGACCTGTAGCGGGCTCTGACAGCCCAAGTCTAGGCTCGTGCTTCACGTCCTATGATGATAGGTGCCCCATCTCTTGGAGACATATAGGACCACAACACTGTCCTGACAGGCATTATACCCCTTCACGTTGGGGGCAGAGCACATGGGTGAGTGGAACGAGTGAGCAGAGACGTGGGTATCCAGGCCCTTTTCTCTCATCCCACTGACATCCAGTCAAGTTTTTCCCGCCTGAACTCATCCGAACTCGACTGAATGTAACCGAACTGTTTGGTCGTTTTCAAGTTCGGTGTGAACGTTCAGTTTGGTCATCCGAACGGACCGAGTTCAGTCCGAACTCCGAACATCTGAACCATGTTCGCACATCCCTACAGGTTATTAAAACAGGACTGGAAGAGCAGCAGGATCCCAGGTTAAAGTTATCACCATCAGAAGAAGGGTGGGGTACTGCATCCTCATCCACAGACCAGTCCTCCTGCCTGATTTCCCCCAATGACAACAGCGGGGGGCGGGGGAGGAGGAATTACTGCCCCTGCCTACCCGTCTCTCCTCTCCTTTTTCCAGCAGCTGGGCTCACCTTCACACACACACACCCACACACCCCTTGGCAACAGCTTTTTTTTGTGGGGGAGGAATTACCACCCCCACTGGCCGCTAACCTGCCCGCCTCTCCTCTTCTTCCCATCAGCAGACCGGCTTGCTTGCCCACCCACCCCCACCCCCGGCAACAGCTTTGGGCGGGGCAAAGAAATTACCACCCCCGCCTGCCTGCCGCTTGCCACTAACCTGCCCATACCTCTCCGTCAAGCAGCTGGGCCTACCTGAGCCCCCCTTGGCAAAAGTGGGGGCCGTTGCAACAAGAAACATCTTCAAAGGTCCCTCCGGGGAGGAGGCAGGTACAAGCAGACGCACAGGCGCAAGGTCTGGATGTGTGTGTGTGTGTGTATTTGATTTTATTCAGTTTGAATGAGAATTAGTAGTGTGCGTGTAATTGATCAACATATATGAGTTTGTGTGAGAGAAAGGTGACAGCATGTGTGTGTAATATGTGCAAATGTGTGTGAGATCAATTTGAATGAGTGTGTGAGGGATGAAAGCGTGTGTGACTGGTGAGTATGTGTTTGAGAGGTGAGACCATGTGTGCGTAGTGTGTGTGAGCAATCTGAATGTGTGTGTGAGGAGAGAGCGTGTTTGTAGTGTGTATGAATGAGTGTGTGATCAATTTGAATAAGGGGTGAGATAATGTGTGTGAGATTGAGTATGTGCAAGAGAAGTGAATGTGTGTCTAGTGTGCGGGATTGATCAATTTGAATCAGTGTGTGACGTAAGAGCATGTGTGTGTTGTGTGTATAAATGAGTGTGTGTGTGTGTGTGTGTGTGTGAGATCAATCTGAATGTGGGGTGAGAGCATGTGCGTGTAGTATATGTGATCAATTTGAATGAATGGGTGAGAGGTGAGAGCATGTGTGTACTGTCTGAATGTGTGTGCGCACGTGTGTACAGTAAGAATGTGTGTGTGTGTGAAAGAGGTGAGCACGACATGTGTGGATGAGTATGTGAGACACGCCCACGCAGTGGCATGGATGGGTGCATCTTGTATGAAAGCAGTGGCTTGCGCGCTCCTGTGTAACACGCACCTCCACCCATCACCCCTCCACAGAGCAACCTGCAAAAAAGCAGGTTGTTCCATGTGGGGGGAATAGATGAGCGCCTGTTGCACCTGCAGTGTTCGTGTGTCTGGGGCCAGCTTATGCATTAACAAAACTACTACGTTTCAAGAGAAGGGGAAATTAACTAGACAAAAAACCTTCAGTTTAAGAATCCAGTTAAGGCGGCATTCCAAATTATACTCAAACATTTACATAACAGTAAACGGTATGTTGAGGCTACTTTATTAAATATCAGACCAATCTATACATTTTTCTTTTCTTATTCATTAAAAAAATGACAACTGAAATTAAACTGTATACATTCCTCATCACGTATAAGTATTGTTCAGTCACCATACCACACATACACAGTTTATTTTCAGTTAAGTCCATAATTATTATTTTTTTAATGAATGAAAAAAGAAAAATGTATAGATTGGTCTGATATTTAATAAATTAACCTTAACATACAATTTACTGTTATGTTAACGTTTGAGTATAATTTGGAATGCCGCCTTAACGGGGTTCTTAAACTGAAGGATTTTTTGTCTCATTAATTTACCTATTGGTGGAATATTGTGAGGTCTTAACAGATTTACCACATGGGTATAACCCAAGTAGTAGGTGGCAGAAACATCCCTGTGGAGCCATTCAACCTTCTCCAGGTCACAATTTCATGGTAATGGTGGGGAAAGGTTCAGACTTGGTACATTTGGTGTTCTCTTTGTGCATGGACCCGGGCAGTTTAGCTTCCTCCTGGAACTGGAGGCATTAATGGCCAGTATCCACATCATGTTTAAGATGAGGTGGCAGCTCCATCAAGCTCTCAATTAAGCAGTTTTCACTTTACAAAATTTGCCATCACAACTGGTAACAATTTGGTCTCCGAAAAAGCCAAGTAATTAAAACACGTAGAGAGTACAGAAAACCTAGGTTTGAGAGGCAATTTTAATCTGTCAAGACTAAGGCAGATTATGCAGGCAGGGTGGGATGATGTCTCCCCCCAAAGTCTGGAGCGCAGGGGAAAATCCCTTCAATTTTGTCTACCACTGCCTTGTCCCATGGGCTCTGCTTCCTGCAGGCCTCTGAATTTTCCAGCAGCTGGGGGAGTGGGCAGTGCTGCCACCATATTCTCTAATTCAAATGTTGGCAGAAGGGGACAGAATGGCATTTTCCCTTGGGAACTCATGGCGATGGCAGCATGTTTGAATCTGGTGGAAACTGCAGCGGCAGCTACAGATTCAGCTTTAACAATGCCCCATCTAGTCCAATTTTGTGGGATCAGTTTTGGCAGGTATTGTCTGCTGATGTGGTGGAGTTGCTGGGGACTGTGAGGGCCACAACTTTTGAACTTGATCCTTGCCTGTCCTGGCTGGTGAAAGCCAGCTGGGAGCCATTGGGGCCATTGCGACCATTGCTGAGGGGGTTGTCAATGCCTCCTTTATAGAGGGTAAGGTTACGAGGTGCTGGAAGAAGACTGTGCTGTGGCCTTTGCTCAAGAAGCCATCTCTTGACATTGACACCCTTGCCAGCTATTGGCCAGTCTCTAACCTTCCCTTTTTAGGGAAGGTTATTGAACAGGCAGTGGCCCAACAGCTCCAGGGGCATCTGGATCGCATTGGTTTCCTTGATCCCTCACAGTCCGGCTTTCTTCCGGACTATGGCACTGAGACTGCACTTTTATATTTATATTTATTTATATAAAAAAATGTATCCCGCCCCTCCTGCCCACAGGGCAGCCCAGGGCGGCAAACAACACTTGTGGCCTTGGTTGACGATCTGCACTGGGAGTTGGACCGAGGTTGATTCACTCTTCTGATTTTGTTAGACTTTCTGCAGCTTTTGACATGGTTAACCATGAGAGGTTGGTGACCTGTGGGACTGTGCTGGGGTGCGCTCATTCCTGGCTGGAAGATCTCAGCGTCTGGTACTGGGGGACTGTATGTCTTCCCCCGGGCCCTCGTGGGCGGAGTCCCACAGGGATCCATTCTGTCCCCTCTCGTGTTCAACACATGCAGCCTTTTGGTGAGATTGTGAGAGAGTTTGAAGTTCGGTGTCATCAGTCTGCTCGTGACACCCAGCTGTACCTCTCGTTTTCATCTGACCTAGGGCCTGCAGTCTTGGTGTTTACCCGGTGTCTGGCTGTGCTGGAGGATTGGATGAGGACGAGCCCTCTGAAGCTGAATCCTGACAAAACAGAGGTGATGCTGGTGGGTAAGGGTAAGGGAGCGGATGCCCCCATCATTGATGGGGTGCTTCCCTCTTTGGTTCCTCAGACTTGGAGTCTAGGAGTCCTCCTCGACTTGCAGCTCCATCTGGATGCCAGCAGCAACCCTAGCCTAAGGGCGCCTGGGGCAGTGCCCTGCCCCCGGTGCCATGCTGACAGAGCACTCACTAACTGGGTGCTCTGTCTCTGCCAGGTGGCTGAAACTGACATCAGAGCACCGCTCTGCTCTGACTGCTGCAGCTTGGGTTGCAGTCAGAGCAGCGCGGCGCTCCGATGTCAATTTCAGCTGCCCGGCAGAGACAGAGTGCTCAGTCAGTGAGCGCTAGCCTCTATCTGGAAGACTCCCTCTGGGACTCCAGAGTCTGGAATCCCAGAAGGGACAAACTTGAACTGAACGCACGCCGGGTGGCTGAGCGTTCAGTCCAAGCGCGCAGCTGGGAAATGAAATTTCCCTGAGCGGCAGCATTGCATTGAGCCCTATGGGCCCTATGCAAAGTCTCACCTGGGCGTTCAGTGGAGGCGCTCAGCAGCGAGATGTGCTGCAGCGCGCATGCTTGAACTGATTGTCAGTTGAGCACGCGCGCCGCAGCACATCTCACTGCCGAGCGCCGCCATTGAACGCAGTAAACTGATTGGTGCCAGTCCCTGCATGACGACGGTCACGGTGAGTAAATGCACTGGGGGGGGGAGGATGGGGAGATGAGGCGCTGGGGGCCTGGGATGGAAGGGGGGGAGGATGTGCAAGACTGGAGAATGGGGGGGATTTGGGCAGGGAGGGTGTTGTGGGGACAGACAGACTAGGGGGATTGGGGGGGGAGGGTGTTGCTCTGTGTTTGCATGATCACAAAATGGTCTCCCTACTCATGCTTGGGAGGGGTGAAGGAAAGCAGCAGCAATGCATCAATGAATGCATTGCTGCTTTCCTTCTCCTCTCCCAGCATGAGTAGCGAGGCCATTTTGTAAATTTGTGGTTCCAATGGTCGTGGCTACTCTTTTTTTTTTTTTTTTTTTTAATGGTCCCTTCGCTGTTTCACTGCTGCATCCTGCTGTTGCTGGAAAGCGGCTTGTGTGGACAGACATTTGGCTGCTGGGGATAAGGTGTGGCCCGTTGGGGATGATGCTGGTTGGACTCGGGGCCTGCTTTGTTGGGAATGCAGCCCCAAAAGGGGCCAAACTGTTTTTTAAAAAGGGGTCTGTGTTCTTGAACAGGCAGTTTGTTGGTGAAGCTACTAGGGATGCTGGTCTGGATGTGTCTGATTTGGTGGCAATGCATCCCTGAAACTGGCCAATATTTTTTTTTTAATGGCCTGTGTGCTTGTGCAGATGTTTGACTGCCGGGGATGCCTTTGGGAGCTTGTGGGAATGGTTTGTTTTGTTTGTGTGTGGTTTTCTGGTTTTTATATGGGTTTTGTTCACTTGATGATGTGGAGTGTTAAATACTAATTCCCCTCCCCCACAACACACACGCAGCAGAGGGTGAGGGGGAATTAGTATTTAATGTTTTGAAATCATGAGATGTAACAGTTAGTCTGGTGATCTGCCTGCTTTTAAACCTGGCAGAGGAGGTGAATATAACCTGCCTAACTGAAATTGCTGGATTAAGTAATGTAATGTCCATCCAGTGTTAACCCTGGGAACTCCTTGTTTCTGGCTGGGTTATGACCTGGCTCCGCCTGCCATATCCCTGGCTCTGCCCCTAGGCTAGGCTCTGCCCCTAGACCCGCCAGCCTTACTACCCCACTGCCCCTCCAACATCAAAACCCACCAACCGCCCTGCTGTATGCCCAGGTGGCAGCTGTGAGGAGGAGTGAGTTTGGTAAATTACATCTGGTCCGAAGTCTCCGGCCATGCTTCTCTGGGTCCGGTCTTGCCACCGTCATCCATGCATTCATCACCTCAAGATTGGACTACTGCAACGCACTCTATGTGGGGCTACCCTTGGTTATGATCCAGAGGCTGCAACTGGTGCAGAATGCGGTGGCCCATCTCCTTTCAGGGGCAGACCACTGGAAGTACATAACACCGGTGCTCCGCTCTCTGCACTGGCTGCCTATAGTCTTCCAGGCCCAATTCAAGCGGTTGGTTATTACCTTTAAAGCTCTATATATCCTGGGTCTCTCTTACCTGCAGGACCACTTCATCCCTTATGTCTTGGATCAGCCCCTGCAATCGGCTGGGGGTGCCCGCTTGGAGGTCCCCCAGGTGGCCACGTTTGAGCAGGCATTCCCGGTGGGCGCACCACAGCTATGGAACTTCCTCCTAGTAGAGATTTGCCTCTCTACGGATCTCCCCTCCTTCTGTAGTCAATGTAAGACCTGGCTCTTTGGCCAGGCATGCAGCGAGGCAGACAGGTAGTGGGTGGGGGGGGCTTTTTATTTTTAGGGTACTGGGTGTTTTTCTCTTTGGGCCCTCTGTTTGCTTGTTTTTATGTAATATTTATTATATTATACTGTATTTTTTATATTGTTCACCACCCTGAGCTGCCATTGGGCAGGAGGGGGCCATATAAAAATATTGAAAATAAACAAACAAGCAGTGGCTGTTTAGAGGGCAAAATGCCCCCCAATTCACTCAGTGTTGTTGCACTGCTGTGGGCAGAGGCAGAGCTAGGGTGGAATGGGCCCTTATTCACTAGGTGCTAACTACCCATTTTCCTGTGCATGGATTCCACATGGGAACAGACCTCCCAAGCACTTGGGTCCCAATACAGCTGCACCTGTGAAGAGGGGAATTTCAGGCCTCAGGGCCGAATATGGTACATGGCTAGTTTTTATCTGGCCCACGGATCCAGTTCCTACCCACAAGCACCGGAAGAGTAAGCCCAGGGCAAGGGAGCAGAGATGGATGTACACAAGGGTAAGGGAGCAGAGAGCATGTACACAAGGGTAAGGGACAGATCCTTGATCTGGACACTCCTCTTCCTGAGTGCACTACCTGCCCCAGGGATGACCTTAGAACTCACAGGGCCCAGGATGAAAATAAAACATGTGGTCCCTGGTAGCCCCTTCCACACTCCTGTGGCTCCACCCCCTTGAAGGTCACCCTCCCGGGGCTCTAGAGATGGTTGTGTTTGGGGTTCTAGAGGTGGTCCCTTACACCCTCCCCTGGTGAAAATGCAGGCTACTGTCAGGCCCTTGGAAGTTGAGAAAATAGCGGAGCCCAGGGCAGTCAGCCCACATTGCCTTTTAGTGAGGCCAGCTGGCCCTGCCCCTCTCCAATTTGTGTGTGGCCCCCAGAAGGGAAAAGGTTCCCCACCACTATATTATAACTATACCCTCGGCTATGAAAAAGCTAATAACTGCTGTTGCTCACATTTACTATTATTATGATTACAAGGGGCCTTCAACCTTCACGAATGTCAATACGACAACCTTTCACCCTCCTAAGGGTGAGGACTACACACACATCTCTAAACAATCCAAAAAGCCCAGAGACATGGTGCTGTTTATCTGTATGCGTGTTGATTTCAAACTGTCTTGTGGCTTCCTTAGGTACACTTTCCAGTTGCTCATACTCTTCCTTATCCCTGGGATTGTCATGATGATTGCATACAGCTTAATCTCTTTGGAACTCTACAGAGGAATAAAATTTGATGTCAGCCAAAGAAAATCTTCACGAGGTAACAGTATGATTTAATTATTTCTTCTTAAGGTGGGCTTAGACCTGCACATGTTTTATTCTACAAATGTTTTGTTCTTTACGCAAAATGTTCTAGTGCAAGTCTTGTTGGCAAAGTTTCTCAGTGAATGCTGCTTTGCCCAAAAATGATCTGCAAAGAGTTCTATCAGAATACTAATCCTTCTCATTATTTGCTCGTTATATAAAGCCCCTGAGTTTCATAACTCCTGAATCTTGTAATCTGATCAAGTCTATTAGATTAGATTGTACAACTGCACATGACAGGAATTGTGAACAGAGCATTTGCAAGTATCAGAGCTCAGTCTTGGGGCCTGGCAAAAGAGCCCAGCTCAGGGATCTAGTCCTGGGCATTCTAGGATCAAGTCCAAAATGAGAGCCAAATACATGGTCGACTTCATTGCAAATGTGAAAAACTAGAGAAGAAATCCAGGAGGCATAAGGAAAAAAGGCAAGGTATGGAGAAACAAGGCATGAAGGAGCAAGGTGTGACCTACCACTTACAGATCTCTGTCTGAAGCTCAAAACTAAAAGACTGGCCTCTGACCCAGGAAATATTTCTGTGTCCCAACCAATCCTGAGGCACATCCCTGTAGTCAATCAGGGCAAGGGTTAATTCATCCTTGGGAACAGCACAGGACTTGGCTTGCATTTGAGCCCTCACACTTGGTACCTGTCCCAGCCGTGACTAGGCAAAACATGCTATGTCTGGGAAACCCGGTGACCCAGGTTCTACGTGCAATGATGCTAGATCTTGACACAAAAGTACCATTCAACCAAAGTTCTGTTGGAATGTGCAGCAGTCACAAGTAAAAGCCCATATCCTTTCACAAGAAGTCGGGCCTTGAACCGTTCAATATTTCCCTGCACATTTTATTTTATTTTAAATGTCCATTTACAACCTATAGTCTTTCTCCCTGCGGGCACTGGAATAAGTGTCTATGTCGTGTTGTCCTGTATGGACTTTACTTCTTCTTCAGCCGCTCTTACCCATTTTTCTGCTTCCCCTTCTGACATCTGCAAGATGTCCTCCCAGGATGCTGGCTCTGACAATTTACTGGTGCTGACTTTGTAGGACAGACGAGTGGAGGGAATGCCTTTGTTAGACCTTGTCGACTGCCTTGGCTCGGCATCAGCAGCCGGCTGCGTCTGTTCCTCCACATCTGTTACCTTTGTGCCGATTTTGACTATTTGTTCAGAAGATTGCTCTCTTTCAGTGGTTTCGTCTTTCGTTTATTGTTCTCCTTCACCTGGACCTTGGAAAGTCATCACACTCTCGCTTGAGTTTTCCACAAAGGTCACACTGTTACTAATGGTTATTCTGTCTGTGCGTGGATCCAGGATCCTGTAGCCTTTGGAATGCTCACTGTATCCTACGAGGATGCCCTCCACTGCTCTGTTTTGCAGGTTGGTACGTTTCTCCTCTGGGATATATACGCAAGTCTTACTTCCAAATACTCTGATGTGGCCCACACTCGGTTTTTGACCATGCCACAGTTCGTATGGAGTTTTCCTCACTGTTCTAGAATACAGCCGATTTTGTAGGTAGGTAGCAGCAACTTCTGCTTCACCCCAGTATCTTTCTGGTAGTCCAGAGTCTATTAACATGCATTTAACCATTTCGGTTAGCGTTCTGTTTTTCCTTTGTTCTGCTCGGGTGTATACGGCACTGTCTTTTGGTGCTCAATTCCATGGAGTCTCAGGAAGGCCTCTACTTCCTTTCCTGTGAAGTCACCCCCATTGTCAGTCCACAGTGTCTTTGGTCTGTGCTGGAACTTGTTGCTCGTCATGGTCACATAGTCCTGAAGTTTGTTGAATACTTCATCATTACTCTTCATGACGTACATGATCTTGAATAGTTGTCAATGAAAGTTACCATATACCGGTTGCCTTCTAGCGTGCAGGGCCGGCCCTAGGCATGTGCCACATGTGCGGCCGCACATGGCCCCGCGGCCAGCTGGGGTCCTGCACTTGCCTGGCTGGGTGGCAGGCTGCAGCCAACTTCTCCCCCAGAAAGTGATTCTGCCTCCCCTCCCTGGCTCCAGACCCCATCCCTCACCTGCCTCTGCCTTCTAGTAGTGCTGCTGAAGCAGCAGCAGCGGGACACCGGATCGGGCTGGGAGATAAGGCTGTTTACAAACAGCTCCTCCCCACGTGCTGATCAGAAGGTTGCTACCTTGTAAAGAAGGTTCTTTGAGATGGCTTCCAACATTCTCACTACTGGGTTGTGCGCACTCACCCTGTTCAAATAATAGACCACATGATGGTCTTGAGCTCCTCTAGTATAAAAAGAACCCTCCCCCTCTGAATGACAGTTCCTTTCAACCCTTTCTAGAAATATAAGAAAAGAATTCCATGC